>JASDDO010000022.1:530080893-530443786 GCA_030015575.1 Agapanthus africanus
TATCAGTTGGTTGGTTCACCTAAAGATCAAGTTGATATGCTGATATGCTTAATAGCCTAAGAGATGGAGGCTCCAATCGAAAGGAAAGCAAGTAGATGGATGGCTTTGATCGGAAGAACTAAATGAATAGTAATGATTCAGAGTGTTCATTAGTTCAACTCAAAATGAAGAATTATCTGTTGATGCGACTTCAACAATCGAAGCCTTACCCTAACGACGGAGTGAGCGCTAGCGCGATATTGGTTTGAATGGTGCGGTAGACCAAGCAACGGAGTGAGCGCCTAGTGCGAAAGCCGTTGCGCGGTAGACCAAGCAACGGAGTGAGCGTCTCGCGCCCGTTGCGCAGTAGCGCATCCGTTTTCTTGCTAAGTATTCACTACCTTTCGGGAACAAAGAAGTCAAATAGCCTTTCCTTTATATTATATATGAAAAGACTGCTTTTATGCATCTATTTCTTTTGAAAAAGCGGAAAGAAAGAAAAAGAGAACGAAGAACCAGAACGAACAAGAGAGCTTACCGAAGTCAAGCAATGTAAGGAGAACCCAGAGGCTGTACTGCGACGGAATGGGATGAATGACCCGGAAGCTCGGTACTGACTGAAACTTCACTCACGAAAGAAGAAGGAAAGAATCTCATCATTTACGACATTTAGTAGAAACGGTCTTGCTTTAAGAACCAGAAAAAGGTACAGAGAGGGGACAAGCATACACGCCAGTGCGAGAGAAAGAAGAAGGAAAGATGAAACCAGATAGGGTCGAGATGCAGGGGCGAAGCAACAGAAGAAAGAGAACTCAAACTCATTTTTTCATCATCAGTAGAAGAGGTGGGAGGGAGGAAAGAGGAGGAGTTTACCCAGCGGGGGACTGGAACTGAATGTGCCTTGCTTATCACAGTACTACGAACCTTACGGAAAGAGAACTGGGAATGATTTCACTCCTTTTGCGATTGATGTACCTTCAAAAAATGCATCTGATGCGGTAGAAAGGCAGTTATTACAAAGGGGTCTTAAGGGAGGAAAGAAAGCTATAAGACTGAAGTTGGTCTATTACTACATTCTTCCTTACCCAAACAACGGAGTGAGCGCTAGCGCGAAAGCCGTTGTGCGGTAGCACATCCGTTTTCTTGCTCAAGTATTCACATTCCTTAGAGAGCGACGAAAAATGGGAGTCGGATGACTCACAGTCGGCGGTGAAGAGGTCTCTAGTAGAATGGTGTTACCTGAGGAGAGAGACGGAGGAGATGGTACCAGACTACTCAGTGCAGGTGGTGAAGCTGGGCTACCTTACGTGGATAGGACAAGAGTCTCTGAGAAGAGTCTTTTCTTCTAGTAAGATAAGATATTTGTAAGCAAGCCTAGTGCTTTTTTTCAAACAAATTAGTAAAGAAAGAGAAATTCCTTTTTCGTTTTTCTATAAGGCTGAAGTCCGCCACAAAGTCCTTAACTTAAGGCCGATACCAGTCTTATTTTCGTTCTAGAGTGTCTTTATTAGAAAAGTGATCTTTTTTGTTTTTATTCCGTACGTCCGGGGTAGGCCTCGTCCGTCCCTGCTTCTACTTACGATCAAAATCCTTTCGATGAGTGAGTAGCCAGTTTCGAATCTAGTTAGAGATTTCTTTCCTGCATCTACTCCGGATTGATAGCCGGCATCGGAGGAAGGGGTGTGAGAGTTAGCGGTTTGATACATTGAACTAGTGTAGGCAAGTGGAAGAGATCCCCTCAAATGTGAGGGTGGCTACAAGGCGGGAGCCAAGCTCTAAAGACGAGAGGCCAGCAGCATGCAAAGATTGTAAGGCCGAGCCGAATAATGTAGTGGTGGCCGTAGTAGTGCCGGTTGGTAAAAGCAGCTTTCGAGATGTTTGCTATCACAGGTAAGAAAGAGTTAATAAGCAAGCCTTGGTTCAAGCAGTCTCCAAGTTCGTTAAGCGGTAAGGAAGCGAGAAAGTCTCAAGTCTAGACCATCTCCTTTCTTCGTTGATCGAGTCGAAGAGTTCACAATGGCAAGTGTGTATGCGAAATGCCTATTTAAGTGAGCCTCTCCTCCCGTTGGTGGACGCTCTCTTCCCGCTTCTCCCCGTGGCGCTGGACCAGTACTTGTTGTATAGGGGGGATTTGAGCCTGACACTGCTCTTTAGTCTGACACTACTCGGCCTGAGCCTCTTGTGGGCAATGCTTTGCTTCTCTTACCAATGAAGTGGATCTTTCCCATTAAGTGACAAGTAAGGATAAGCTTGTTTGTGTTCGGGCTTTAGAGTTGGATATCACCATTTACTAGTGCTAGTGCGGGTGAAAGCCTCTATGGGAGAAGAAGGGTGAGGGCATTCCTGGTCTTTCAGTGCATTCATACAGCAAGATTCAGATTGAATGGACATAGAGGGAACGAAGTATAGTGAAGTTTTCAGGGCTTAACAGCTCCTCAATACTAGGGACAATAATGGAGATCCTGAAAACAACTGAGACAGTCAATGGTCGTTGACACAAAGCGTGAATCTTGCCATCCCCACTTTTGGCGTCTCAAATCGACATGAGTGGAAGGAGTGGAGTCTCGGCTAGAACAAGCTGTTACATCCTCCTACTCGGTTTGCCTCTTCGAATCTGAGGGTGGTGTGAGAGTGGAACCAACCTTGTCTTTCAGTCACTGACACAACAGACGAGCTGACAAGAGCACTAGCATCAAGATTTTGAATCCACATCCAAAACATCGCCTGAATCACAGAAGAAGGGAGGAACCGCTCTGGGCGACAAGAATCCATTGGGGGCGGGACAGAGGTCAATCCAAGTCTGCCTCTTTGGATGAGCGGCTGCTTGCGAGAGCTCCAATGGAAGGGATGAGAGTCGAGTTGAAGCTCGATGCTTCCCTTTTCAGCAAGCTCTCTTTCCTACATTGACTCAATGAAGGTGCAGTGCAATTCAGTCAGAGGAGAGGAGAAGGGATAATTGGAGAAGGGCCTGGGTCATCGCGATAGCCATTTGCGAGTTGGTCCACGGTGCGGTTCTTCGCTGCGGGCCTGCAGCGCTATAAAGAAAGGGATAAGGTTCGGCTACAGGCCTCAATTAACTACTCCCTGGGACTGACTACTTACTAATAGGGCACTAACTGAACATGAAAAAAATATTGAGCTGGCAAGCACCTTGTGGAGAGTTTGCTACATAGACAAAAGACGATATGTAAAATTGCTACTGATGACCCTGGAACCGGTTCTTCAAGGAAGGGACAGGTCAGATTGGCTGTTTGTGTTAGAGTGGTTGCTTTTCTTTAGTTCGGTCTTGCTTTGCTTCCCATATGTCTCAGAGCTCCGTTTCATAGCTTGGTTTTAAAGTTCAGACTGACGTTCTGATTTGATTACCTTGAGATTGCCAACCGTGAACTTAAGCATTAGAAACTAGTTTCACCAGCATCCGCAACTGGTCCCACTAACATAGAAACTGTAACTCGTGTCTATGCCTCTGCAACTTATGATACAGTAAATTTAGAATGACGTTCAACACTATATGGATCTTCCCCTACTAATAAAGCTTTGCTTTCTTTGCTTCATCAATCCCTAGCTAAGCTAGAAGTTGACTGTCACTTTCGAGCTGCTTCCTTCCTGGTCTCCTATTAAGGAACCTACCTTAAGTTCTTGTTTAGTAGTAGCAAGCCGTAGCCCGTGCCATATTTCTTCTTTGCATCAGTGACCTCCAGCTTCTTGATTCGATCCCTTACTTGACAAGCAAAGCGCACTGTTAGTAGCATAGATCGAAGAGGAGTTGGACAGAGACTCGCTCTTCTCATCCACTTTACCAGAATAAAAGTAGTCTTCCTTATGTCGACCAGGAGTCGGTTAACTAGTCATCGGTCTTTGGCACCAAAGAAAGTCGGAAGATGGAAATCATTGCTTCCTTTATGTATGTGCAAAGTGGAGAAAGAAATCTCATTCAAAAAGCACTTTCCGAAACTTTGACCTTCACTTTCATGCTTCTGCTCATGATTCTGCTTGCCCGGCTTTCTCAACTACACGGACCCAGGATATTGTTGAAAACAGAATAATAGGCTCGTTCTGACAAGTGTGAAAGCCCTACCCGATCTGAACTAGAATATTGATCTCCTTGTGTCGAAGCTAGACATAAAGAAAGGCTCGGGAGGAGAATCGAACCTATGTGTCGAGAGATCTTTTGTTGGGAACCTATTCACCTGGATGGGAGAAGAATGGATAGAGTTTGGCACCTGCCCTTGACGGCATGGCATTCCAGAGCTTACTCTACCCCCGTCCGAGTCTTTTCTCCGGTTGTTCCCGAAGAAGCATCGCAGAGCTCCCGAAGGGGTGCCTATTGGCCGAGAGAACCTGTCAATCTTTTAGACAATCTTGATCAAGAATCCACTTGTTTACCCACCTCTGAGTGCGAGGTAATGGAAAACCCCGGTCTTTCTAAAGTTTGTTTTGCTTCGATCTTCAATTAAGTTCCGCATTTTAAGTTCCATCAGACTTTTCTCACTGACTCCCGTGATCTGCTTACTAGAAAGAAGGAATGAATTCACGTAAATAGAGTTGTCTTCGGATAGGCGAGTCGCTAGCGCCTTTGCTCTTCTTTCGAGTCCGAGTGAATAGTCGATCCATAGCAAGGATCCGGAATGCTACCCGACTACTTGATTGGTTTAGGTTACCCAAGCCAAGCTGCTCTCGGTGAAAAAACTTCCCTTCTCCGATCGTACCACTTGACCAAATAGAATGTGACAACTCTATCCGTTTACAATAGAGATGGGATGACATGTTTAGTCTAACTAGAAAGATGAGTGAGGTGAGACTTTCACGAGTGAGGATGCCATCCCTTGCCACAAATCTAGTAATGATGAACTTGCTCGACCAAGGGTCCCTGTCTGGAACAAAAGTGACCGTAGGGGCCTTTGAGCTTTCTCTTGAGTGTCGTTTACGTCTTCTGGTTATGAGTTAGACCTCGTCACGTCAAGTACCTGAGCCCTGATAATGGGAGTGCTGCCTTACCCGTGTTTTTGGTAGTTTTGACTTTCGCAAGAAAACGGATGTGCTACCGCACAACGGCTTTCGCGCTAGCGTTCACTCCGTTGTTACGTCGTGCCGGAAGAGCTAGACTGAATATAGCAGGTGATATTGGTTTTCATGTGCCTGCTATATTCAAAGCCTTACATATAATCCGTTTTCTTGCTGGAAGCGTCTGGGAAAGAAAGAAAAACCACATAGGCTGATAAAAGAGTTTCGTAGACGCTCGACGTTATAGGGTCAGTGAGGAGAAAGGGTGTCGTTCAGAACCGATAGGATCACAAGTAAGGGTTGGTAAAGCACAGCCTTGTTTTTGCCCTCATCGGTCGAAGACAAGCGTAACCCTCCTTTATTTTCTAGTCACCTTTTATTTCCATCCATGGAAAACCGAGACAAATCCGCTCTTTCCAGGCGACCTGACCTCGTCATTCTCCGGTGGAAGAGAATGACCACAGCCTGCCGTCTTGCGCACACGACTCGTCTTAATAGTCTTTGTTTTATAACTGCGTACATTATGATTAACTGCAGTGAACTTCCTTATGTTGTCTTTGACTTGCCGACTGGAACTCGTCCTGCCAGGTCTTAAAGGAGAGATAGCAGTATACTTATTTCTTATTTCACAGTGCTTGCCCAGCACATTTATATCTTTACCTTCTGCCTCTTTCCCATTTTCTTGCTTGCTTAAGATCGCGTATGCGTCTTTTTCAGCTATTGAGTCCCCCACCTGTCTACCGCTTAGAACCTTCCACAGCTCTGAGTGAACTACCGAAAGTATATACTCGCACAGCTGTCAATCAAGAAATTCTTTTTCTGCTTTCCTGCCAATCATTGAGAAGCTAGTGGACTCGTCTTTCGTTTTTTCCCTATGTTGTTCACTAGCCGGTCTTTTCTAAAAATGACTACTGGCAGGAATAAGACCACTCCACTGGTGAATGAATTGGGGGAGAAAGAAAGGAGAGGGAAGGCAGTGGTATCTGGTAAGTAATTAGCCGTCACAGTCCAGCAGACTAGATCGAACTCAAAAAAGCAGCGGCCAGTCGGAGGAATAGTTCCGGGAGGGATGGTCGGGAAGCTAGCTATCATCATCATCCTTTCCGGTAGGAAAAAGAGTCGGACTATCTAGTACCAGTCCCAGGTGGTGGTTCAATTGGATGAATCTGCCAAGTCAACGTCAACGTACGTAGCGTAGCAGACCAATCATCTGCCTCTTTCTTGTTCTTGCTCGGAAGCCGGATCTCGCTTTTCTCCGTACTAAAGTACTAGACCTTCTACATTGTTTATTGACTTGTCGAATTGGAACCAACCACCACTCCTTTCTTGTCCGGCTCTCGAAGAGTTGAGCGGGCGCTGGCCAGCAACTTCCGTGCCTGAGAATGGAAGAGGGCATAGATTCATTCTTCGTACCTGGTCCAGCCTCACAACCCTTCGCGGGTTGGTCAGACGGAATTGGATAAAGAAAAGAGAGTGCTCGACCGGAACAACGTCAAACCATAGAACACCTTTCGGTCGAACCCGCCGGAAAGAAAGACGACCTTACCTTTTACGTAGATAGTCTCAGTGAGAGCTACTATAGTCTCCCCCGTCTTTTTTTTATAGATATAATCTTCAATGAGTGGAAAGGACTCCCAGACTTGCTCCGCAGTACGAGCCTCATACAGAGCCGCACCCTTATGATATGATAAGAAGAAAAGGCGATGTAATCGTCTAGCCCTCTTTTCTTTTCCGCACCAACCCTGAATGTCAAATCGGGTGTATAGCTCAGTTGGTAGAGCATTGGGCTTTTAACCTAATGGTCGCAGGTTCAAGTCCTGCTATACCCAAAAAAACCCACTCTTGTATTCGTAAGGATGCATAGTAGCGTTCAAAGAGCACTCTTTGGCCTTACCCGTTAGAGTAAGCAAGTCAAAACTACCTTGAGACTCGTTGAATTGAAAATTACGGGGTTTTGGGAACTCGTTCAAAATGGAATGGATTCAACTTAACTTAACTTAACTTAACTTATAGTACACCCTACGAGCCTCATTCTATTTAGACTTTTGCATCTTCCTTTGATCTTTGCCCGGCTTTCCAACACGAACTCATAACGAATATCTAATAGGGCTTCTCATTCAACGTGTGACGAGTGCTTCCAATGGTGGAATCACTCACTCCTTTTTCATATATCTTGGATAATACTAGGCGCTATAAGCCCTAATTATACCAGTTAACTGCCCTAGCTTCTTGTTAACTGCCCTGCTCACGAGGCACCATATCCGTACCACGCTTCAAAGGCAGACTGCCATTTTCTTTGTGGACTCGCTCACTCGAAATCCAGACAGAGGAAGAGTTGTTCCCTCTCTGTCCATTGTTGCTTGTTTCTTTCGTAACCGAAGTATGAAAACAACAGTCTGAGCAATGATGTCAATCCCTCTTGTGTGGTCTCACTGATCATCTGAACCCTTGGTCACGACTTCCTCAAGAGAGGGGGCACGGGTCTTCGTCAGAGATCGATAGTTGACACTCGCTTTAGGAAGCGTCAGATAGAGCTCAATCCAAATTTTGAAAGGGCATTGAGGGCTCGGAAACGAAAAGAGCGTAAGCCAGTCAGGGATAGGAAAGCAATAGCTGAAGCTCGTCCCAATAGGGAAAAGGGAGCCCTCTTTCCAAGACCTAAGACCTCCAAAGCGTACGATCAGAGTGTAGGAGCCAACTCTATTGGAAAAGGTACAGGGGGAAGGGAGTGTGGAATCTCTATGCATAAGGTAGTGAATACTTGTCGTTAGGGCTACCCGTAACGGAAAGGAATTGTCTTTGAGCCGAGTCACCTTCAGAGTACCGCTTACGAGTACCAGAAAAAGAAGAAGTCATTTGCTCTATGGCCAAGAGAACGAATGGATAGAACAGAACAAGGAGTTCACTTCGGCACCTGCCGTTCCGTAAGCTAGACGTTATGAGTTCCGACCTCTGATCAGCTAGCACGAAAGGAAGTCAAAAGCGAATGGGGTCGCCAGCATATGCCTTTAGAGTACCAAAACCATCTTTGATTCATGATCGGCTTTCCCTGGAATGGTACTGAGCCCACTAGCCAGATATAGGATATTTTACGACAAAGAGCCCTCTCGTACCTTAAAGCTATCGCAACAATAAGGATTTGACTAAAGTGCCTTACTTGACCATCCTTAAACTCTATCTCTGAAAAGTCGCCTTCCGCCCGTCGTGTCATCTAATTCTACTCATAAGGTGTATTCTTTCCCTACTCCCTTGCTTCCGAGTTGGACTAGTGAAGGTCTAAGCCCCTATTAACCCGGACCGGATCAAAGACATCGGTGAAAAGAGCAAGCAAGCCAAGAAAGAGAGGCCATACAGGTTCTTAACTGCAGTGCGTAGTTCATCTCCAAACGGAACGGATCCTTAGTGCAGTGCTTTCCCTTGTCTTCATTCACTTTTGAGCTCATCATCCGGTAGTTCCGATTGAGAACAGCTAAGGTGAAGAGCAAAGAGTTGAGTTACTTTATTTCCATAGAAGTCAAAGTCTATTTCTTGGATCGGGACTTAGCTATTAACCCGGCCCGGTTCGTTTAAACGAAGATCTTCCCTTGCGTACTTGTTTTCGGGTAGGCGAGACAGGTGACTTACTGAGTTCATCAATTTCGCTATTGAGTGAGGCCAGCCTTAACTTAATAATATAATTGACTTGAGCAAGAAAATGGATGTGCTACTGCACAACGGCTTTCGCGCTAGCGCTCACTCCGTTGTTTGGTCGTGCCGGGTAAGGAGACAGACACGAAAGAAAGTCATAGCTATGGTCAGATAGTGGATGATTGAAAGCAGCTTGGACAGTCTGACTTAACACTATGTGATAGCGGAGTTGGATGCTTGGAAGATTGGCCTCCGTCTGCTGAATGCTTTAAAGAAAAGTGCGTAAGATCGACCGCTCCTTGATGGTATTCAGATAGGTTGGGTAGCATAGGTGGGCTTCAATTCATTCTCTACGAAATGTTGTTTGCGGGCCTTGGTCAGTGTAAGATCTTACGCCAAAGAGAACCTCTTAGATAGCTAAGTAGCCACTTGTGATGGAGGAATCAATTTCTTATTTGCTGAATCTAAAACAAGATCCTTGCTCTATTTTCACTTCCCGATTTTGCAATACAGCGAAGCGTGGTTGGCAGCCGGGACCTTTCCTTATAATTTTTGGCTTGAGTTCCAGTGGTGGGATTTGTACGTGGGAGATCGAAGCCCGCGTACTTATCTCCACAAGCAGCTCTGTAGTCTAAGAGTGTATACCAGTACCGCTAGCGAATCGTTCTACCAGAGTATAGACAGATGCCCTCAGATCGTCCTAATGACGCCTATAGCAAGGGTGTCTGCCTAGAGTATAGAGGCAGCTGATAACGAATTGGAATGAGAAGACGAAGAAGAGTGTGACTTGGAGTTATAATTAGCACTTTTTGAAGGTAAATTAGACTTTGAATTTGTTTATTATAGTGGGAATTCAAAAAAAATGAATTTACATTAGAAGCGTTATCTATCTATCCAGCACGAGCTCAGAATAAGCAAAAAAACTCAGGCTAAGACCCGCCCCATTACTGCACAACTGAACAGCTATTTTCTAAAAGGAATGTAAGCGACACTCCCATAAAGCTGAAATCGCACAGTCGCTTAAGATACGTCATAATAAAAGAATCCCAAAACTGACTAACATACTCTTTGACGTGATGATGCTGAGAGAAAGGACCGGAGAACGCTGGATACAAGACGAGGAAGGCCGCAGAAAGAAAGGCTAGAGAGGCTGCTGAGCAAGAAGCAAAGATGGCTGTGGAGAAAGAAACTGTGGAACCAGTTGCTCAGGAGCAAACCATCCATGTGCATGATGCCAGTGGCGATGAACACATCCAGCCGAAGCCAATAGCAATCAGCACTCCGGCCATGGTCTTAGAGGCAATGGCGAAAATTGTGGAGGATAGGTTGGAAGGAGAACAAGCAACCATTCCAATCGTTGAAGAACCGTTGCCAACAAGGAGTGTTGAACTAGTTGCCCAGGATGAGGCCATTGCAGCCTCTAGCACGGCCAAGTCACCAACCTGTGAGGAATAAGTAGCAGCTCTAACTGCTGAAGATGTAGGATATGCTGCATAAAAGAATGATGCACAGGTTGGTGGCAATGACCGGGATGGGTGTAGATTTGCAAACAGATACCCCCCTCCCCCGCGCAAACAACATCCATGATGACAGAAAGCCTCCTGCTATAGCACCCACCGAAGGTCGAGATAGGGAACCAACCATCGGTAGAGGCTGCTCCGGAGGAGGTTCAGGTTGAGGCTTCTGCCAAGGAAGCAGAACAAGTCAAGATGATATGGCAGAAAAACTTCCAGCTGCTTCAGATATTGCTCTTGCTGCTCAGTCAGTCACTGTGGAGCACACCGGAGCTCAGGGAAGGGAAGAATAATTAGTGGAAAATACTCCAGAGGCAGTGAGTTGACGAACTCCCCACACTCAAGATCAAAGAAAGACCCATTGTTGAGCTTCCTCCTTCTTCGGTTGCCAATGAACAGGTCGAAGAACACATCTCCGGAGCAATGACCAGTCGACTCCGGAGCACACACTCAGCGCAAATAACTTCTCCTTCCAACAAGCAAGGGAATATAGCATGCTCAATTGGTTTTCATAACGCGTGCTATATTTAAAAGCCTTGCATATAATCTTGCTGGGACGGCCTATTTATTGCTTGCGAGTGATGTACTGGTTTCGGCTACGATAAAGGTTGCGGTGGAGGTTGCTGATACAGAAGGCTCTTCAAAAGTAACCGAACGCTTCAGGAATCTTTATTTTATTAAGAATTCTCATTTTCCATAGGATTGTATAGACCAAGAAACCTATTCTTGGCTTCCGTGATGGAAATAACAATCTTCACTTTTCTAGGCGGTCCACAAAATAAAAGAAGCTTACAACTCTCTCTTTCCTGGAGGTCAGTCAACTCTTCTCGTCGGGCAATCAATCCATCCTTCGTCTCGGGCAGGAAATAACCACTCTTGTACTGGAAAAGAGAAGGACGCAAGACGATTGATTACCCTTCTCTCTTCTATATGAAGTCAGTGAGTCAAGTCACAGCCATTGGGAAGGAGTCTCCAGGTCGTGTTCACAATATGAGTTTTGTATCTTTAAGAGCCTTTATTTATAGCGAGTGAGTTTACGAACTATCTTTCTTAACCTGTTTAGCGAGCGAGTTAACAAGCTAGCTTGACTTCCTCATTATTGCGAGTTTACGAGCAAGCATTCATCCTTATATTTATGAGCGAGTCGCAAACAAAGTAAGCATCATTATTAGTTGAAAGTTGTCAACATCATTATTCAAAGCTGCATTATTATTGTGAGTTGGAGAACATTATTAGACTTTTTCCTTGTTGCGATCGACCTCGAAGAGATTTTTATTTGAGATCGTATATAGAAAGAGTGAATCAATAGCTTTTGAACTCGCGATCAACGAAACCAAATCCATTCAATCTTCGCCTGCTGGCTTGACCTAACTTGGCTCGCTCCTACACCTGCTCCAACTCAAGAGCTCAATCGCAAGCCCCTGCTTTTTCAACTTCAACTAAAGTTGCACTAGTAGAAAAGACAATTCAATTGGACTCTGAAAGAGAGAACCGATCGGTAAAACGTCTATTTCTAATAGAAGCGGGCGGTCCTGTCATTGTCCATTCCCCGTGACTTCATTGACTTCACGGACCTTGCTTTGACTTCAATCACTGACTTAACCAAATCAAACACCAGATATAAGTAGTGAACGACACGACCGTCCCTACTCGAACCGGAAAGCGTTGATTGACCGTTCCACTCGTGTCTATGCTTCTGCTTTCTTCGTCTATGCCTATGCTACCTATGCCATTCCCGGATTAGAAAAAAAATCATCTCCTCTTCGGGACATGATAGCCCTGTTGACCATCAAATCTGCCCATCCGACTTTGAACCTTCGAGCCGAGTTCCTCTGGATGATATTTCATAATGGACCCACCTTCCCATGTAAAAAAATGTATTCTTCCCTTGCGGAAAAGAATGAAGTTCTCTCTTTCTTTACAAAGCCACTTATGTGATTATGAAAAGGGAAGTGACCTCTTTGCCTCTTCTCTTATCTGAGAGTCTCCACAGTGGTCACTTGAAGACAGGGAAACAACTTTGAGGGGGCGGAGATTATTAGGCATTCATTGGTTTATGCGGGCTTCAAGATATTGGTACGGCTTCCAGATTGGAAGAGGGAGGGACTCAAAATCCCCTTGCTCCTTGACATGGCTCTACTTTTTGTTTGAATAGGGCTTGAAAAATATGCAAGATACAGGTAGACTCTTCCCCGGCAAAAAAGTCTAATTGATTGTTTGTTTGAGTGCTTTTCCTATTTTCTTTTATTAATTAAGTCCCCTCAACAGCACTTGTTAGCAATTATGTAGATGATATCCCTGTGTTTGGAGAGCACGATGCAGCTGCTGGAAAGCAATTGACTCTTATTTATGCACTTAGAAATGAAGCAGTTGATGATATCAAAGAATGAAGGTAGCAAGGCGATGTAATCTTCGGCGCCCTAGGAGGACAATTTCTACTATTCTCTCTAGACTGGAAGAGAAAGATCAAACTGACTTTTCTACATGCAACCTACCTCCCCTGGATGAGAAAGTTTCAGATCCGCCGGGGTCTTCTTTCTGTCTATTTAAGTTACAGGAGAAGTTGTTCCAGAATAGTTTCATTTGAGACGGAAGATTTGAGAATGAAAGAAGCTACTTTTTTTTTTCAAGGGCCTTCATTTCCGCTTTCCTCCATTCGGGACCTCTGAAAGAATCTTAGGCTCCGTGGCACTGAAAATGGCTGAAACAAAATTGACGAAGGTGATAAAGAATAGTCAGAAATGAAATGGGAAATTGGGTGAGCTGTAGTTTTCCCCTTTCTCAAAGCAAGAGGAAGATCAATGAGAGAATCATGTGAAGGAGCAGAGGCGATGGAATCCCTTAGCTCCGTAGCGAGCGTAAGCCCGATGGAATCCCTCTTTTCGTGCATTTTAGTATTCGCCGACTTTCCAAATCGGCCTGGCCAGGCTTCGCATCAATGACGGAATCGGTCATCGGCAACTTTTCTGAGTCTTTCCGTAATATTCTCCCGCCTGAGAAAGTCCAAGCATTTCCTCACGCACAGGCCTATGGGCTTAAGCAAGCCCCTTAAGAAAATAAGATTCATTTCTTTTCTTGTTCGAGTTTCGTTAGCTGAACATCATTTCTCGTTACTTGTTACGGTTGGTTTGGTTGAGTCCCGGGAAGCTCACCTTGCCTATTTGACTACCAGTCAATAAATGATTGATTGATTAGCAACGAGAAAAGAGTTTTGAGGAGGTGTACGTACTTAGTGAAGTTCATAGTCGATTGATATTCATTTGTATTAGCTGACTGAACAGAACATCAAGGTAACAGGATTCGAACCTATGGCCCTCTATACCCAAAACAGATGCGCTGACCAGACTGCGCTACACCTCGTCTCCCCCCGGAACATATAGATCCACCCGATCAAGAAACACTTGAACCGAACTCACCTACCCCTCTTTGGGCACAGAGCCGCGAGAACCACCCCTTTTTTTAAATCTGCCTCCAAGCCTCTTTCACGTTTCTTTCTTCATCTGGTCGGCTACGTATCCTTTGGACCAAAAAGCCCGCTTAGAAGTGGATTCGAACCACTGACACAAGGATTTTCAGTCCTTTGCTCTAACCTGCTGAGTTACCTGAACCACTTTCCTAAAGTCTTTTTTCTTCATCTATGAGCGCCCCACCAGCAGTGGAAGAGCTTGCTCAAGAACCGAGAGCCGGCCGGGGACTGGCCGGCCCTCGTTCGATCAGGTGTTCTTCGCTATAGACGCCACCAAGAACAAGAAAGAGGTATTGCAGAGCCTAGTCACTAAGTAGTGCTATTCTGTCTTCCGAGGGACTCAATCAAGAAGAGGTTCTTTCTCTCACGTAATTTAGCCCGCCCGTTCCACTTCCGTGCTGGAGGGGAGCTGATGGTAATGGCCTATGATAAAATCTTCTTGTATGTCGATTTCTCGACCGACCATGCCACCCGGAACTATTCCTCCGAAAATACAAGGTAGTGAATACTTGCTTACTCATTAAGGAAAGAACTAAGCGCAACACTCAAACAAACCTGAACCATAGATCAGAGAGTTTACTTCTTTCACTTGCTTTAAAAAACAAAGTGTGATCTTAGCCATCGGGGACCGGCCTCGTGAACGCATTCGCTAAAGGCACTACTGGCCTTACTAATAAAGAATAAAGAAAGGGCTTGCTTTCTCAATCCAGAATCACACTTCACAAATAGTTTACGCCCACTTGACGAGAGACGATCGAATTCTTTCTCTTTCTATACGCAATTCAATCTATGAGAAAAGATCAATGAAAGACTAGAGCGCGAGCCGAGTGAGCGGGAAGAGCCTTTGTTGTTATCTCTGAGCAGCTGAGTTGAACTAATTGAAGAAAGCACTTGAAGCGAAGACGACCAATGAGCGAATTTCTGACTTACAAAAAAGTTGTTAACTTCAGATCAGCGGGCGTAGATGAGTTTGGACTGATCGACTCGGCACCACAAAGCAAGCATGAGGGAGAGCTCAAAGGATTGAACCAAGACAAAGGCTCTTGTTGAAAGAGCAGCCCAGATATCGCATTTTTTGGGCAGGAAGAGATGTAAGTAAATCCTACCCCAAAAGGGCAGATTTTCATGAAACCCGAAGGTGTCAAACAAGTAAGTGGGACTGGCTCTCAAGCTAGAGGCCTATGTTCGAAAGCTATAAGCCTGGCTACATCATAGCCTAGGTCCGGTCCCGATGAACGGAATTGCGGAATCACCTTCCTTGCCTTCTTGCTCTTCTCCTTCTGCTGCTTTGGATGCTTGCTTTCCCGGTTCGGTTCAGAAAGAATCTAAGGAAATTCCCTCGCTCACGGATAGGGTTGAGAGCCCTTCCTTTTTGCACGAGGATAAGGTTTAAAGTAAGTAGTGTAAAGAATCGCATTCAATCAGAACTTACTTTAAACCTTACCGGAAAGAATCTAATAAAATCAGGACCGGCCGGGAAGAGTCAAATCCTAGAGGCTTATAGCTTTCGAGTAGACCTCTTTCTACGGAAAGATCGTCACATAATGGAAACTACTCGGGCGATGCTGCTCTCCTCATCGGGTCCTTCCTTCCCTTATTGGCCAGCGGGCTTAGAGCAAGATAGCGAGACTGCGCACAGCGAACAATGCTCCCTCCTCCCCTTCCTTATACCGCGCCTAGCACACCAGAGACTGATGATGATCCTAAGAACGTGCAAAGGATCGAAGAGGCCATTACTCACTTGTTGAGGAATGCACTTACAAGCAAGGCTTAACTCGTCTCAATATGTTGGATTGACTGCACCACTGTTGGCTCGCTCCCTGCAGCTGGTTAGCTCTTACTATTGCTTGGCCTAGAAGTTCTTAGATTTGCTTGGCCTGGCAGGTAAATGCGCGATTTCACACTTGAATTGACAGATTGGGTTGTTGTTCAGTATACCGTAGTACTTATAATAGAGAAAAGAATGCATTAGAGAGTATGCATAGCAGTCTTCCATCCCCATTCGGGCTCGTTCGTTTAGCAGATCGAATGAATAAGCAGTCGAAATTCTTTGATGTGCCGCTAGTGCTTTGGTGTAGCGAAGGTTTACTTCTTGCTGTCGCCTGGATAAGAGGAAGGGTGGGCGGTTGGTCGGTTTTTTAGTATACTTTTCAAGCTGTACTTTAAAGAAAGAGATTGATTCCAACCAAATCTTAAGAACAATTCAGGCTGACTAAGCGCCTATTTCAATGACTTTATGTTATTCAATAGAGGTCAGATGTCTGTAACTATAAATATGTCCTCCTGTCCAACCGCTTATTGGTCGATCCCTGCCTGCTACAGCAGAAAGAAGCGAAGGAGAATTTCAGTTAATCACTCAAACTCGCGTCGCGTTTTTTCCGTCGATAGGGACCTGAGAAGCAATTTCTGTCTGGAACCTCATCTAAATCTATGGCTTCCGGTCTTTCTTTCTCAAGAACGAAGGCAAGCCTCGTGGTAGTCCCGAGATGCTTTACTCCTTCAGGCCGGACAAAGTGAGGTCGTTGTTCACAATAGTGCTGCTAAGAGGATATTAAACCCTCCCAGAACAAAAAAGAAAGACTCAACGAGGTGGATCGAAAGGACGATCCTAACTACTGCCCGTATCACCGATACGTAGACCATCCTCTCGAAGATTGTTGGGTGTTTCAGAATTGGATGCAAAGAGAGTACGAGGTTAGCCCTAGGTGAGGATGCTTTTCTCGCGGAATGGAGGACAGATGGAGCTTAACCCCTAAAGGGAGGTAGAGAAACCAGTTGAGGTGTTGAATATGCAATTGCGTCCTCGAGACCGGATACCTGAACCCTCCACAGAGAAAGGAAAGAAGTATGAGTCTTCCCAGGAACCCGAAAAAGATAAAGGAAAGAGACTTGTTGAAGCATCGAAGAGTTATTAAAGGAAGGAGCCTATAAAAATAGGATTGGATTTGACTATATTGCTAAACCTATTGCTCGCCCCTTAGTGACTCCTTTCGTAAACAAATCAGTGTCTTGCGAGGTAGATAGATAGGACGTCGTAAACAAAAAAGAAAAACTCGCTTCCTCGTCGCTTCTTTTCTTTCTGGCGACTAGCTTCTCCAGTAGGTGGTTTCTTGGTAAGTAAGCTACCTTCAGCATCGGTCAAATCCCTTAATAGGTCGGAATGGTGGGGAAGGGGGCCCTCCCTACTTCAATGGAAAAGGGGGAATCGCCTTTTTTCAGCCGCCCCTCTACAAAATTGATATCTATCTCTTCGCCTAACATGATCACGAACAAAGACAGAGAATTGCGTAGATAGGAGGAGGAAACGAACCAACCCGAGGCCAAAAAAGGGGAATGAAATGTAGAAATGATCGGAACGATTGAAGAAAGAAAGAGAATGGTGGCCCCTTTCGCCCAGGGGACATCGTCACGGAGAACAATATCGAGGACAGGCTTTGAAGGTTCTTCCATATTTAGATATGGAGATAGATTCTGATAGAGATCTAGATCTTTCTATAGATAGATGGATCCATTGATCCGGTTTCAAGATCTATGAACAAGAGCACAAATATCCATGTGAAAAAAAGAGATAAATAGAGAGGGCTGAGCCGACAGCTGGGCTGGATGATGGGCGAGAGAGGGAAAAAAACCTTCGGGATGGATCGGGAAAAGTGACCACCGTCTCAGCCCCCACGACTTCCTTCCCTTCGCGTAGCTCAGGCTCCCTATGGTCGCCCTTTCGCTATGCAGCCTAAGCCCGATTCCACCTAGACATCGCTCAATAGAAGGGGTAAGGTCGACGTGTTCGTAAAAAAAAACTCTCAGTGCACTTCGGAGCACGGTCTTCCGTTAGGTCCTTTACGGACGACGAAAGCCTCTTGGCTATACTCTACTGTTCGCCTCCGGCGGTTCTTTCCTTTTGGCTCGGCGGAGCTGAGCTGGGTTCCATTGCACTCTGCAGGAAATGCATAGGAAGTCCACGCAGCAAACCAAACCGAGGCCCTGTGTGCGCCGTACCGCCGACGAATAATAGGTACCCCCACCCCAGGCAGAGTTTGTGAGCCGTGTAATAGGCGACCATTTCGCGCGGTTCGGGGGGCACTTGAGTAAGCCGCCGACACCCGGCTGCGTCTTTACCCCTATCCTATTTTTGGGCCAATTCCCCCTTCGCACTACCAAAAAATGAGATTCTTGCCGAATCCGAGTTTGCTGCTCCAACCATTACAAAACTCATACCTATTCTATTTAGTACTTCAGGTGCTTCTCTAGCGTATAATGTAAATCCCATAGCGGATCAATTCCAACGAGCCCTTCAAACTAGTACTTTTTGTAATCGACTTTATTACTTCTTCAATAAACGTTGGTTCTTCGATCAAGTTTTGAATGACTTTATAGTCAGATCGTTCCTGCGTTTCGGATATTCAGTCTCATTCGAAGCTTTAGACAAGGGTGCTATTGGGATATTGGGCCCTTATGGTATCTCGTACACATTCCGATGATTGGCCGAGCGAATAAGTCAACTTCAAAGTGGATCTGTTGTGCGAAGAGTGCGTTATGAACCGTAGCCGCCTGCCTGGTGGGGGCGGCTCCTCCGTTGTGGGTAAACGGGAAACCCGACTCTACGAACCCGAGGAAGCACAGCTTCCGTAGGGGCGTTAAGACCGGAGCTTTTTGTAGTGCTAGCAGAAATGCAAGTGAATGAATCCTATCCCCTAGCGATATTTAAAGTCAGCGAGGGCGTAGCAACAACGCCTTATTGAAGTAGGGCGCGCTACGGCAACACAGTACTTACGGGGTGGGGGCTTGTTGTCTACTTCGCGAGCCTTCACTGCCCTGTTATGTAACTTCCCTTCTTTCGTCCGTCCACATGGCAGTCAAAAGAACGAGAGAAAGGGGCGGCTATAACGCAGGAGTCGTGGCGGTTGTATGCCACGAGGTCCCTTTAAACAAGGGGACAAGTGAATCATCGCTTTTTGGCGCAGGCAGCCTTCTACCATCCATCCCATTGCATTCCTCTCGTAGAGTACTGTACCGTCTCAGACCAGATACATCTATGGAAAGAAAGGATTTCTTATATATCAGAATCTTCATTTTGATATTGATAGGGATCCCCATTCATTCTGTTATTCCCGTAACTACGGATTGATTGTCCCTACCTAAAAGGTAGTGGTCTAGGGAGCGCAATTGCTAGAGCACGGGAGAATGAATAGTAATGATTTAAGTAAGAGCAGCCGGACGGACTACTATAGTGAGTCTAGTGACTACTAAAGTCTTTTATTTCTTTATAGTTAAGTAAAGTATTACTTACTGGTATAGCAGCCTTTCTGAGCGAGCCTCTGGGATATCCTGTAAACCCCCATTCTATTTGGTAAAGGGAGGATATTAGGGGAAGCAGTGAGTGGAGATTCCCCTACAGAGAGCCGGATGAGGGGAGACCCTCACGTCCGGTTCGGAAGGCGGGGATATCCCGACCCTACTGTCATTATGCCTTTGCAATGTTACTTGGTTCAACTCCATTTATGACCTTTTCTCGTATGTGGGACTCTCTATCTTCTTGGGTAGATTCTAGATCGTCTTTCATTTTCATAGTTAGTTGTTTTCTTAATAATAAGTCAAGTCAAGAATAATAATCGAACTGGAGGAGCTTGCCAGGATGGCTTGGTAAGCAAGCAACCGGCGCCAACTCCCAGTTCTTTCTCTTCTTTATTTTTGAGTTTAGTGACAATGCATCAAAACAATTGTCCGACGATTGCTAGACCGACCATGCAAAAGATCAAAAATCGGGGTCATCTTCACGGGAAGATGATACGCGAAAAGAAGAAAGAAGAAAATCGTTGGGGTTATGTATCTTGATGCCCACTCGAGGTTTTCCGACTGAAAGGGCCAACATCGAGACCGACAATCAAGACTTCCGTCCGATGTCGCGCCTAGGATAGTTGACTTGTCAAAAATTTCTATGGAAAAGAATTCCAATATCATACGATGGAATGAGCGACAGAGAGCATCTTTAGTCTGCCTGACGTTAGAGTCATAAACAGACGAAGACGTCCACATAGGTTCCTATCGTAACCCCACATCTATGGGGATTTCAAACAACTTAGAGACATACCGTTCAGCCAACTCGACACAACGTGCTCTAAAGTCGGTTAATAATTCGACTGGCGGTGACGATCTATTCAAATTTTAAATGCGTTTTCTTGCCTTTTTACGGGAAGTCTGGCTTTTCGACCTATGAAATTTCAATTCCAATTTCAATGTGCTGTAGGTAGTTTAGAAGGGTATTCGCCATCCGATATAATCGAGAAGAAAGGAAATAAGTCTCAGCAGGCACTAAAGGGGAAGCTTAGAGACGGAATGAAAATATAAGAATAGAGGAGTACATGGGGGGTAAAGTAAACATAACTCGAGCAATATAGACCGGGCTTGCTTCCCATTCATTCTTTTATAAGGATGCTCTTCGGCTGGTCAATAGAGTACAGCGCCTCTACTCTCTTCCTTCCATTCGAAAAGAAGAAGGGGGGAAACCCTGAACTTGTAGGGGGCTCTAGAGGTGTGCTGTCAAAAGGACGTCTCGAACGAGCCAGATGTGGTCATGTGCACGACTCGCGGATGCCGCAGGTGTATGTGGATACTTCCCTTGACTGTTAGAGGAGTAACTCACCTTTAGCAGGAACGGGTCTGCCCAGTTATAAGACTAAGGCACTGACTGACGTGTTTGCTCAGCCAAATGCGAAAGCCTTATAAAATCAAAAGGGCGAGTAGGGGTGGGCCGTGAACGTGAAGGAAACGGCAAAACGAGATTGCTTGCTCAATTATCAAACTCAGCCTCCTTATCAGAACAGAACGTTCCTTCCGCAACGCAAGGCCGATATGTTTCGTAGCAGCCAAGGATTAGTTGATCTATTAGGTTCTTCGATTTTCTTTGTTCGGAGAAGAAAGACGATCCATTTTCGGGTCTTGGTGAACATAATATGCCATAATCTCTTCGATCCCTACATTTATGTGCCAGAATACAGAGAGATTTTGTAGGGAAGTAGTCTTGTTTTTTGAATAAAGGGGTTTCATTCTTTGGAAAAGCCCGGTCCTCTTTGTCTTCGAGCTTTCATTCCTCAATCCACTTATTCGTTCTTTCATATACCTCCCCACCAATAGATAGAGACAAATGGGAATAACCGAACCACGTCTAAAAAATGCCAATACCAGGCAGCTGCTTCAAAGCCAACGTGATGCTCCTTGGTCAGATGACCAAGATATTGGCGAATACCACATATGATCAAGAAAAGAGTACCTATAATCACATGAAAACCATGAAAGCCAGTTGCTGAGAAAAAGGTAGAACCATAAATACTATCCGAAATTGTGGAGGGTGCTTGGTAATATTCCATTCCTTGAAAGCCAGTGGATACTAGAGCCAGTGAAACGGTAGCTACTAAAGCATAAACAACTCGTTTTTCCTTCCCCGCGAGTATAGCATGATGAGCCCAAGTTACGGCAGCTCCGGATGAAGGGAGAATAGGGGTATTAAGAAAAGGGATTTCCCGAGGATCTAAAACCCCAATCCCTTTTGGGGGCCAAATACCTCCGATCTCTACCGTAGGTGCCAAAGAAGAATGAGAAGAAGCCCAAAAAAAAGCAAAAAGGAACATAACCTCCGAGACTATAAACAGAATAGAACCATATTGAGGTCCTAATTGTACATCTTTTGTATGATATCCTTCCAAGGTGGATTCACGTAGAATATCGCGCCACCATACGAACATGGTATATAGGATAAATATGAGGCCCAAACCGAGAAGTGTTGCACCCCCTTCAAATGGGTGCATGTACATCACACCTCCTACGGTGGTTGCCAAAGCTCCGAGTGAACCCGAAATAGGCCATGGACTTGGATCTACCAAATGATAAGAATGCCTCTGAGATTCAATCATAAACCACTTTACCCCGGTTGTATGTAAACCCCCCTTCACCCCACCCCCTAAAGTATAGTAAAGAAGGCTTTTTGGTCTCATTTTCTTTCTATCTGACAGGACAAACAAATAGGAAGGGATGGTTCTTTCATTGCATTGATAGAAGTGATACTAGAAAAAGAAAGACTCTATCTCTTACTTTTCATTTTTGATAAGAGAATCGTTGGTTTGACCCACGAACTATGTGGGAAAATCAAATAAATAGACCTTACTTAATTAATCATTGGTTTGCATTTCCTCACTGACGCATTTTTTGTTGGCGTCAGCTTCTTCTTCTAATGCCCTCTGAAATTTCTAAGGCACGGAAGAAATTGTACCGCAAGCCCCTTCTATTCAAAGAGAGATCCTCGATTTTTCCGCAACGTTGTTGGAATAGGTTTCGAGGAGAGCGAACGAATGCGGGATAAGATGCCCTTATGGCGTGATGAAAAACTGCAAAAAATCCTCTCCCTTTGTCTTTACTACTCGATCGGAGGGCTTTGCTAAAGGTGTTAAGAGAATAGCTCAGAAAGAGCTGACAAAGATGAGATTGAGATGAATGAATCGAGAGCTCAGGCTTCACTAGTTGCTTGCACCCTTGCTTGTGCCCCTATGGGCAAGCAAAGAGTCCCCTCTTCATTCAGAGAGGTTGGGCGGTGGAGAGAACGTTTTGCGATAGTTCCAGAGAGGAGCGGTGGACGGGTCTAGAGCATCTTTCAATCGATGAAAGGAAATGTTCTTTTCATAACCATTAGCCAAGGCAGACGGAAAGTCTGTGGTATCATTAGCCAAAAGCTGTCTGTAATTCTAGAACAATAGAATTCAACATCAGTAGAGGTTGTCATTTTTTTCACAAGAGACAAGAGAAGAGTACCTCGGCCTTAGCCCTCTTCTTGTGAGAGGAGTAGAGTTCCCCTAAGGGCAGCCCATGGCGGTCGACTAGAGGTAGAGAAGACTGCTAGCCCGGTAGAAGCCTCTCTCGGTAAATAGGGCAAAACCTCTCTTCTTTCTTTTTTTAGAAATGGCAGGCTTGCCATTCATTCATTCCCGGATCAAGGTCCCTTAACGCAGCGACGGGGCGCTACAAGTGCCAGAGCCTACAAATATAGCTTTACTTTATAGAGGAGGTCGGTATGCTATGCTGACCTTATTTCTATTATCAACAGACTTGCTCCCGTGGAAAATGTTTAAAGCACCTTTCTCGTGTACAGCCCGAGTCACTCTTAACTATGATATTACCGCTCGCCATTTACCTTAGCGTTCGGAAAATCATAATGATTGGCACAGCCGCGGGAGAGTCAGGGCCCTCCCCTTCCCTAGGGGGTCTCTTTCACTTTGATGGTTTGAATCCGCGCACGGAGGGCCATCATCCGCCAGAGAAGAATGCCCGACATCCTCTTGGACCACTCCACATCACACGCATTCTTATCCTCTTTCCTTTCTTTTCCCCTTTAACTTATATTCTTAACTGTACTTTCATTCAATGGTCTCCGGGCCCCGACAATGCCACATCAAGAATACCAAGTAAGCGGTGGAGGAATAGTCCGTTGGTACTGTACTGACTGCCGGCAGGAAGGAAAGAAAACAGATGACCCAATGGAAGCGAGTGACTCAAGGTATGCCATCGCTCTTATCTCTTGACCTGAGACTAGGTTGGGGGAGTTCAATGAGCGAGGAGAAGAGTCGGTACTACCTTACCCGGCACGACCAAACAAAGGAGTGAGCGCTAGCGCGAAAGCCGTTGTGCGGTGGCACATCCGTTTTCTTGCTCAAGTCAACTACCTTTTTTTAGGTTTTTTCTGAGTTCCGTCATAAGCTTTAGGACTCCTTCAGCTAAGTTATACGAAAAGTTCGGGACGAGGAGGGGCGATTGGGGAGCTGGGCCTTACGTGATAGGGGCCGGGCCGGCGGATTGAAAAAGAATCATGCGAGGTGTATAGGAATGATTACAAGGTGTGTAGGGGTAAGGGCGTATAGGGATAATCATGCGGGGAGAGTTTGGTAACCGAATCGGCTACTTATCTTTGACTAAGCTCATGGATGAAGCGTTGGTCTTAGCCGAGGCTATAGATGAATCGATCAGTGGCAACTAAGGGAGAAGTGACTCATAGACTTTCCAGCTCCACTCCTTTTCAGGAATATGCGTTTATACGTTGAATGAAATAGTACGTAAACCCCCGGCCCAGATGAGTTCGGCATAGCTCATACATTCAGCGGGTGGTTTATGCCCACTGACGGAAATTGCACCATGTGCTCATAGATCGTCATTACTCGGTGACGGATCTTGGATCTGTTATCGGAACCGCTCCGGGCGCTACTGTATCGATTTCTGCTCTCTTTTGTCTTGTTGGTCTCGAACATTGCCGTCAGTCTTCAGTGAAACTGACGAGTACGGGAATCCCAATTTGCCTACGGGGCTCTTCATTCTGAAAGCATGGATTGCTTCTGAGAGCCTAGTTTTCTCGGATCCCATACAAAAGATGAAGGAAGGGATTTGACGTCACAGCAAATTCCCCTCTCCCTGTAGGTCGAGCAAGTATTCACTACCTTGAAAAGGATATTAAACCCATGCCTTACGGGCCCCACGTGGATTTTTTTGACTAAATATTATGCTTGTATTTTTGAAAGAAAAGTCCAGTGCTTTCTTTCATTGTCTATCTCTCCTAAGGCTTCTGTTTTGGTCGACTCTATGGTTGAAACAGTAGGTGGTGCTGCGTCTTTATGGTTCGGCTTTCGATGCCTCCGTTCAAGACTCACACTCCTTGGCGGACTAGAACTTAGTTGGAAAAAAAAAGCTCTGGCTCGAGCTACGCTATGGCCCTTTGTGCAGCGGCATTTGCTTGCCCAGTTGCTTCTGATTCGACTTCTTCTTTTGGCTATACTATAGACCATATCCACACCCTTCTTGAAAGGGGAGGAATTCTTCTCCCACTCTCCACCCTTCCTTGTGCGCGGCATTGCGTGAGGGCGTTTGACGCGCCACACCAGCTCTTCCTTCCCTACCCTCCGAAGTTACCCGTGAGTCTCCCCTTCAGATCTGACCACCAAGAGGTTGTAAAGTTCCCTTCTACGCTCTTCGAAACCTTTTCCGATTCGACGGAATGGTAGTTTTCAATCTCGTTTGAGTAGGTGAAAAGTCTCAGGCTTTCATCCGATTTATTGTGGATTGGATGATGGATAAACCGGCAAGTAGGGTCTGTCTTGCCTAGGTTGAACATGCAACTAAAGGGCATAGCTATGTAAACGCAAAGTTTGCTCTAGCCTATGAAAGGAAGGATAGTCCCAGACCTGTCTGACCTACCGTTAGCTTTACTAAAGAAGTACTCCTAGGGTAAGGACAGGTGGAATAGCGCAACCCTCACCGATGTGAGTGACTGGACACCACATCTCGACCAGCTCGTCCCAACAGAGCGAAGGCCTCCTCAGCGCAGAATCCTGACATGAATACACACTTTTTTGGTATTTAAGAGGAGCCCAAAGGCGCTCTCTATGAAATCCTATGGTCATGTCTTTATCTGGCGGGCTATAGAACTTTCTCTGGCAAGCATTAAGCCGTCGAACTACCGACTCTATAAGCTTCTACGTGCTATATTCTCTTCGCCTAACACATTCAACTACCTTTTCTTGCAACGAGTCTGACTGCTGCTCTAATATAGTTTGTTTAGGGTCTCTTTTTTTGCGGCTCCCCTTCCTGGGAGGTAATTACCGTTAGCATACAACACCCCTCGTAAGCAATTTGGCTACCCCGTAGGCCTCCGGCGCGCACAACAACCAAACCACTTGACTTCTTCAATCTATTTGTTTGGATACGCGGTAAGTAAGGCGAAAGAAGCGCGATTGCGCAGCTCAATAGGGCTCCTGTGAGTCCGAAAACTAGCTTACTTGCTCCCGAGAGAGAGATCGAAACTAACTTGCTACTTTCTTTCACCAAAGCCCGTTCGAGTGCATCTACAGTCCCCTAGGTCTTTGACAGCTATTGCGGACTTTGAATCGAGACAAGAAAAATAAGAGAGCTTAAGCTCGGCTCGAAGACCAGAGAAAGGAGAGGAATCTCGAAAACCGGGAGAGGATAGCAGAGTAAAGGAAGCTAGCTCGACCCTTTTCTTCCTTATTGGGGCCCTCGTCAAGCGGCAGTTGCGGTTCACTACTAAACTGGAATCCATTTTTTTCATTTTCGCTAGCACTCTTTAGGTAAGCACTCGTTCCCGGCTTTCAGTCTGCAAGCGTCTAGTAAGCGTCTCGTCGTATAATGTGTACTTTTCGTTTACCGTTCCAGCAGGCGTTCTTCGTTCCTTTTTTTGTTAAGTCTACGTGTAAGTTCCGAAGCGAAGTTCCTGTGGAGTCAAGGTCGGAGAAAGAAGTTCGTCTTTCAAGTGGATAAGTGATCATCCCTCTCTTTTAAGTCAGCTAATGAAATCAACCTTTGAGTTCCAGCTGTAAGTGAAGTTCCAAATCTCTCTTCCTTTCGGTAAGCTAAGTACTCGAGGGAGGATCAGAGAATCCACTAATGACGTTACGGCTAGCGGTATATGTTTCTGTATCGGCTTTATCTAGCGAGTGGGGTTCGTTGTAAGTCGTCACTTTTTTTAAGGTTGTAAAAATGTAGTATCTGTTCTATTGGTAAGGGACAAAACCCGCTTTGTAAGTGAAGTTAGTTGAAGTTCGTAAAGTTCAAGCAGGCGGATCACATAATCGTTCTTGTTCCATTAGTGAGTACCGGGACTCTGTTCGACGTTTCAAACAGAGGGGCTAGCGGCTTTTACTCTGTGATCCGATACGCTTTCCCTGAGCTGCTTGAGCTTGAACGAGAACATGATCCCCACCTCGAGGACCAAGCCAAAGAAAGGGACCTAGCTCTGAGACGCGGAGTTCTTGATCGGCTATTAAAGACAGATATCTATTTGCCGAATCCACTGTGCCTGAGAAGAAAGACAGAAATAGATATTGGTTTTTGAACGGAGCTTGAGAGCCCAGAACAGAGGACAGAGAGCCAAGCATAGGGGAAAGGGGCTTGCGAAAGAATTCCCAATTTTGATTTTCCAAAATGTCATTAAAACAAAAACATGAAGATATTTGTAAGAAATAGTTATGGAAGACAGATTCTGTAATTCAGTTCAGATCATATTCCATCGAGCATTTGAATAGTGTAATATCACACCATCACATAGTATTGTCACCTGTCATCATACATGCATAGTCTTTAAGGCATGAGCTAACATCGCCAACGTTCATACTTGCATCAAAAACTTGTGGCATATAACATTTCAAAGAAAATCTGCATTCAAAGTAGAAGAATATAAGCATACATACATCACAACATACTCGATAACTCAACATCTCATTTTTATGATGACATAACAAAGAACAAGAAATTAGAAAAAAGGTCGAAGTTTATTGAATCATTAATAAAATGTCTTTGACCAACACCTATTTATAACACCTGGCAGTGGAATTCGATGTTAACAAATTATAGCACCCATTCTGAAGGGCCTCTTTAACGAGAAAAGGGCCAGTTTTCCTATCTATCGTTTTTTGCTCATTTTTTACTTGGAAGAACGTTATAGTCAAAGTCAGCAACTTTTAGTACAAGTTACCCAGGAGAAATATTGGTCTAACTTATAGATCATATGCCTTAACCATCCGGGATCTGTACGCCTCAAGGTTTTCAAAAGCATTCAATCGCCTCTCGTCCAGCGACTCTAACTCGAGCAACCTGGCCCTCGCGTATTCAGTGGTATCTTCATCGAGGTTTGTAGATACCGTGATTCTCAAAGACTCGATCTCCTTTTCCACAGGAACTACTCAGTGCCATATACGAAAATAAAGGACTTAACAGCGAGCAAGAAAACGGATTATGCAGGAGTTTTCTTGCAGAATCCGTTTTCTTGCTAAGTTGATTCCGGGTCCAGAAGGATTCCAAATCAACCTATTGAAGAGTGGGACCTCCTCATCTATGTGGAAAAAGTCAGGATGAGAGCCTGGAACAGCACTTATGTAATACGCAATTCCCGACGTTTCTCTCCTCCTTCCGCGCTTGCGACTGGTAAGAACTTTCGCGCCGTCCTGTTAAGGCCATGTGCTTGTTGTTTGATATCTATGGCGAGAGCGCAATTGTCGCATCTTCTTTCAAAAAGAAACTAACAAAACAGAGCTGGTAAAACAGATCGCCAACACAGTGTTGATCAGACTTTCCGCTCTGAGGCTCAAGGACGCTAATGATGTCCTCATTCTCTGCAATACAGTGAATGGGGACTGCCCATTTCTCCCGCGTGAGTCGGTGGCCAAGACTTGCTCATGGATGAAACCAAAACCCGGTCTTTCATTCGATATCGGAAGTTGTTGGTTAGACCACAAATGCGTCACTTTAAGAAGGAGAAAGTGTTAAGTGCTTTTTCGCCACAAGAGAGAGGTCTGCATTGCCTTCATAAGCTTCTCTTTCATTCAATCGGGAAGGAGTGGATCAATATACTTACGTTTCAGCTCTTTCAATGGGAACCTCTCTAGCAGCTAGAAGCAGAAGAAATGAATAGAGATAGGTTGCCTTCCAAGTCACAATAAGACCAAAAGGGAATCAATGGCTCATCAGGTACAGGGAAAGCACATTCTTCTCGATTAGGGGTCTCTTTGGACCGCGATATCTACGTAGTAAACAGAGGAATCCGTTTTCATCTCCCTTCCCTATTGGCACGTTCAACAATGAAAGATTCTACAGGAAGTATTAAAATGCGCTACCTAATGAACAAATACACCAGGCTCCCTCTAGTTTTTTGCTCTTAGGTCGGATACGACATTCCCAACACTCATCCCGATATTTGTTGTGAATTAAAGTGACCGGGAAGGTTGTTTTCTCTCACCCGGCTCATGCAGTTAGCACTTTGAATGATTAGTTTGCCTTATCGTCCTTATTTCTGGGATTTCGAATGTTGAGACTTAGTTTGACAGGAAGTAGGGACCAACATCTAACGTTTTGAATCTGAATAGGAACTAAGGCCACGTTCTGTTTATTTCGTTGTCAAAGAATAACTGGAAGATGGCTACTAAACTTTAGTAGGGAAAACGGAACCCCCTCATCATCTGCGTATCAATCAGTCCCAGTTTCCAGAATTGGAGTGAAGGAAGGGAAGCTAAGAGAAAAGCAAGCAAGCTCCCCAGTGGCATCCTCATCGGCTTCAAAACAGTATTTAATAGGGGTTTAGTTGAAGGGAAAGAGGGATTTATGAAAGGATGAAACTTCAATAGGGGAGGTCCCTCCCAGTTTTGAATAAAGGTTAGAAAGGTATGAATTCGGAGTATTGAGGTATTTGAATCCGACTCTGGGCGTGAAAGGATATCCCTACTAACCAAAGATAGAGAATCGTGGATCTCTACAGAAGAAGAAAAAAATCAAGTGAAGTCAGCTAGAGAGAAAAAAGGGTCCATAGGGTCGAGACAAGAAAGAGAGTCTAACTGAAAAAACTTATAGACAGGCAGAAAGGAAAGAATCAGTCCCGTAACTGAAGAGGGAGGCCCGGTCGAGTGGTTCCTCAAAGCCATGAGACTATATTGAAGCGATCCGCGGAAGCCAAAGAAAGCTATGCCTTGGATGAGAAATATTCGTAGAAGGAGAAGTAAGTAAAGAAAGCCTTTGTCAAGAGACAGGGCTCTTGCTCTTGGTAGGGCATAATCCCTAACCAAGACTTCTACTCCCTAGTAGACACAGGAATCCTTGTTTATTTCCTCCTGTGGAACCGAAGCTATGACTTCCGCCTAGATCGGGAGCTTTGCTTTCTCTCATTCGGCTTTTTCCAGAGATGGATTGCGCTTGGGAGCTTGCTTTCGACGTTGATAGTGAAAAGCGCCGCCATAATCTATCGATTTTGATTTTGTTTTTCGGATGTCCTATCTGTTCTGTCTGTATGCCCTATCGGATGACTTTCTTGCCAGCATGCAACATTCTCCGGCAATGGGCCAGGGGAATTCTATGAAAAACTAAAGACAGGGCGCTAACGGGAGCGAAGAAAATGTTAGGATCGACGGGCTGGTCGGGCTAGCTCTCGCTTCCCTCGAGCTCCTTTGCTTTAAATAAAAGTGATAGATACCTTACTCGAATAGGGGCTCCTGCGCTATACGACTTAACTTTACTACGCCTAAGCTCTTTCTTGCTGGAAGCGAAGGACAAAGTCTGTAAGGAGGAGGTCTTTCTAACCGGAGAGTCGTAAGTTAAGGAACTAGTGTAGGGTTACTAGGCACACTAACAAGGCTCTACAAGGCATCGACCATGCCAAAATTAAATTTTTTATGTGCCGAATAACACTAAGCAAGATCGTATACTAGAGTTTAGGCGAAACAATTAGCAAGTAAACAACTTTACTCTAAAGGGAATACGAAATACAACCTTTGTAGATCGGTCCTTCACTTCTAAAGCTCCTTGATGAAGTCCCTTCGCTGCGATCAAGGTTCTCCCGGACTCTTGCATGGCTTCATGAGGCGAAAGATGCGACCTTGCTTGAAGTCTCCGAGGCCGAAGATGATCTACGTCGAGGGAATTCCGACTCAAGCTACTACTTCGCTAATTTGAGAATTAGTGAAGCAAACACCCTATACTAAAGTGCTAATCTAGTAGAGGATGGAGAAATAGGAAGTGGGTTCTCTTTGGATTTTTGTTTCTCACAATCTATCTCACTTTTTTCAAAACCCTAGCAAGCTTTTTCTCTTGCTCAATGAAGAAGAAGATGATGAACAAAAGAAAAGAAATGAGGATAATGATTAAGTGAGTAGGCTAACCATGGTGAGTGAGTATCATATACTAACTCTTGTAGAGCCATAACCATAGCTAATTGTGTGATGGTTAGGTTAAAGTCCAAAGTAAAAACAAACCTAGTGGACTTTAGTCAATGCATCCACAAGCTTCCACAAGCTTCATGCATTTTCTAATTTTCCACTAATTTTGCAATTACTTTTAAACATTAAACCCAATCATAACAAATAGGATGGTGTATGTCTCATACACCCATGTTTAGTGTATCATCAACCATGATACAAAAGAAAACACTTTTAATATATATATCATATATATATATATATATTCAAGTGTGCAAGTGTGAGAAAAACCCTAAAGTGAACAAGTGTTAGTAAATGTAAACTAGTATATCTAATATACAATTATACACTTAATCATTAAATCAACACTTGACTTAATAATCCGGTCATATCTCATATAACCGACTAACATTCATCGTATCGACTTATCGAATCAACACTTAATTCGACAACCAGGTCATATCATATATAACCGACCGATACTAAAAGTCGCGAGAATAGAATACGGTATCACATACACGCATTATTCTCGGTCCCGCACATATCGCATATGCGCTCCTATTTCGTTTTGCCTGAGCCAGTAAAACCTCTATGTAGGACTCTAAAGACTCGTCAATACGCCGGCAGTAGGTGATGATCACATCACGCACCCACAAGCCGTCAGCGGTACTAGCTGGACGTAACGGCTACCCGGGTATTGAGCAATCAGAAGATCAGCAAGCAAGCCCGCTCCAACTCCTGTAAAAGCCTGCCGGTAACACTTCCCGTACAGTCCGGTCTCCTCGTCTGATATGTCGCATATCAAGTCTAGGGGTGGTAAACGTCAGACCCCAATAACCGATAAGTCGTGCCGATGTGAGGCTCATAACGGGTCGAGAAACTACTGGTAACACTTACCAGTAAATCTCTGTATCAACCCTGGCCAGGGACTTCCCTGTTACGGCCAATCGAGTACAGCGCAACATCAACCCCCAATACCGGGAGAGACGAAACCCCTCCTATCGCTCATTGCCTCCATGTGACTCGGGACTGTACCCAAAAACCACCGTTTTGCACGCCCTCATGGACGTGGTAAGGTGGAAATCAAAGCACAGTGGGAATCACACAAGACTCTATGATGATCTCGGGTCTACAGACTAACCTGCATAAGTGTCACCAGAGAACTGCCATCTGACGTGAGGTATAATACCATCTGGGAGTTCTCGGCGAGTCCGTCCAGTGTACCCAGTCTCCACTGAGCACCCGTATACCATCTCTGATGTCAAACACCAATGGATATGGGATCATCCATCGCCCATCTCATGGGTCGAGAAGCGTATACGCTAGTCTACTCTGGTATATCGATGCCCCGTCTCGATACACCCACGACTAGGGACCTTGAAGGATGTACTTATGGACTACCATGTCCCCACTAGTATGATCCGCATCATAGTCCAGGTAGTCAAGTACACATCCTAAGGGCTTTACCAACATGTAACTATAAGACAGTATAAAGAGATAAGTATACATGTTAAAGTAAAGAGCAACCAGATAGCATACTATCATATCGAGCAAGAAAGTCCTCTCTATATATGTCCAAGCATCCAATATAATATACATCATCTGTACAATACTGGCCTCTAGGGCATACATACAACTAACAACTAGTCGAACACGACATCCGTAACACTCGTTCTTCTCTAAAGGAAGCACTTCGTTCCACTAACTGAAGGAAACCTGAGGCTCCCGGAGGGAGGGTTACTAGTTCTGTCCTTAAGAAAGGAAGAGATCATTAACTGAGAGTTAGCTCATCAAGTCAGGCTTCACCTTTGAGCAGTCTTTCTTTCTTGAGCTCTCTCCATTTATAGCACAGATCTGTCCTCTTTCGGAATGTATTCCGAAGATTTCTCATTGTTTTACAGTGGGTCCCCATGCTGATCTGGTATAAATGGGTATACCAGATAATACATGGGGTATTACATTCTCCCCCACTTAGAACAATGGTTCGTCCTCGAACCATAGATCTACTATTGAGGAACCAGCTCTGATACCATTCTGTCACGCCCCATCCCCTAATACAGAGAGTATTGTCCGCGCTGGCCGAAGCCGCACGGTTTTGTCCTTCGGGACGAACTGGACCCGACCAGGGGCCACTTCCCAAGAGGTCACCCATCCCAGAACTTCCCTGGCTCGAGCATGCTTAACTACGGAGTTCTCAAACTCCTGTAGTGTCAGTTCACTTAAAAGGCGCATCTGTATTGAAGAGCGGTATCATTCTATTTATAGCACAGATCTGTCCTCTTTCAGAATGTATTCCGAAGATTCCCCATTATTTTATAGTGGGTCCCCATGCTGATCTGGTATAAATGGGTATACCAGATAATAAGTTGGTATTCCAGGGTTCGTATCGAACCTAACTCGATAACCTATAAACCCATATGGTCGCGTAAATAATTTAGTTAGCTAACACATGAATCTGGTCTCGTGTCGTTCCCCATCATTTGATATTTAATTCCTATTTCAGAATACCGGGGTGTTCTGCAGTTTCTGCATTGACCTCTCTTACATCAGCACCTTGAACACAACATAACTTTTAATACAGAACTGATATTAATGATCCGTTTGAAGCGTTGGAAACATAACTGAAAAATCTACAATTAGTTGAACTGTAACGTTGCCTAATTATGCTTTCAACTGGGAGTAAAACGTGTTACGAAACGGGCTTCCAATTCAGAAATTGGATTTCTAGCAGTGAACACTTAAAATGAAATGACCATAACTAGCAAATCTGAATTTAAACCCCTGTACATACCTGCATAAAACTGAGAAGATAATACATGGGGTATTACAGAGAACCCGAGAGAGAGGAGGGAGAGGAGGGAGAGGATGGGTCTTCTGCTGGCCATTGATGATTGAGGTTTGGGAGAGAGAGAGAGAGAGTGGATGAGAATTTTTGAAAAATTGGATGGAGCCATGGCCCTACCCTGACCTTGAATAGGTCCGCTCCTGTCAACTATGTATGGAACTATAAAATAAGACAATAAAATTACGATAGAAGGGCAGCTTCCTGAAACTAGAAAAGTGTAAGAGGGGAAAATAAACAAAAAGGCTCACTATTGTCAAATGGGACATCTAAATCCAAAAGAAAGAATGGGCAGAAAAGACCCCCTTTAGTGCTTTGAGGTTTTCGCATCTCTCTATAGTTGTAAAGCAAATTCTTAAGCTTTTCCTATCTTGGAGTTCCACAGTTTGTCTATACACACATGCGTCTTTTTGAATGTCATATACCACATAGCCATCTGTTTAGATTAAATGTGGATTCTACATATAGTGCATGGTTGTTCATTAGTGAAAGAGAAACACGATCATTTGTCTTTTCAAATTTTTATAGATTGGAATATAATGATTTCATAAGAAAATATTTTATTGCATGTTTTAAGTGCTTGAATGAAAAATTGATGAGGGTTAATCAACACAACCTGGTATTAAGTGTTACTGTGTTAGTATTTGACTAATACATAAAATAAATTAAAATTTATTTTTTGAAAAATTAAGAATATACAATAAATTTGATTTTGTCTTTGACCAAAGTCATTTTAGTAAATAATTAATTATGTAGTGGTCTTTGTTTGGAAAAATTATTTCATGTGTCCGCCGTATACATCCGGACAAGAGAGAGAAGAAATAAAAGTATGGACCCTACAAGGTGCCAAAGTCTGCCCGAAACTCTTCCCTCTCTCTCTCATCTCCTGCCGGATCTATTACACCCGGCACATCGAATAATTTCTCATTTGTTTGCAAGAACTAAAGTTTTTGAAACCTTTCTCCTACACCTTTTGACCAAGCCTTGGGCTTGAAAGGTCGACCCAAGCCCTTTCACTTGTAAACGTTGTGCAAGAGATATTCTTCAAAGTAATTTGGTGAGCACCAAGGAATGTCAACGGTTAAATTTAGCCAGAAACTTCTGGCGGGTCTAAACAGCACCTTCGGATGCAACGTTTTAGAAATAGTAAGCAACTCTTGAACTCTGTAAATATAGAGTTCTCAAAATATCTTCTCTCAAACAAATTATTTTCTATACTATTATAGCACAAGAGTTGCAAAAGGTCTTGAGACAAGATCGCTACTTGTTAGTCACGATCTGCTTTGTTGTAACTTGGAAGTGTATCGTCCTGCAATTCAATAGCAAACTCAATACCGAGTGGGGAACGATAAACACTTTAAAGAAAGTTGTATTCAACGCGCCTTGAAACCTACAATTTTGTTTTTCAAATTGTTTTTATTCAATTACTTTCCGTTTCCATCTATCCAAATATTCCAGTATTAAGTAGGGCTAAGTGCATCTTATTTGGAGTTGGGGTAGTTTTGTGCTCCAGCCAAAAAGAGAAATTTTCTACAATTTAGACAAATATCTTAAACTCTACCAACTTAGCCAATATTTTGAATTGATATACAGTTGGGAGGTCAAAAACCATCTGATAAAGACAAATTATTTTCTTAAAAATGATTTAAACGATATTATGAATATAATAGGGGTAAATTACCGTATGTATTTGAGTTGAAAAAACAGCTGTTTGCTCAAGAAAAGAGATCGATATACCATGACAGAAGAAGGTCCTATCGATCTATCATCGGCTACAGTGATCTAAGTGTAACCCGCAAGCAATCGTTTTCCGGGTCAAGGGTTTGCGGAACCTCGGTGTTTACCCTCTTTAATAAAGTTAAAGTTTAAAATTGGTAGAGTTTAAACAAAATGATAGATTTATATTTTTAAAAAATTGACTAGAAAGTTCTGAGTTCGTGACGTTCAATAAGCACAAACATTTATTGTTAATTACATCATATAAGTCTCAGGTTTATACCTAAACAGATACCTTATTCAATTTCTCTTAATCATATCATAGAGAGAGATCACATTACAGATAATACTTGCGAAAATATAACATAAAAATACATTACAAAAGATGTTATCATGTTATATTGATTTCATTATATGAGATATCTCAAATTGTATAAACGGAAATCAAATACTCAAAAGCTAAATGTAGTTGATTTGAGTAATGATCCAATAAGATGGGGATTTTAATGTCGGATTGACATTATTTAACAGAACATGTACCGATACCCTTAAGTGAGACCAGCCTCATTTAACAGAGAAGGAGAATCTGCTTTGGGTTCGCGACAGAAGTTATGCAGAACGAGAATCTCATAGGTTCTCGACAGGGATTATCGAAATTAATCATCTTGATAGGACTTAAGTATCTAAATTATTTGAAGAACAATTCTAAGAAAAAGTGACAAATTCTGTTATTTTGATAGAAATAATACATTTGTATGTATTTCCAACGTCTTATTTATGAACGCAAGTAGATTATTATGTTCGAAAGTTGTTTGATAACATAGAACTTCTGTTCAAGATTTTTGAAGACATAACATTAATTTTATGTCCAAATTTGTTTTGGAAAAATAGGATTTCAAAATATGGCGTTACCCATTTTAATGTTGTTTGAGAAAATAGAGTGTTCTCGGATTTTTATTTATGTTTGTTTGAGAAAATAGGGAATATTGTTTGGGAAAATAGAGTACTCCTCTATTTTCAAGTTGTTTTGAGAAAATAGTATGTCCCCCTATTTTCATGTTGTATGAAGAAAATAGGATGTCCCCCTATTTTCATGTTGTTTGGAGGAACGTAGGCATGTATTCGTGATTTAGGTTTTTCTTTTAGAGCATGAGATTTTGGGAAAACAGTGATAATAGAAATATTGATTGTGAGAACTCGTTAAATTTTACTAAATGTTTATTTCTTATCCCGGAGAAAGAACTTGGATTGAAGAAAGATCAAAAGAAACTTGATTTCAAGTTTCTTACTTCTTCTTTTTCTTCTCTGCAAAATTTTGTAAAGTGTAGAATTCTCTAATCCTCCTGCTCCTCTTTGCCTTATATATATATCTATATATATATCTATATATATATATATCTCAGTGGGGATAGTTATTAAAATTACCCTCATGTTTTCATGGAATTGAGCGGAAAAATGAACGCTCACTCTTCTCATTTTAAATAGGCTAACCGTCTATTCGGATATCTTATTTGTGATACCCGTTGCTGCTTATCTTAAGACAATTGAGTTGTCATGGAGTGTAACATTTCAGAAAAATAAAATATTATTTTGAGAAGTTAAATAATTAAAATAATAAATATTATGAATATTTTAATGTGTGGAAATTAATTTTAATGTCATGGTTTGATTGTATATCAATAGATTGGAAAAACATTGGAAAATTATATTGAATGTTGAATTTTAAAGAATTTGTGAGATTTAGATATTTACGAATTTTTGTATAATTTATTATATACAAGTTCATGTCTAAACTTAATTTTTAATCACTAATTATGCATTTATCATGTTTATGTATATGACATGTACCATGTCACATTTCTAACACTTGTTACATTTTTGAAAACTTGGTTTAAATCCTTAATTGTGCTTGGTCTGTTGTGTTTCTTTTATTATATATTTGGGGTTTTGGGTTTTAAAAGAAAAGGGAAAACAAAAAGAAAAGATTAAAGAAAGGAAGTATGGGCATGAGAGAGACCGTAGAGAGGTGATAGGTCATTTGACCTTGGCCCATTTGTGTTTGTCTCAATCATCTTCATCACTTTCTTCTTCTCATTTCCTTCACTCATGGATGCCCTCTTCTCCACCTCCTCTATATCCTCACAAACACCCTCAATCCCACACCAAAATATCATATTCCCTTCACAAAATGCATGCACAGGCTCACTATAAGTATGGGAGATCAAGAAAAATTGGATTTTGAACACTTGGGACAATTCAGGAAAATTCTTGAGTTGTCAAATGAGCTAATTTTTTCATCATTAGAGTAGTATTCCATTTGCTTTAGCATCCATATTAGTTTAGAATTGTTTAAGTGAGCTTTAATAAAATTGGAAAATTCCAAGATGGGGTCTTGTGGATTTCTTGTGTTGTGATTACGTAATTGAGATTAGTAGAGGCCATACAACCCCTCTAGTTTTAGAATTCAGGACAAAACCTTGGACCAAACCCCAATTTGCGAACTTTAGATTTGTCGATATCAGAATTGTATAGGAATTTTGGTGTAGTTTTGATATCTGCTTTCACCCGGAGGCCCTGAAAATCAATTAGCAATTACTGAGAGATGTGCAGGCAAAGTGGAGCATACCCTAAAGACCCGAGACCCCAACCATACCTTATGGCTGCAAATTTTCCCTTTCTGGCCGCAAATTGCGGCCAGGGTGTTAACCTGGGTCCTCGTTCTTGGATCATGGCTCCATTATCTGTTAATTTGACCTATCCCATATGCAAAATTTGCTAATTCCACCTGAATCAAAATCTGAAGACGTTTTTCCGTGTTGATGTTTTGATTTTTCAGTCTTTAATAACTTGAGTTTTGGTAGTTGTGTTTCTTCTCGATCGATTGGCGTTTGTACGTCGATATCGAGAGTTATGGGTTCTTCTTGCATACGTAGACCGTAGGTTTTAACCTATGTGCGATTCATGTGTCGTTTTAGTTTTTAAACGGGATTTTAATGCGATATGATATGTTATGACATGTAGGTACCTCCGCGTGAACTTCGGGACGACAAGCAAGAGCAGGCGACATCGACTTCGGCAAGTAAGGATCAAGGTGGGTAGATATATATCTACGGGGAAGTCGGGTGGATGGCGTATAACACCCCCGCAGTTTGTAGTGTAGCCTATGATATATTATATTTATATATGAATATGTGTTATGTGAAACATGGATAATTAGCAAGTAAAATCTTGGAAGATCATGGGTTAAATTTTAGTGTGATTGGATGATAGTGTCGTTAGTTAGTTTCTTAGTCGCGAACCCTAGAATAAGGTTTACACACACGCATGCACACACGGGTTATGTTTTGGCGTATATGATATGTGTGTGTGTGTGTGTATACATATACGTATACCCGTATGATGAGGATGGTATATGATATTTGGAGATGAGTCGATGTGATTGGGTATGATGCTGCGAGATCGGTGATGTGATTTGGGTCGTATTATGAGATACGATATGATATTATAGCGGATCGTTGAGCGATGTGTTTTCATACACCCGCAGATATATGTATATATATGTTTGATGGTATCGTAATGTACTAGAGTTTAGATCAGTACCCCTAATTCAGGATATGATGATAATGATACCAGATAAATAATGAGATAAATATGATATTTGGCCCGTACCCCGATTTGGGATGCCGTACGATGGATTTTACCGTACGAAGTATAAATATGATGATTGATCCGCACTCTTGACTCGAGAATGTCGTATTATATATTTTATCGTATGTGACGCTATTGAGGCGGGATCACCGACTACTAGATATATCAACTCGGACTTAGGTGGATTTTCTTACCCCTTTTGGTTAGTCTCTTAGCTTGTCCTGTAGTTTACCTAGTAGATGTTAGATTTGGGCTCGATTCATACTTATTTCCAAAACTAACAAATCGTGAGTATTTTAAAGACAGACCAAGAGATACTACGGATATTTCAAACGACGTACCTTTTCTTAAAAACACCGTAGTCTCTATTTTCTAAACACCACGATTCATGCTATTTCAAATGCCAAAACTGTATAACTCGTATATATAAATGTATATCCTTATATGTTGCGGTTATTATATCTTTTCCATATATTCATGTTGTTCATATCGCATTGCATGCTTATACTTGTAATTCCTTGTTATTAAGAACCCATGTTGTCAGGACACCAGCACCATTACCGATGATGCGTATGTCTACGAACACTTACTTGCCGGCTCACACACATCATCATCGGTAATTGCCATGACACGTACACTTTAGAAATATTACTTCATTGATATCGCTAGCTAGCTGATAGTTCCGATATATCATTACTATGCTAGTTTAGATATTGCATTCTGTATTAGATACCCATACATGTTTATATATTCATTTGTCATGAAATATTATAGGGCCGGTCCGGATTGCTGGAGCCCGGTATTCACTATTATTAACTCTTCATTTTTGGATTTCCGATTTTCCATGAGATTTCTGGATTTGGAGAAACCGCAAGATTTTATGAACTCATTTTTCATTTCAAAAGATAAAAAGTGCGGTTTTTTCGTGATATGATATGAGATACGTCCACCATGAGTTTTCTCGGCTCTTGAGCGATATCATACACTTGATTCGAGGAGGAGGAGCAACCGTCTGTGGGTGCATGGTGGATCCAGTGCGGTACCCCGGGACAAGATGGTCGTAGATGATGGCGTTGAGCCTGGCAGGGGAGCACTACCGACCGGTTATTTATGACGCGGGGGATATCCGGAGAATACCGACGTTGTCGTGAGATATTTATGATTGCCGGAGCCCAGGGGCCAGTTCGGATTGCCGGAGCTCGAGATATAGAGATATTGAGATATTGAGATCATATGATAGGGCCAGTCCGGATTGCCGGAGCCCGAAATATTGGATATTGGGATATATGTTTTGTGTCGATACTTGACACGGATTTTATGTTGATTTCTTTGATGATATCTCGATTTTTATATACAGAAATCTCACTAAAATTAAGAAAACGGTTTTCTCATTTAGATGTATTCTGTTTTCATGCATTCATACATCATATATATGATATGTTGCTATCTGAGGCACTGACACGAGCATTTGGTATTACACTTTTATATAGATGTTACCATTGCCATTATTCTATGCTTCAGGCTATATTATTTGAGAATATTATTATCGTATGACCTAGAATTGAGTCATACATGCGATTTCTGCTCAGTGATGTTTTCTACTCACGAGTTGGCAACTCACCCCCGTTGTGCCACAGTTTCTTGCAGATTTTGCCATACAGGTTTTCTTGGCGGCTTTGCTGGCACACTGCTTTCTTCCGGGTGATTGCTTTGGTAGGTGGGTTCACTTGTATCGTGACCACCGTAGTTTTTGTATTTATTCAGTTGTATCTAAAACTCCATCAACCAGACTTTAATATTTGATAGACTAAGAAGACCAGTATGTATATTCTTTCGATCTTAGAGTCGTGCGTTGTATTATATGGTTTTCCTTTGGTTTTCTTCTGAGTTTGATTCTCGCCCTTCGGCGTTGTTTATTATATTGCATTGCGTGGATGTGTCCGCCAATTGCCGAAGAGTTAGCTCCCGCTTGGGGATGCCCTTATATTATGCATGTTTGTACCCGTTTGGGGCCAGTATTTACAAAGAAATTCTGCCGAAATTTTTGGAAAAGACTTGGTGTTTTAAAAATGATTACTACGGCTTATTTTGATAAAACACTTGCTTTAAAACTATGTTTTTCCTTCACTCTCGATTTAAATGGTTTAGATTTCTGGGATTTTGGCTTACTTGAATTAGATGGGGTCCTAAAGATTTCATATGATTCAAGTGTCAGTCACGTGCCATTTCGGGTCGTGACATGGGGGTATTCACAATGGAGATACCCAATATGCGGTAAAGAATCAACATTTTTTACTCCAACACCCAGTTTTATGGAGTTTGTATGTCAAACTTCACGAAATCAAATCATGGCTTGTTAGACAATCAAAATAAAGTTTTTTATATACAATTTTAAAAGGATTCAGAGGCTAAAAACCCCATATTTCTAAACTCCAATAAGAATGGAATTTGGCATTGTTTCATGCTGTCTCTCTCTTCGTTCTCTCTTTCGCACGTTCCAAAAAAAGATAAGTTAAACAAAAACTTAATTTCATAAATTATGTTGCCGAGCAACACTAAAGTTTGCTGAACCTCAATTTTACAAAGAGAATAATGGAGGAAAGAGGCCATAGGAGGGAATTCCACTTATGGCGTCGAAAAAATACGCTCTCGATCGTGTTTTCCGACGATCGGAATCCATCATCTTCATCGTTATCATCTAATGTGGGTACGCCAAATTTCATTTGATTCTACAACTTTTTCACCGTTGATTTAGTAATGTAAAAAGTTTTATTGTCGGTAAACGGTTAATTTTGAACCCACTAATTCAACGGTGAAAAAATTGTAGAATCATATGAAATTTGGTGTACCCATATCTTAGATAATAACGATAAAGATGATGGGTGCCGATCGTAGGAAAACACGATGGAGATTGTATTTTTTCGACGCCATAAGAGAGAATTCCCTCCTATGTCATCTTTCCTTCATTATTCTCTTTTACAAAACTCAAGTTCGAACACATGTGAACTTTGGTTTCATTTTAACATAAACAAAATGGGGTTTGGGAATGAGAAACCTTGTTGCCAATCGAGCACTCAAAGTTTGAGAATGCTCTATACATGTGTTTAGATTTTTTTAAAAATTATATCTAGACTGCGAGAGAGTTTGAAATGATGACCTACTCATAGACTAAATAATACATAAATCTCTAAGCATGAACTTCAAATAAACATAAAGCAATGATTCGATCAAATATTCTAGGTATTGGAAATAACATGAAGGTGAAACGGTAAAATAAAGAGAAAACTTATTCCAGAAAAAAATAAAAAATAAAAAAGGAATGTAGGTGCCGATTAGATTAAGTCTTATCCCAAAAGTCCATCGGTTGATCTATAGTAGGAAGAGATCGAAGAGAAAGAGAGAGATGAGAATGCGGGGATGGTTTGCGGTGAGGAATAAAACCAATCTTTTTTAACCCTAGATTGCAATAGACAACACAAGCAATATGCATTTTAATTGCTAAAGGATAATATTTTTAGAGCGAAGGGAATGCTTTAAAATTATGGAATGGGTTTCTCAAAAATATTCTCCCTAAACTTAGCTAATTATAAAATAGCCCCTGAAACATTGTAATTGTAAAAACTTGCAGGAACGAATTGAAGCTCGTGGGGAGCACTTATAAATTCTTGCAGGGACGAGGGTTCTTGCAGAATTTTGAAAAATATTGGAACAATGGTGAGGAGGTGCTTCCTTATTCATATTCAATGTGCCTAATTTGAGATTATTCGGTATTTATTTGAAGAGGTTATTGGTCTGAGCCCATGATATGTGCTATAAAATACTTCAAATGGAAAAAACGATGTTTAATTTGGAAAAAAATGAGTAGTTTGGATTAGAGATTTAATGCAACTGTATGCTAAATGATGTGATTTGTGATATGGGATGATCATTAATTGACTTTTTAATTTGTAATCAAGGATTCTCTAAACTTACAATTTAGAGGAGTTTCATTTGTAATGCATCTGTGTTTATACAAGAAATCATATATTGCTAGCTAGAAGCTAATCAAAGAAGCTGAATTTGCAAGAAAATCCCATTAAAATTGGCCAAGACAAGCAACAATGGACTTTGGCTCTTATAAAGAACCATTGTAGCCCTTTGGGGGTAATTTGTGACGCCCTAACGTGCTGCATTTGACACAACGTTAGCCCAAAATCTGACCAAAAGGGCTTCTTAAATTATGTTGAGAGTTTTGGGGGCTTTTTTTAAGGGTTATGATATTTCAGGAGGCTTTTTTTATAATTAACTAAGTTTTAGAAGGCATTTACCCAAAAAAGTTCCTATCAAATAAAGAAAAAAGGCATATATAAGAGAGATAATTTTTTCCCACCTGCTTTTGTAGCTACCTATGTGAATGCTTTACATGCCAACCAGATCGGTATATTTTACATAGACTATTGAGTTAGTGGTTGAGATGCGGTAGTTTTTCAAGTCCAAAAGCAACCCTACCTTTGTATCCATTTACAAACCTGTCAACCTTTGTGGATCCAACGGCTTAGCTGAAAAGATTTTTCCTTTTTCCCATGATTTGTTTCACTCTCCTTATTGGTTCTCTTTCTCTCTAGCAATCAACCTTTTCTAAAGGCCGCATATTGGTCAAATCTTAAATGCAAAGATTCATATTGTACATGCAAAACCCAATTTTCGAGGGAATTCGGAAACCCGTGTCCACAGAAGACAAGGCCCCACCGTGATTCACGCTCTACTCTAAGAAAAACTCCACTCAGTGCTGCCGCCATCGAAATGAAGGAGTTACCGACAACGAGAGATTCGCATTCAATTCTGACAAGGTTTCCAATAGCACGGTATCATCACTGCTAAAATAGATTAAAACCTAAGTATGATAAAAGTTAGGGTAAATTGTCAAAGAGCTCACGGCCCGCTTCAAACTTGAGAGTAAAATCCGTGGGACTTTTGCTCTTGTTAAATGACTCTTGGGCCCAATTAGAACCCTTTTTATATTTGTTGACTGTAATATATAAAAAGCTACATGTAATATCTAGCAAGTTAGAGAAAATAAAGGCCTAAATGAAAGACAGCTCTTAGGATTTTAGACAACACCTGAACATGCCAGGAGATTTCTGACAACTTACCCAAAAAGTTATGTCTGATTTCAAAGATGTCCTTAATCCTTCAAATTCTTCGAATGTTGCCACAAGATATCCACCGCTTGCACGTTAAAATCAACATTTTAGATACGGTAGCATTAACATTTTAGATACGGCTTAGCTGAAAAGATTTTTCCTTTTTCCCATGATTTGTTTCACTCTCCTTATTGGTTCTCTTTCTCTCTAGCAATCAACCTTTTCTAAAGGCCGCATATTGGTCAAATCTTAAATGCAAAGATTCATATTGTACATGCAAAACCCAATTTTCGAGGGAATTCGGAAACCCGTGTCCACAGAAGACAAGGCCCCACCGTGATTCACGCTCTACTCTAAGAAAAACTCCACTCAGTGCTGCCGCCATCGAAATGAAGGAGTTACTGACAACGAGAGATTCGCATTCAATTCTGACAAGGTTTCCAATAGCACGGTATCATCACTGCTAAAATAGATTAAAACCTAAGTATGATAAAAGTTAGGGTAAATTGTCAAAGAGCTCACGGCCCGCTTCAAACTTGAGTAAAATCCGTGGGACTTTTGCTCTTGTTAAATGACTCTTGGGCCCAATTAGAACCCTTTTTATATTTGTTGACTGTAATATATAAAAAGCTGCATGTAATATCTAGCAAGTTAGAGAAAATAAAGGCCTAAATGAAAGACAGCTCTTAGGATTTTAGACAACACCTGAACATGCCAGGAGATTTCTGACAACTTACCCAAAAAGTTATGTCTGATTTCAAAGATGTCCTTAATCCTTCAAATTCTTCGAATGCTGCCACAAGATATCCACCGCTTGCACGTTAAAACCAACATTTTAGATACGGTAGCATTAACATGAAAAAAAGAGAAAGTGCTGGCTATGGGGTTCGAACCCATGCGCACTGATGTGCAGAAGATCTTAAGTCTTCCCCCTTAACCACTCGGGCAAACCAGCTGTTTTGTTGAGATCAATCTCATAAAATATAACATCTATTGTAAAACCAGTTTCATCTTTACATTAAGAACAATTTGCACCGATATTATTGCGAGCAAGTCAGGTGGTGGGGTGGAAAGTATTTAGTTGCATAGAAAGCAAAATCAGACACAGTAGAAAGCAAAAGGCAAATAGATTGAAAGGGACGACATATATATATATATATATATCAGACTCTAACTAGAAGCCATAGCTAGAAACCGAAAGTTCTCGCTTTAGTACATAGTTTTATATCTTGTCCATACTAGAAGGCTCTACTGTTTATCCATCAAGATGGATTTGACCGTCTTGCTATTTAATTTAAGCATCGGGCCTTTCTGTATGACATGTTTCATGACATGTTTTTGGCTACTTTGTTAATTGATCATGCAATGCTTATCAGGCCATATAACATGCATTTCTTACACAATTGCGATTCAAATTAGATTTGACGATTGGCATCATACCAACACAAATCAATTTTAAGATATAAATAAATTAGCAAGGTGTAAAGCATCTTCACGGTATTCTTATGTAAGGTCAATGTGATTTCGTGAGTAATTTTAATATAAAGAAATCATTTGATATGATCAATTCAAAAATAATATAGAAGTATGCAGTTGACTAAACATAAAATAGAGGCTAATTAAAGAAACTAGCATTGCTAAATCCATTATAAAAGAGGGTGGTATTTTTAGCTGGGACTTTGGACCAGCCATTCACCAACTTAGAATCAAGGGTTCTTTTGATATATCCCACTCAAGACTATGGTTTTTTGAAACAACACACTCGAAAACATGTATTTTTAAAAATCCATCCAAAAGTTCAGTGTTACCTAAATAAGACATTATGTTAGTGGACTGTTAGTTAGGATAGATAGTTAAGCTTACTTGGGTTAATTTTGTTTATAAAATTCCTCACACCCCCTCTCGTCTTCTTCGCTGCAGCTCACAAACAATCTCTCTCTCTCTACCCACACATGAATACAATGAAATTCGTCTCTCTCACTTTCATCTCCAATGATCCATTGATGACTCTCTTTCATCCCTCAAACCATCCATTTATTTGCGTTTATTTTGAACCAGAGGTTAACCAACATGGGCCTTCAAACATCCATCCCTATGCAAACACTCTTGTTTTAGCTCATCTTTCCCTCTTTCTTCTCCTAACTAAGGATTTATGAACTTGATTTTTTGTGTAAGTTTATTTGCAGTTACAAAGGGTACATTGGTCATTTAAACCATCCCAAACTGCAGAGGTTAACTAAAATGCAAAGGAACTTAACTTGAGGCTTGTATTTAGTTTATTTTTCATTTTTGGTTAGGGTTTTTGATGGAGGTCGGATTCTACCTCAGATGTTGTCCTCCGTCGATCTGGCGAGAGCGAACTTACGCGGCTGAAATTTGATTTGAAAGTTGTTGAGTGTGGATCTCGGTGGTTGGTGTTGACACCGAGCTATCTGCAAAAGAAGTCCCGGGATGGGTGACCACCGTTGGACCCTCCGACGATCAAATTAGTACCGTGGAATAAGACCAGAGTAGCGGAGTATTGGAATCAATTCCAGTTACCCGAGTCATCTAAAAGAGGGGTTTATATAGGGGTCGCGTGGAGCGAGCCGGCATGAGATTCTCGCCGTCAGTTACGCCCCCTCGTTATGCCCACGTTGATGGCGGGATCCGCTCATTAATGGGGGAACACGTCCGCGTGGGACGCAGAACGTGGGGCGGCGGATATCTCGCTTTGGCGAGATACACAGAGCCGCTGCGGGGGTGTTTGGGCTCCGCGCTCTCGGTTGATCGAGAAAACCGAGGAAGCTCGGTCAGTCGGAAGGCTCAGATACGAGCTGTGAGGCAGAGGAAGCTCGGCCTGTCAGATGGCTCGGAGACGAGCCGGGAGGCCGAGGAAGCTCGGCCTGTCAGAAGGCTTGGAGACGAGCCGGACGGCCGAGAAATGTCTCCAATGCATTAGGCTTATTCCAGCTCCGTAGCTCCCGAGACACGTCATCAGCTACGTGTCGTGATCTGGGGAATCCCCACTTGTGAGCATCATCATTACCCCCCCACTCTCGTTCCGACCTATTTATAGGTCGGGTCGAGAGTGGTCTGCTTGGCTTCCTCTGCTTAGCTTGGTGCCAAGATTCCTTCGTGGTGGATTGTCCGGGAACGATTGGACGTTTGGTAGTTGCGTCTTACAACCTTCAAGTCCACGTGGCGTATCACCATGCGTCTAAGTTTTCACACGTATCCACGATGACGTCAACGGATCGGTGAAATGATTGCGCTTTAAAGGGGGGCGGCGTTTCACTCGATTGTTAGTTGGGCTATTGGCCACGTGTCCGACGTTGGTTGACGGGAGGCTGTCTCTGACCCCTGTCACGAAGAGACGCCCCCAATGGTCGACTGCCACGTAAAGCTTCGACGGCCGCGAGGTGCGACGCTTCGTTTTGGCGGGAATCAATATGGGCCGTAAGATGTTCTCTTTGGGGTGTATAAATAGGAGGGGACCACCCTAGGGCCAACATTTTGCCTTAATTCTCTTTCGTTGTTTGAAGATTGCTCGGCGCACCTCCGCTTAGATCGGATCTTCCGTTGAATTTTCCTCGGCGGGTCCCTTTCCTTGAATCAGGTTAGATGTCTTCCTCCGAGGTGTCTGTAGATGTAGTAGGGGTAGAGTCGGGCGATGATGCCTCAGTTTCTGGGGCCGAGTCCAGTGGGTCTTCTTCCTCCACGACTTCAGATAGCCGAGAGGGTTCTTCTTCTTCAGCATCTTCTGTGTCGGGCTCGCCCCCAAGAATCAGGGCTGCCCTTGTCACTCGCCGTCGGGCGACGACAAGGGTTTCCAAGGTGCTCATCGGGAACACCCGCGATGCTCCCTCCGTCTTGAATTGCATGGTTGAGCTTTCCGACATCCGGACTCGATTCCATATTCTCTCTAACTATTCACTTCGTTTGGCCAGAGAGGGTGAGCGGACAGACCAGGTGCGGGGCAAGAAGATTGCCCTGTACCTGGAAGCATTCCGGACAGGAATGCGTCTTCCTTTCTCACCCGAGATTTGTGCGGTGCTTTATTGCTTCCATCTTGCCCGAGCTAGTTAGCGCCGAACTCGTGGAGGATCCTCCTCGGGTTTCTGGTCCGGTTAAAATTAGATCGGATCCCCTTCAGTTTGACCCTCCTCTTGTCGTTTCTTTGTTATAAAAATCACCCCGGTACCGGTAAGAAAGTGCCGAGCTGGGTGTACTTTTCGTTTAAAAACGTAAGGGTGGGACGGCCGAGTCGGGGGGTAATGGTCGTCCCTTCCTCCATCCATGAATGGAAGGAGAAGTATGTCTTCGTCGGGCCGCCGGAGGGTAACGATTGGCCTGTGCCCACACAGTGGCACAGGGCCAACTGCCCGAGGGCGAAGAAGTCGACCTCCCCCGAGGCGAAGGTGGTGTCCCAGTGGGAACCGATCCAGCGGGCTGATGTCCTGCTTTCCGAGCAGGTACTGAGCTGGGCTAGGCTCAGTACTGTGCGTTTTTTTTTGGGTAAGTTAGGGTCTTTGACGATCTGCTTAGACTTTGCTAAATTTTCTTTGACGTTTCAACTTCGCTGATCTTTTCTTCTGTGTGTTCTTATTTTCAGAGCCCATAGAACAATCAAAAATCATGGTTGCCATGGCCGCCAAGGCCAAAGAAAGAAAGACCGGTGGCGCAAGCTCGTCCCGACCCGGTCCAAGCGTGGCCCTAAGGTAAACTCCTCCGGCCAAGCCTTCTGCGGCACCCCCAGTCCCGGAGAAGCGCCGTAGGGGGGTCAGAAGCACGTGTGGGACCCGGCGCCCTGGGCGAGGGAGGAGGAGGCTCCCGCGCCGAGGAAGTCCCTCTCAAGAGACAGAAGCGGGTGGTCTCTCAGCCACCCCATACCGGGATCCAAGTGCAGGAGGGCGACTTCTGCATTAAGTTGCCCTCGGGGCTATCTGTGGCCGACAGCTTGCTGGCGGACATGGAGAAGGCAGCCGGGGCCCAGATTCCCCGAAGCACCATGAAGGCCCAGGTGGTCGCAATAGTGCAGGAGGCGGTTCAGGTCGGTAATTAGCTTTCTTCGAAAATTCCTTAAGTTTTATTTCCTCTGTTTTAGCTTTTTAACACGCTTGATGTTTTCCTCAGGTCCTTCAGCACTGCGCTCTCCTCGTCGCCATGGAGTCCGAGGAAATAGCCCCGGCGATGAAAAAAGCGGGCGAATCCTCTTTGCGGGAGGAAGAGCTTCTCCTTCAATTGCAGCAAGCGGAGGAGAAGGCAGCCCTCCTTGACTCGAGATTGGTCGTCGAGGGAATGAAGATCTCAAAACAGAAAGAGTCTCATTAGCTTCTAAACGAGTCCAACCGGGCTATCCAAGCCAAGATGGAGGAGACGAATGGCCTCTACAATGCTATGAAGAGGTCGAGGGACGCCATCAAGAAGGATGCTCGGGCGGTTTTAGATGCGGTGAAGCTTGCTGATGTTAGTGATATTTTCCCTAGAAGATATTATTGTATAGTACTAGTTTGTATATTACATTTTGGAAACTTGGGATATACACGGATTTTATGACAGTCTTGCTCAAAATGGTAGTATGCTATTTGGTTTGTTTCTATCTTACTATGTGTATATGTTTCTTTTAACGTATCGCTAATACATATTGGTAGAGCCCTTAGGATCTTTGCGTGACTACCAGCGTTAGTATGGCAGTCACACTAGTGAGGGCTGGGTAGTCTATAAGCACATCCTTATACAGGCCCCTAGTCGTAAGATTTTCGAGACAGGGCATCGGTACTCCAGAGTAGACTAGTGTATATGCTTCTCATCCCAGCAGGGAAGATGGTCTGTCCCACAGCCATTAGTACGTCGTACTGTAGATAGTATGCAGGTGCTCATTGGGTTATGAGTTACACTGGACGGACTCGTGGGGAACTGCTGATTGGTACTATACCTATCATCAGGTAGTAGTTCCCAGGTGACATGAGTACAGTATAGTCTGTTGACTTGATACTACTACTTCACTTCGAATTTGTTCCCACTGTTCTTAGATTACTATCCTACCATGTCTCTAATGCGTCATACAGGTAGTAGTTAGGTGCAGTCCCGAAGCACTTGGAGGCAGTAGCGGTTAGATTGGATTCATCTCTCCCGGTATTGGGGGTTGATGTCGCGCTGTGTTCGGAAAGCCATTACACAAAGTCCCTGGCCAGGAAAAGTGAGATTTACTGCTAGGTACTCCAGTAGTTTCTCAAGGTGTTTTTAGACTCTACTCCGGCACGACTTTGTAGGGTGTTTTTCGTCACCCCATTGAGATGGGAATACTCATCGCTTGTCAGGCGTATTACAGATTCCCTCTGTCTAGGATAGGCGGGGGTTTATTGATTGTGAGAATATGAATCTCCGGCAGCCGCGAACTAAGCTGCCGTTAATTACTCCTCGCCTTTAGAATGAGGGAACCTCCGATTGACGGGTTAACTAGTCATGCGAACTTAGTGTGCAGTATGCGTGTGTTATGTTTTGAAAGGGTTTTGGATATATTGGGGGCCTCACGGAGTTTTCGGGGGTCCCGCTACTCAGATAGCGGGCTGGGGGTCAAAAGGGCTAGCAGCCTCCTTGCGGGGTGCGGGGTATTGCAACACCCTTCCGTAACGGGATCACATCCTGTTAGAAATTTTTTCCTAATAGGGGACGTGTTTCTGGTGTGGGTGCATGGAAAATGAGGGGTGAGGAGCGTCTTAAAGACCCGTGCATGGCATGTGGGCGCTGGGCGCCCGCAGGTCACGTTCCCGGCGTGTGGGCGCTGGGCGCCCGCAGGTCACGTTCCCGGCGCGTGGGCGCCCGCGGGTCACATTCCCGACGCGTGGGCGCTCGCTGGTCACGTGCCCGGCATGCGACCGCTGGGCGCCAGCGGGTCACGTGAGCTGCACATGACCGCTGGCCGCGGAGCGCCCGCGGGTCACGTGAGGCGCACGCGACCGCTAGGCTCCCGTGGGTCACGTGCGCTGCACGCGACCGCTAGGCTCCCGTGGGTCACGTGCGCTGCACGCGACCGCTGGGCGCCCGCGCATCACGTACACGGCATGCGACCACTGGAAACACCAGCGGAAAGGAGGCTTAGCCCCTGGGTTAGGAGTTGAACTCCTAAGGGGTTTATGCATAGATTTGGAGTTAAACTCCTAAAAAGGGGTTTGATTTATGGAGTTAAACTCCAACAGATCTTGAATGGAGTTAAACTCCTTGAAATCTTTGGATCTTTTTTTGAGCCTTGGATCCTCCCGGAATGGGATTTTTGGAGATGGGTATCCTTCTTCTTCCTCTCCGTTGGCTGGATCTTAGGAGAAAAAGGGGCGGCGAAACTTAAAATCTCCCATTTTAGGGATTTGATGGCAGATCCGAGCTCCCCTTCAAGGGTTTTATGGTGAAAAACTATTTATTTTTAGAAAAGGAAGATTTAAAATCTTGATTTAATTCAAAAAAGAGGGAGAAGGTTTTAGAACCTTGAGGAAGGGGAATGAGGCACAAACCCTAGAATTTGAGAGAATGAATTGTTTTTTTTATATTTTATTATCATGTTGCCTTTTATAGGCTTACAAATTTACACATATTCCCTTGGGCTTTACAAAATGCCATTTTCCCATTTCATACCTCATGTGCTCATTTCTTTTGCACATGGGCCATGGGCTTTACAAAAATTTGGCTTTATACCCATTTTTCTTACATTCATGCATAAATTACATCAAAATTATTTATTACATGATTTCATTTTGGCTTGGGGGGCCGGCCGTGGGGCTCAACTTGGGCATGGGCCTACTTGATCTGGGCTTGAGCCCGCTTACTTGGGGTTGACTTTGACATTGACTTGGTCAACCGGGGTGTAATTTTCGACCCCAACAAAGTGCCCCCATCAATAAATGCACACTACACATGTGGGTCATGTGCATGAAATTGATGGATCTTTTGCGTGGAGGCGACTTGATTTGGTTCCGCTTTTGGGAAGCTAGCACTGGCCGTTTTACAACATGGACGGTCAATGCTTGACGTGTCTCTGAGACGGAGTGTCGGTGTATGACGTATCCCCGGCACAGAGTGTCAATGTTCGACGTTTCCCCGGCACGGAGTGTCGCTGTTCGACTTGTCCCCGGCACGGAGTGTCGCTGTTCGACATTTCCCCAGCATGAAGTGTTGCTGTTCGATTTGTCCCCGGCACGGAGTGTCGCTGGTCGACTTGTCCCCGCCATGGAGTGTTTCTAGTCGACCTGTCCCCGGCACGGAGTGTCGCTGGTCGATGTTTCCCTGGCATGGAGTGTCGCTGGTCGACTTTTCCCCGGCCCGAAGTGTCGCTGGTCGACGTTTCCCCGGCACGGAGTGTCGTTGTTCGACTTGTCCCCGGCACGGAGTGTCGTTGGTTGACGTATCCCCGGCATGGAGTGTCGCTGGTTGACGTGTCCCTGTCATGGAGTGTCTGTTTGTGACATTTCCTCATCACGGGGTGTCGCTTGTCGACTTGTCCCCGAGGCGGAGTGTCTGTTTGTGATGTTTCCCCAAGACGGAGTGTCTGTATATGACGTTTCCCCGGCACGTAGTGTCGCTGGTCGACTTGTTCCCGAGACGGAGTGTCACCGGTCGACGTTTCCCCGGCATGGAGTGTCGCTGGTTGACTTGTCCCCGAGGCGGAGTGTCTGTTTGTGACGTTTCCCCGCCACGGAGTGTCGCTGGTCGACTTGTCCCCAAGGCGGAGTGTCGCTGGTTGACGTTTCCCCACATGGAGTGTCTCTTTGACGTTTCCCTGGTACGGAGTGTTGCTGGTTGACGTTTCCCCGGCATGGAGTGTCGCTGGTTGGCTTGTCCCGGCACAGAGTGTCTGTGTTGGACGTTTCCCTGGCACGGAGTGTCTCTTTGATGTTTCCCCGGTACGGAGTGTCTCTTTGTTTTACGCAGAGGTCGATATTGGAATTGGTTGGTTTGATTTGTTTGATTTTTGCCTTATTCGGCGGGACTTTTGAATTTGAGAAGAATTTGGGATTTGTTTAGCATTAGTATTGCTGCACTTGAATAATGCCAGGAGCAACTCATCATTTGCCCTGGGAGGACTTGGGATTTTGGTTTTGGTTTGGCATCAGCATCGCTACACTGGAATGTGGTACCAAGAGCGAATCATCATTTGCCGTGAGGGGATTTCCCTCGTTCCCAGTTTAACGACTTAGGGGTCATCTGTTCCTAGTTTAAAGACTTAGGGGTCTTTTGGATCGATTTTGAACTTCGGGGTTAGGGTCGGCATCAGCGTTGCTAACACTAGAGCACAAGTGTCAGGAGCAATTCATCATTTGCCTTTTCCTATTGGGGATAGATGGCTTAAGAGACAGGTTTAGGTCCCTATCACCTAAGACTTTTCAATTTTATGAGCCGTAAGGGTCCCATAAAAGCATTTTCTCCCTGCGAGTCGAGAGGATCTCGTAGGTGTATTTTCTCCTTAGGAATCGTGGGGACTCACAAGTGTGTTTTTTCTTTATGAGTCGTAAGGATCTCACGAAGGTGTTTTCTTACGAGTCGAGAGGATCTCATAAGTTTGTTCTCCTCATGTATCGTGAGGACACATGAGTGGGTCTTCCTAAATGAAGCATAATTCCAAGGGCGGAGACCGGCCGCGGGGCTTGTGATTGCGGTGGGGCATGGGTGTGATGAGAATTATTTGAGCCCGTGTATTGTATACGGTAGTCAGTTCGAGGACCAACCGTAGGGCTGGGAGGATTATAGGATTTTGTTGGCGTCTGCATCGCTGCACTGGAATATGGTACTAGGAGCGACTCATCATTCGCCGCTGGGAATTTAGGGATTTGGAATTTGGTTGGCGTCTGTATCGCTGCACTGGAATATGGTACCAGGAGCGACTCATCATTCGCCGTCTGGGGATTTGAATTTTGGTTGGCGTTTGTATCGCTGCACTGGAATATGGTACCAGGAGTGACTCATCATTCGCCGTTTTTTTTACCGCGATTGCTTTATCATTTCAGCTTTTCTTATCGCGAAGGTCGCGATTGCCCTATCATTTCGGCTATTCATTCGCGATTGCCCCCATCATTTCGGCTTTATTTTACTCGCTGATTTTTATTGCGAGTTGCCCCATCGTTTCGGCTTATTTATTTATTTACACATTTTTTTACATCCCCAATTTAACGACTTAGAGGTCGATTGTTCCCAGTTTAACGACGTGGTGGTCGTATGTTTCCAGTTTAACGACGTGGTGGTCAGTTGTTTGCTTATCCTAGCTCCTCGAACTTTGATCTTGGCGGAGCTGTGTTGATGACCGTAGCTCTATGGCTTATCGGTACATCTGACGACTATGAGGCTTTCCCAAGTTTGTATTGGTTCTCCACCTAATCTTTAAAAACATAGCAGTCTTCAATGGTATGACTCACCATTCTATGATATGGGCAGTATATGGGATTGCCGGTCATGTTCATTTCATGTGGCCTCTTTGGAATAGGCAGTTGCAGACCGTTGTTCAAGGCGTCCATGAATATTTCGTGGAATTTATCCCTCCTGAAGGAGTACACCTTCTTCTTTCATTCCATTAGAGTAGGTGCCTTTACTGATGCTGTTCTTTGAAGCCGATCAGTCTTTGGTTCGCCTGTTGTCCGCTTATCCCATTCAGGGTACGTATCAGAGAGACTGGAAGCTGATCGCGGTCGTTTTTCGCAAAAGTGTTCGGCTCTTGGGCTGGAGGGAGTATCGGTTGGCTGCTTCTGGATATCAATCCCTAGCTCACGAACTAAAATTTGATTTTACTGTAATTGCAATCGGGCGACTTGGGTCGTGAGATCTTCCATGACGTTTACCAGCTCATCGACTTTGGAATGGACCTTGGCCATCTTCTTGTCCCTAACCTGAAGCTGCTTTTGAAGCCATTGGAATAATGCTTGTTCTATAGTCTCGGGTACAACAACGGGGTCATCCTTACCGCATGAGCTTAATTCAGCAAGAACCACGGGTTCCTTTGGCTCAATGGCCTGAGCGGGCTCTTCATCATTTGGATCGAGCCTGTGTTGGATGGCAACAACCGCGTCATTGTCATGGCTATAAGGTGTAGGAGGACTTGTTCCTCTGAGCTCCATCATGTAGACCGTATGGGTTGTGTACCCGTCTATTGCTTCTTCATTGGAAATGTTTCTCGCTTGGCTCTTATCTTGTTTCGTTGGTCCACTCTTTTTAGAGAAAGGCAGATGTCTGAGAGAATCAGGTTCGCGAAGGACTTCGGTCTCCGTTTGTATGAAATTGACGGTCGCAGCTTGACTGTTTGTTAACACGCCAGGGGACAATGATATTTCTCCCGCCTTGTATTGCTTTTCGACCCAATCTTTGAAGATGCAACAGTCTTCAATAGTGTGCCCTAGAACTCGGTGGTATGGGCAAAAATTGGGATGATCAGTCATGCTCGCTTTACTTAGCCTTTTTGGTTCTGGTAGCTACAGGCCATTCTTCAAAGCATCTTTGAAAATTTTGTGGACCTTGTCCCTTCTGAAAGAGTAGACCTTATTTCTTCTTTCCTCCAAAGTTGGCTTTCGAGATTTGTTAGTCTTTACTCCTCCCACTCTTTGCTTATTTAGAGAATCGGTGCTGTTGGAATTTTCGCTTTTCCGGTTGTCGTCCCTCCGATGTCTTGGCTTGTTTGTGAATTGGAGATTCTGAGTGGACTCGGGCATTGAGCGTTCCAACATTTGAACTTTCTTGGTCAGCTCTTGGAATGTTTTGAGGCCTGTGATGCACAGGAAAGGTTTCATCCAGTCGTTCAGATTTTCTATAAGAAGACTGATGGATTGGTCTTGTACCAACGGCGGTTCACATTTGATAGAGAGATTGCGCCATCGGACTATAAAATCCATGTTGCTTTCGTTGTTCTTTGGCTTGGTCCTTACGAGGTCGGCAATGGTGATTTTATCGCTGACACTCATGAACTTTTTCTTGAACATGGAATCTAGTTGAGCGAACGTGGTGATCGAGTCATCCGGTATGCTTGCATACTAATCGAAAGCAACATCCGTCAAGCTATTGACAAACTGACAGAGAAGGAGCGCATCATTGCCCCCAGTATTCGTGCATGATGCTTTAAATTGGTCAATGTGCCGGTTCACATTTCCCGTCCCATCGAACCTGTCAAATTTGGGGACGACATAGCCAGTGGGAAACTTCACAAGATTGTATCTGTCACGACCCAAGTTTGGATGTGACAGGCACTTAGATTGTATCATATCTTAAGATATGCACAATTCCAAGTAAGCCAAAAACCAAGATCAAAATACCTTATTTCGGAATTATTTATGAAAATTTAGTTTTAAGTAGAAATCTCGAGTTATGAAGTTAATTCATTAAACAAGTAATAAAGGTTAAGTTTAGTTGTATTCCGGGTTGGAATCAACAATATCAATAAGAATATGAATATGCATATAATGAACATCACTGAATCTCATAAAGAAAAGACTATAATACTGATCCACATTTTTCAACTGTACATATATAAACCATCTCTCCTTTCTAAGTCAAAATACAAGTCTGATGGAGTCTTTCTAGATACAAAAGTACAAAAACCAAAAAGGAGGTTACTACACATGTAACCTACCGATCAAAAGATGGAAACAACCGCAAAAGTGATCCTGCCTCGCAACTACCCGTCCACTCTATCCCTGCAAGGAACTGTGGCACAACGGGGATGAGTTGCCAACTCAGTGAATACAACTAACATATAACGGCGAATAAAGTAAATATGGTAATCATGATAATGAACATGAATCAATATGATATATGAGTATATGTGAAATCCAACAATAAATCACATCATACTTCTGAAATCATAACTCAATATAAATCATCTCTCGGTGTCCATCAACGACACAAAACTTCCATTTCTGATAGGCATCATTCCCCGAATGATCCTATACCCATAATATCGGTCGTCATCCTCTAGATGCACGCCGCATATTTCTAAAACCAATATCCGGAATCGAGTAACCTCGCTAGGCTCACCCGTCTCAATACGGCTATCTTGCCCCTCGGTCTCGACCGGGTCCACCCTGTATCCAACTGTATAGCTCCCCCACTCAGTATGGATAATGTAAATCCGCGACCGTATATCTCCCCCACTCGGTCCGGAATAAAACCAAAAACAGAAATCAACTCAGGGTGGACATGTCACATCAATCATGAAAAACGGGATTTATGTAATAGTATTTAAAAACTCAAAATCATAAATCCTCAATTCTGTATTTATCTCATATCCAACATGGAAATACGCATAAAGCGACAAAGTGTAAATAAGGAATTCTACTAATATACTTAACATTTGAAAAACAATATAATCCATGTTAATAAGTATGCTATTTAAGTGTATGTGACATGGCAATATCGACGAGGTGTGTGTAGCATATAAGATGTGCACGTGGCATGACTCGTCGATACTTGTGAAGTGTTCTAGCAACTAAGCAACATATAAGTAATGAAATGAATGATATGAATATCGCATTAATGTAAAACCATGGGCGAAACACGCCATCTCTACTAAATTCCCCGGTAGATGTTTAGTCTACTCACCGGAAAGTCGATCTACTCCGGAATTGCTAATCCTTTCCCTTTCCTCGCGGCTTCCGTATTCTTCGTATCCGCGTCTAAATATACCAATATATCGTATATAAGCAAAAACTGTATTTCCGACATAACGGAAATAGAAAACACACTATACCCTTATAAGTTATATACTAACTGATCTTATCAAGCTATCAAACACTTAGTTTTGCTGGATTTTAACCTAATTCTGCACAGTTTCAGAATTCAAAACGCGACTTAGTTTCGTCGTGTCGTATTTAACGTTTTACGATTCCATTTCCGATATATCATTCCAGATTTCAGTTACAGTGAAACTAAATTAAATCAACAGTGCCAAAATACCCTAAATTGAACACTGTAGGCTACCCAATTGACAAAACCCCCAGAGCTCCCCACTTGGCCGGCGACGCCGGCCAAAACCTTCCTGTCGCCGGCCCAATACCGGCACCCCAATGTTGTTTTCTTGTGGTTCACTCTACTTGTTATCTACATCATTTCTACACTGTTGAATTTATTTAAATAAGTTTCAGATTAAAGCAGATTTTGACAGACTCTAATTTAGCTAAAAATACGATATTAAGTGACATGTTTTAATCTGTTTTAACTAATCTACAGAGTTTAATTTAGCTACTGAGTTTAAGAATTTACCCTCCTATATTGCTGTAGGAATAACCCTCCCAAAATCTACAAGCTCCTCCTAGCTTGAAGAAGAACCAACTCCAAGAACAAGCTTCATCTTCATCTCATTCCTCTTGTTCTTCTCTTTTGTTTTTCCTTCCCTTTTGATTTTCTTTTCAGTTCATTTGAATTTTAAATTCAGAGGTTTAAACTGAATAAGGCTATATGTATGAGAGGAGGAAAGGATAGGGTTAAGGAGGTGGTGTCAAGGTGTGAAGAGTGTAGGTTTCATGCAAGGAGGAGGTGGAAGTGAGAGGCTAAGTGAAGCATGAGGTGTTTTAAATGATTATCCTCTATTTTCCTTTTTCTTTTTGTTTTAATTTGAGTTTATTTTCAGAACTGAATTAATATTCCTTTTCCACTTAAACCCTTGACAAAACTCAATTTGCATAAAACTTAACTTCACAATTTAACCCTTCACAATTAACTTATTATAAAACATAACTTTTATTAAAATGAAGCTAAAATTTTCTTTAAAACCCTTATAACTTATTAATATTACATTCTAAATTTCTAATTTAATTTGTATTACACATATCTTATGAAGATTGACATATTAGCTTTTAACCATTTTGTGATTTATCAGCTTATTCTTATTTTAATTAAATTTATTTATTTCTAGGTTTTTCCTAAATGTTACAATATTCCCCCCTTAAGAAAATTCGGTCCCCGAATTTAAACTAATTACTACACATACCTATGAAAAGATGTGGAAATTTCTTTCGCATCGCGTCCTCCGTCTCCCAAGTAATCTCCTCGCGATCCTTTCCTTGCCAGAGAACCTTTACAGATGGCAGTATCCTTGATCGTAGTTGCTTTACCTGTCTGTCCAAAATAGCAACTGGCTGCACTGTGAAGGATAGATCTGGTTCAAGCTGTAGAGTCTGATGATGGATCGCATGAGATGGATCGTGAAGATATCTGCGAAGCATCGAAACATGAAACACCGGATGTACGTCGGGAAAACCAGGTGGAAGTGCTAACCGATAAGCTACAGCGCCCACTCTCTCTAAAATCTCATATGGTCCAACATATCTGGGGCTGAGCTTCCCTTTCTTCCCGAAGCGCATCACACCTTTCATTGGAGATACTCGAAGGAACACATGATCTCCCACATCAAACTCGAGTTTGCGTCGTCTTCGATCCGCATATGACTTCTGTCTGCTTTGAGCCGCTTTCATTCTATCTCGTATCAAGTGAATCTTCTCTGTAGTTTCCTGTACTATCTGCGGTCCCAATATACAACTCTCACTAAGTTCTGTCCAGCAAACAGGTGATCTACATTTCCTTCCATACAAGGCTTCAAAGGGTGCCATCTGGATCGTCTCTTGAAAACTGTTGTTATATGAGAATTCTACCAAAGGTAGGTGACGATCCCAACTACCACCGAAATCTAGGCTACAAGCCCGAAGCATATCCTCGAGTATCTGAATTGTCCGCTCCGACTGACCGTCTGTCTGTGGGTGGAAAGCTGTACTAAAACTCAGTCGTGTACCAAGAGCGTCCTGAAGTTTCTGCCATAGCCTGCTCGTAAACTGGGTACCTCGATCTGATACTATGCATGTCGGCACTCCATGTAGACGTACAATCTCATCGATATAAATCTGTGCATACTGAACAAATCCATATGTCGTCTTCACTGGAAGAAAATGAGCGGCCTTCGTCAGCCTGTCTACTATCACCCAAATGGAATCATACCCTCTGCTAGTCCTGGGTAGACCCACCACAAAATCCATGGAAATCTGTTCCCATTTCCACTCTGGAATGGGTAAGGGTTGCAGCTCTCCTGCTGGCCTCTGATGTTCTGCTTTGACTTGCTGACAAGTCAAGCATCTAGAAACAAAATCCGTAACATCCTTCTTCATTCCTTCCCACCAATAATTATCCTTCAAATCACGATACATTTTTGTGGAACCAGGATGAATACTGTATACTGATCTGTGTGCATCCTCCAAAATCTCACGCCTCAATCCATCAGAATCTGGCACACAGAGACGAGTCCTAAAACGTAATACTCCATAATCATCAATCACGAACTCCGTCTCCTTGCCCTGTCTAACCTGATCCATAATCTCCATCAAGCGAGTATCGGTAGGCTGCGCATCTCGAATACGATCCAATAGCTGAGGTCTGGTGCGAACATGTGCTAACTGACCTCCTATCGATGTGAACTCAAACTGTATACGACTATCACATAAGATCTGCCAGTCTGTAGAAGACTGTCTCTGCAAAATACTCAAATGAGATAAATTACCTCCAGGCCTCCGACTCAAGGCATCCGCCACAACATTTGCTTTGCCTGGATGGTATAAAATCTCACAGTCGTAATCTTTCACCAATTCCATCCATCTACGCTGCCTGAGATTCAGATCTTTCTGCTGAAAGATATACTTTAAACTTTTATGATCTGTAAAGATTTGACACGTTTCTCCATATAAATAATGTCTCCAAATCTTCAATGCGAAAACTACAGCAGCCATCTCTAGATCATGAGTGGGATAATTTTGTTCATGCCTCTTTAACTGTCGGGAAGCATATGCTATAACCTTGCCGTGTTGCATCAACACACAGCCTAAGCCCACTCTAGAAGCATCGCAATACACAACGAAACCCCCCGACCCGGAAGGTAAAGATAATACAGGTGCAGTCGTCAAACGCGTCTTCAGCTGTTGGAAACTCTGCTCACACGCGTCTGTCCACTGAAAAGGAACTTCCTTCCTAGTCAATCCTGTCAAAGGTGCCGCTATCCTTGAGAAATCCTGCACGAAGCGTCTGTAATAACCTGCCAGACCTAAGAAACTCCGAACCTCTGTAACTGACATAGGCCTGGGCCAGTGTTGTACCGCTTCAATCTTCTTTGGGTCAACGCATATACCTTCTCTCGTAACTATGTGACCCAAGAAATCCACACTATCGAGCCAAAAAGCACACTTAGAAAACTTCGCATACAACTGATGCTCTTTCAAAGTCTGCAATGTGATGCGTAAATGCTGCTCGTGCTCCGTCTGACTCCGAGAATATACAAGAATATCATCTATGAATACTATAATAAACCGATCGATAAATGGTCTAAAGATACGGTTCATCATATCCATAAAAGCTGCTGGAGCATTGGTGAGTCCGAACGACATCACCAGAAATTCATAATGCCCATATCTCGTACGAAATGCTGTCTTCGGAATATCGTCTTTCCGAACCCTTAACTGATGATATCCTGACCTTAAGTCAATCTTTGAGAAGAATCCGGCTCCTTGCAACTGATCGAACAAATCATCTATTCGTGGTAATGGATACCTGTTTCGCACCGTGACGCGATTCAGCTGTCGGTAGTCGATGCACATCCTCATACTACCGTCCTTCTTCTTTACAAATAACACAGGAGCTCCCCACGGTGAAACACTAGGACGTACAAGTCCTCGATCTAACAACTCTTGCAACTGGCCTTTGAGTTCTTTCAATTCCGTCGGTGCCATTCGATATGGTGGTATAGAAATAGGCCCTGCACCCGGAATCAAGTCGATACAAAACTCAATATCTCGATCAGGTGGCAATCCTGGCAATTCTGCAGGAAATACCTCAGGAAATTCTCGTATGATCGGGATTTGGTCCAAAGGAACTTCAGCGACCTCTATGTCCTGAATAAAAGCCAAGAACCCAAGACAACCCTTCTTCAAAAGCCGCCCCGCACAAAAAGCAGAAATCATGTTGACAGGGGTTAACTTGCAATCCCCCTGCACAACCAACATCGGTTCACCTGGAAAACAAAATCTAACCGCTTTTCCTCTACAATCTACATAGGCATGACAAGCGGCTAACCAATCCATCCCAAGAAGTATATCAAAATCCAACATGTCCAGGAGAACCAGATCAACTAACGAATCTCTATTACCAATACGCACCGAACACGATCTGAATACGTGTCGAGCTATAAAGGAATCTCCAACTGGAGTAATCACTACCAAAGGTAACTTTAACAATGACGACTCCTTTCCCAACAAAAGTGCGAATCGTGAAGATACATAAGAGTGTGTAGAACCGGGATCAAATAAGACATGTGCCTCTAAAGAGCATACTGTAAGAGTACCTGTCACGACTGCATTTGATGCCTGGGCATCCTGTGGAGTCAGTGCAAAAACCCGTGCCTGGCCCCTGCCCGCATCCTGTCGTCCTCTACCTCTATCTCCTCTACCTCTCTGAGCACGTCCCGCATAGCCTCGACCTCGTGGTGCAACTGCCTGGCGTGTAGCGCCAACTGGGGGAGGAAGTAAAGCCATCGGTGTAGAAGAAGGAAGGGGTAAAGCAGCCTGTGGAGCAACGGTCCCGCCCTGAGATCTGCAATCTCTCGCAAAGTGCCCGGGAAGTCCACATCTATAACAAGTATATGGTGATCTCTGATCATCAGGATATGAGCTGAACATCTGGCCCTGTGTCCAATCTCGTCCAACACTGCGGCCTGGAGTATATCTGCCTGGATAAGACCCTCTACCTCGGCCAAACTGTCTATTTGTCGGCACGAATGGTCTACTCCTCTTTGGCTCCGGAACAACTCCTGACTGGCTCAAACGCTCCTCTACTCGTATCGCCGCATCCAAGGCCTGTGCATATGTATCAAAATGCTGGGAGCCTATCGCCAGATACAACTGTGTGTCCAAACTCCTTAGGAACCTTTTCACCCGAAGCTCTTCTGTAGGTACCAAGTATGGAGCATATCGCGAAAGCTGGGTGAAGCGTAAGTCATAATCGGCTACTGACATACTTGCTGCTTTCTTCAATGCCTCGAAACTGCTAGCTCTAGCATCCCTCACACTCTCGGGAAGAAATCTGGCAAGAAAGACTGTAGAAAACTCGATCCACGTCATCGGAGGAAGATTCGTAGCTCGCCCTCTCTCCATCGACTCACACCACTCCTGTGCAAGTCCCTCCAAACGAAAGCTAGTCAGCTCAACTGACCTCGCATCAGAACATCGTAATGATCTGCATATCCTCGCCATTCTATCAAGAAAAGACTGAGGATCTACCGCCACATCGGTCCCTGTGAATACCGGCGGTCTCAATCTCATAAACTCCGCAAGTGATACCTCCATCACTCTCGTATCTACTGGTGCTACCGTCTGTGTAGGCTGTACCTCGGACTCTGCTACGGTCGGTGCTGGATCTGATCTCAAAGCTCGAGTGGTCTCAGCTAACTGTCCTACCACTCGCTGTAATCCCAACATACCCTCCTCGATCCTAGTCATGCGATCTGGAGGAGGAGGATCAGCATGCTCATGCACCTCCTGCACGTCCGGTGTACCAGTCCTCATCACAGGCGGACTCGCCCTAGCTGCATTCCTGGCTGCGGCTCGCCTAGCCCGCGTAGCCATAGCAACTGGAACAAGAAACGAGAGTTGATAAGGTGTGGGAACAGAAGAATTCAATACGGAGAATCAATGGAAGAATAGATCAAGATAAACATCCTAAGGTTAGTTAGGCTGAATACGATAACGTAAATATGCCGCGGAACATACGTACGGTACTGCATTCGTCCTAATTTACCTACTCCATCAAACCAAAGGTCATCCTAACTCTCAGACTTATATCAACCTATAGAAATCCCTTACTGAATTCCGTAAGGTTACTCCTAAGCTCTGATACCAACTTTGTCACGACCCAAGTTTGGATGTGACAGGCACTTAGATTGTATCATATCTTAAGATATGCACAATTCCAAGTAAGCCAAAAACCAAGATCAAAATACCTTATTTCGGAATTATTTATGAAAATTTAGTTTTAAGTAGAAATCTCGAGTTATGAAGTTAATTCATTAAACAAGTAATAAAGGTTAAGTTTAGTTGTATTCCGGGTTGGAATCAACAATATCAATAAGAATATGAATATGCATATAATGAACATCACTGAATCTCATAAAGAAAAGACTATAATACTGATCCACATTTTTCAACTGTACATATATAAACCATCTCTCCTTTCTAAGTCAAAATACAAGTCTGATGGAGTCTTTCTAGATACAAAAGTACAAAAACCAAAAAGGAGGTTACTACACATGTAACCTACCGATCAAAAGATGGAAACAACCGCAAAAGTGATCCTGCCTCGCAACTACCCGTCCACTCTATCCCTGCAAGGAACTGTGGCACAACGGGGATGAGTTGCCAACTCAGTGAATACAACTAACATATAACGGCGAATAAAGTAAATATGGTAATCATGATAATGAACATGAATCAATATGATATATGAGTATATGTGAAATCCAACAATAAATCACATCATACTTCTGAAATCATAACTCAATATAAATCATCTCTCGGTGTCCATCAACGACACAAAACTTCCATTTCTGATAGGCATCATTCCCCGAATGATCCTATACCCATAATATCGGTCGTCATCCTCTAGATGCACGCCGCATATTTCTAAAACCAATATCCGGAATCGAGTAACCTCGCTAGGCTCACCCGTCTCAATACGGCTATCTTGCCCCTCGGTCTCGACCGGGTCCACCCTGTATCCAACTGTATAGCTCCCCCACTCAGTATGGATAATGTAAATCCGCGACCGTATATCTCCCCCACTCGGTCCGGAATAAAACCAAAAACAGAAATCAACTCAGGGTGGACATGTCACATCAATCATGAAAAACGGGATTTATGTAATAGTATTTAAAAACTCAAAATCATAAATCCTCAATTCTGTATTTATCTCATATCCAACATGGAAATACGCATAAAGCGACAAAGTGTAAATAAGGAATTCTACTAATATACTTAACATTTGAAAAACAATATAATCCATGTTAATAAGTATGCTATTTAAGTGTATGTGACATGGCAATATCGACGAGGTGTGTGTAGCATATAAGATGTGCACGTGGCATGACTCGTCGATACTTGTGAAGTGTTCTAGCAACTAAGCAACATATAAGTAATGAAATGAATGATATGAATATCGCATTAATGTAAAACCATGGGCGAAACACGCCATCTCTACTAAATTCCCCGGTAGATGTTTAGTCTACTCACCGGAAAGTCGATCTACTCCGGAATTGCTAATCCTTTCCCTTTCCTCGCGGCTTCCGTATTCTTCGTATCCGCGTCTAAATATACCAATATATCGTATATAAGCAAAAACTGTATTTCCGACATAACGGAAATAGAAAACACACTATACCCTTATAAGTTATATACTAACTGATCTTATCAAGCTATCAAACACTTAGTTTTGCTGGATTTTAACCTAATTCTGCACAGTTTCAGAATTCAAAACGCGACTTAGTTTCGTCGTGTCGTATTTAACGTTTTACGATTCCATTTCCGATATATCATTCCAGATTTCAGTTACAGTGAAACTAAATTAAATCAACAGTGCCAAAATACCCTAAATTGAACACTGTAGGCTACCCAATTGACAAAACCCCCAGAGCTCCCCACTTGGCCGGCGACGCCGGCCAAAACCTTCCTGTCGCCGGCCCAATACCGGCCCCCCAATGTTGTTTTCTTGTGGTTCACTCTACTTGTTATCTACATCATTTCTACACTGTTGAATTTATTTAAATAAGTTTCAGATTAAAGCAGATTTTGACAGACTCTAATTTAGCTAAAAATACGATATTAAGTGACATGTTTTAATCTGTTTTAACTAATCTACAGAGTTTAATTTAGCTACTGAGTTTAAGAATTTACCCTCCTATATTGCTGTAGGAATAACCCTCCCAAAATCTACAAGCTCCTCCTAGCTTGAAGAAGAACCAACTCCAAGAACAAGCTTCATCTTCATCTCATTCCTCTTGTTCTTCTCTTTTGTTTTTCCTTCCCTTTTGATTTTCTTTTCAGTTCATTTGAATTTTAAATTCAGAGGTTTAAACTGAATAAGGCTATATGTATGAGAGGAGGAAAGGATAGGGTTAAGGAGGTGGTGTCAAGGTGTGAAGAGTGTAGGTTTCATGCAAGGAGGAGGTGGAAGTGAGAGGCTAAGTGAAGCATGAGGTGTTTTAAATGATTATCCTCTATTTTCCTTTTTCTTTTTGTTTTAATTTGAGTTTATTTTCAGAACTGAATTAATATTCCTTTTCCACTTAAACCCTTGACAAAACTCAATTTGCATAAAACTTAACTTCACAATTTAACCCTTCACAATTAACTTATTATAAAACATAACTTTTATTAAAATGAAGCTAAAATTTTCTTTAAAACCCTTATAACTTATTAATATTACATTCTAAATTTCTAATTTAATTTGTATTACACATATCTTATGAAGATTGACATATTAGCTTTTAACCATTTTGTGATTTATCAGCTTATTCTTATTTTAATTAAATTTATTTATTTCTAGGTTTTTCCTAAATGTTACAGTATCGAGCAGGATATGGTCTCCCACTACCGCTGACATCTTTTTGCTCTCCAGCTTCGGCTACCAATATTTTGACTTTATTGGCGACCAAATCCATAATTTGATCTTGCGTTAGCGGATTTCTGTCATCGATAGCCAAGACATTTCCCGAGATGGGATGCGGTCGACTTTCATGCAGCTCACCCACCTTTGAATTTGAAGGAATAGGCGTCGGCTGCCTCGGGACACCATTTCCCAGTTTATGAGCAGAGCCCTGCACTTGATTCGGTGGCTGAGAGGCGAGTCGGGCCATGAGTTGTGAGACGACATTTGTCAAGTTGTCAATCTTGGAGTAAAGTTTGGCAATCTCCTTGTCCTTACTTCTGAGCTGTTTTCGGAGCTCTTGGAGAAGTTTTTGCTCTGCGTTCTTGGTACGGAAGATTGACTCATCTTCGCTTTCCAAGCCCGACTCCTCATGAACCGAGGGATCTCTATGCTTATCAGCTTCACTGGGATGTTTTTCATTACCTTCCGGAGGATGCTGGTCTTGGGAAGTGGCAGCCACATTCATACCAGTTTGGATTTGAGATGTGGTGGCCCCGTCCTTGCTCTTGCTGCTCGTGCCCACCATGTAGACAGTGTGGACCACATATCCAGGCATCTCTTTATCTTTGGCGGGGTATCCCTGTTCTTGGACCCTCATGAAGTTCAGCCTGGCATGAGCCCTAGCTCTTTTGTTGGCTCTGTATATCAGCCTTTTCTGACTTAGCTTCTCGATTTTGAGGGCATGACGGGCATCCGTCATCCAGGAAGCCATCATGAGTCGATTGACGTGGAGCTTAGAGAAGATACCTGATTGAGCAGTCATCAGGGGCGCCACTGGAGCTTGCTCGAGATGCCTTGTTACTTTGTTAGTGTTGATGGCCTTGCCCCCGGCTGGGGACAAGGAAAGTCGTTCAAACATCGACTTGCGCTTGGGTAGTGGCGCCTTCGAGACCACCACATTTGGCCTCCTGCCTTTCGAGGCTGGTCTTCTGTTACTGGAGCTTGAAGAGCTGGGATGGAGTTAGCTGGAACGAACAGAATAGAGCCAAATGGTAGCGGAGGCTCCTCCCACTGTCACCCGAGACTGGCCGGGAGGACCATCCTGGCGTCCATCTTCATCGTATATGAGATGGGAGCAGTGTCGAGAGCTAAGCTTGTCCTTGGAGATATTTTGCTGTGTCCGAAGATTGCAATTGGAAAATTGTTAACCTGTAAATAGAAACATGATTTCAGTATAGGCAATCAATGCATATGTTGATTGAGTTCGCATGGACATTTAACCCGAAATATGGGAGGAAAGATAGGTCCCACCGGGCGTGCCAGGATCTGTAGGGTGTTTTTCGTCACCCCATTGAGATGGGAATATGTGTCTCTTGTCAGCCGTACTACAGATTCCCCCTGCCTAGGGTAGACGGGGGTTTATTGATTGTGGGAATTCGAATCTCCGGCAGCCATGGACTAAGCTGCCGTTAATTACCCCTCGTCCTTGGAGTGATGGAACCTCCGATTGACGGGTCAACTAGTCATGCGAACTCAGTGTGCAGTGTGCGTGTGTTGTGTTTTGAAAGGGTTTTGGATATACCGGGGGCCTCACAGAGTTTACGGGGGGCTCGCTACCCGAATAGCGGGCTGGGGGTCAAGGGGGATAGCAGCCCCCTTGCGGGGTGCGGGGCAGCGCCCCGTTAGAAAAAATTTCCTGACGGGGGACATATTTCTAGTATGGAGTGCATGGAAAATGAGGGGTAAGGAGTGAGGACGTGTTTCTAGTGTAGAGTGTATGGAAAATGAGGGGTGAGGAGCGTCTTAAAGACGCATGCATGGCATGTGGGCGCCGGGCGCCCGCGGGCTATGTGCCCGACGCACGGGCGCTTGGCGCCCAGGGGTCACGTGCCCGGCACGCGGACGGTTGTTGCTCTCCAGTCGGCGCGGGTCACGTGCCCAGCGCGCGGGCGGTTAGCGCCCGCGGGTCGGTGCGGGTCACGTGCCCAGCGCGCGGGCGCTTGTGCAGCACGCAGCCGCTGGGCACCAACGGGTCACGTGAACTGCACGCGACCGGGTTACGTGAGCTGCACGCGACCGGGTCACGTGAGCTGCACGCGACCGCTGGGCACTGAGCGCCCGCGGGTCGCGTGAGGCGCATGTGGGCGCTTAGCGCCCGTAGGTCGCGTGAGGCGCCTGTGAGTCACGTGCGCTGTACGCGACCGCTGGGCGCTCGCGGGTCACGTGCGCTACACGCGACCGCTAGAAACACCAGCGGAAAGAGGGCTTAGCCCCTGGGTTAGGAGTTGAACTCCCAAGGGGTTTATGTATAGATTTGGAGTTAAACTCCTAAAAGGGGTTTAATTTATGGAGTTAAACTCCAACAGATCGTGAATGGAGTTAAACTCTTAGAAATCTTTGAATCTTCTTTTGAGCCTCGGATCCTCCCGGAATGAGATTTTGGAGATGAGTATCCTTCTTCTTCCTCTCCGTTGGCTGGATCTTGGGAGAAAAAGGGGAGGTGAGACTTAAAATCTCTCATTTTAGGGATTTGATGGCAGGTCCGAGCTCCCCTTCAAGGGTTTTATGGTGAAAAACTATTTATTTTTGGAAAAGGAAGGGTTAAACTCTTGATTTAATTCAAAAAAGGGGGAGAAGGTTTTAGAACCTTGAGGAAGGGGAATGAGGCACAAACCCTAGAATTTGAGAAAATGAATTGTTTTTTATTTTATTATCATGTTGCCTTTTATAGGCTTACAAATTTACACATAGCCCATTGGGCTTTACAAAATGGCATTTTGCCCATCCCATACCTCATGTGCTCATTTCTTTTGCACATGGGCCATGGGCTTTACAAAAATTTGGCTTTATGCCCATTTTTTTTTACATTCATGCATAAATTACATCAAAATTATTTATTACATGATTTCATTTTGGCATGGGGGCCGGCCGCGGGGCTCGACTTGGGCATGGGCCTACTTGATCTAGGCTTAGACCCGCTTACTTGGAGTTGACTTTGACTTTGACTTGGTCAACCGGGGTGTAATTTTCGACCCCAGCAGACTTATTGCGCTATTAGGGATCTGACGGCTACCGCCCCCTAGGCTCGATATACGATACTCTTAGACGAACAGACCGGACTGTACGGAGATTATCACAGATAGGCTCAGTAGGAGTTCGGATGAGTTTCTTATCGGCCTTCTTATCGACAGATACCTGGGTAGCCATTACGTGTAGCTAGTACCGCTGACGTGCTTGTGGTTAAACCCACTGCCAGCGTACTTTCGAGTCTTTAGAGTCTCACACATAGGGTTTCCCTGCTTCGGGCGAAACGATGTAGAGGTCGTATGGTTTTACGAAAGGGTTCGAACATATACGTGTACATGTGCACGTATCATGTTCGGACAGATAATACTAGCGGGCTTTGGTTTAAGCCGGATCCTAGTATTAGATTATCAGATTATTTTCATCTCATTGTATTCGTATTTTTTCGGACTACGGATACAGGTATGTATATACGATGAGGGATATTCTTGTAATTTGTTCAAGAATGCTTCTAGAAGAAGCCACCTCATTACTTGTATTACCATTTTATGTTAAATGGTTAATGAGGTGGATGTATGAGGTGTTATGTAATTATGAATGAAGCATGGCTACTTGGTGACTCTTGATCGCTATTGAGGCAAGGTGTCACTTAGATATTATGTGAGTGGCAAGGTGGCACTTAGATATTATGTAAGAGGCAAGGTGGCAGTTAGAGATTTTAGTGAGATATTTTGGCATGCCTTATATCCATCACAATTAGCCATATTCATTTTCATATTATAAAAAGAACACTCTCTCTCCTTAAGCTCTCTCTTCTTCTTTCTCAAACCCTAATTATCTCATGTGTTAAGAAACCTAACGTTAGTGAGACTTATTAATCCTTAATCACTCTCTACATCTCTAGGTCATTTAGATTAGCACTCTAGGTAACCTAGTTACCTCATCTTAGAGGTAGAAGCTCAAGGTAGGCACTCTCGGGTGGATCTTCTTTGACATCAAAAGGGCGACGAGGAGGCGCGATCCATACACACTCCAAGGAGCTCACGAAGAGGAAGAGGAGTACAAGAATAAGAAGTACTAGTTACTTGAGGTATAACTTTCTAACATACTAGTTAAATCTCTTACATGTTTAGTTAGTTAGGGTTTAGTATCGATCCTGGAATTTAGTCGATGTTACGAAGCATATAAAAATCGTTTTTTGCAAACTCTGCCTCCCCGCGAACCCGCGGGGTGCGTGGCATCGACTTACAATGGTATCAGAGCCAACTAAACCATAACTAGCTAGTTAGCAAGTACTTAGAATTTTGATCATCGGAAAAACCCGAAATCATAACTCAAAATCCTAGCCTTCTGTCGATTTTTAAAATTGTCAGAAAAATTATTTCAGAGGAATGAAAATTGCAAGCAGGGTATTTTAAGAACACTGAAGAAAAATGAGTCACTGACTCGTCAAGACGACCGTAGAACCGCGACGAAACGGTGCGTTTCGCCGCTGTTCCGCGGCCGAGTTGGCTCAGTTTTCTTATGTGGTTCTTATTATTGGTGTTATGTTTTCTGGTATATTTGGTTTCTACCCAGTATTGTTTGTGTGCTGGTTTGCACTTGGGGTAGACACGGAAAATATGTTTCGATCGAAATTCTAAAGTTCTTGGCTAATTGAATCTTCTGTGTTTGGATATATGTGTTCGTAAACTTCCGCTAATTGCTATATGTCGGTTACTTGGGGTTTGCACATATATGTGATGGTTTGTGTGTATGAATTTTATTGGATCGTCGTGGATGAATAGCTGGGGATGTGAGAAGAGAGTTTCTTTCATTCAATTTAAATTGTAATTTGATGTAATATTATTTTACGGGGCACATCCGGGTTGAGCTTGTAGCCACCGTTGTATTATTTTATTTACCGTTTTTGTTCCTAAGATAGACCCAAGGTGGGGTGTACAAACTACCGGGTTCTTTGAAGTGACGAGTGGCCTACTCATTTTACTGAGGGAGGTTACTTCACTTCGGGAATTTGGCGGGTAGTTTGCTGCACCCGTAGGGGTCTAGGGTAAGGTTTGGCTATTCATCATGACCGTGGAATCCGTCTTTCGTTACAGGCTTAAACGAAACGCGGAATTCCTAATATATCCAATATGTTCATCTGTGATCTGGAATGCCTATTATTGCGTAAGACGAATGTATATTATATATATGTTATATAGTAGACGTTGCTTATGTTTTGCACCCGCGCTAGTCCAGCTCCCGCTCTGGCGTCAGTTAAGTAAACTAACGGTGTAAGACGGGGCCCAGTGGCAAATGCGGATGGTATAAGCGTACGTGGTATTTTCGTTTCTTTCTGCAATGGTAGGTGTAAATGATGGGACTGCATTATATGATTAATGCAAAGAAAATAAACCAAAACTGAATCGTTGGAACAATTTTAAAACCACTCGGTCTTTTCAAAAAAGAAAACTTTTAAAAATGCGGAGCCTAAACCACTCCTTTAAAAGCTATCAGGTTCCTTCGATTATATCAAGCTCACTACGTTCACGGTTTTGCCAAAACCAGCCATAGCCCTCCGTCATTTCAGACGAATATTCAGTAGTATTCAAGCTATGTATTTTGACCTTCGCCAAGGCATAGTGATTGGTAGCTGCTGAATATTCATATGTTGCATAGATAGATGCGTTGGTTTGGGACAGTCGTACTACTATTTTGGCCTTCTTCAAGGGTATGTATGGGTGGGTTCAAATTAACCTGGACAATGACGGGTAGAACTTGACCTGCGACTTATGATATGTTAGCCTTCGTCAAGGTCATAAGAGCATGTGGCAAAAATCCACATCGGGAGTTTCTAAAGAAACTAAAACTTGCTAGTGTTGTATACCATTTGGAGTGTGATAATTTTGGCAGGATTCCTTCAAGATTATCACACAATGATATTTGGATCCCGATCCTATTGTGAGTATCCACTAAGGAGCACTGAGGGCACCCTGTAGAAGTCCAGGGAGACACCGGCTCTGCTTGTTGGGGGATCTTCCTCTTCTAGATCCAAGGAAAAAGCCAAGGGGAAGAAGAAGAAGGCACCCACCAAGACGAAAGATGGTGTTAGTAAGGTAGAGGGAAGGGGCAAGGCAAAAGTTGGGGGGCCGATGGTAGGGAAGGAAGAATGCTTCTACTGTCATAAGAAGGGCCATTGGAAGAAGGATTGCAGGGCCTGAAAAGCCAAGAACCAGGATTCGAAGCAAATTGTGGCTTCGTATTCATGTGTGTTTGTGATTGAAAACTGTCTGTCAATCAACTCTACTTCCTAGGTATTGGATACCGGATCAGGATCTCATATATGTAATTCTTTGCAGGCACTGAGAAGCCGTACAGTTTTAAAGGCGGATGATATGACCCTCAGAGTTGCTAACGGAGCGAGCATGGATGCTGTGTCCGTAGGAGAATATCACTTAGGATTGACAAGTGGATATTTTTTGGTTTTACGCAACTATTTTTGTATACCTAGTTTGACTTGTAATATCATTTCTGTATCTTTGTTATCTAAAGAAGGTTATGATTTTACATTTGTAAGCGATGTCGTAAACATCCACCTTAATCATGGTTTGATTGGGTCGGGTACACTAAACAACAGTATATAAGTATTAAACCAACTACAAGTTTTCAACGTCCAGAACACACACAAAAGAAAGTCTCCAGAATTAAATCAAGTTTTCTTATGGTATTGTCGACTGGGTCACATCAACGAAACACGGTTGACCAAGTTACATAAAGAGGGATATTTGGATCCGTTCGAATATCAGTCTTATGCAACTTGTCAATCATGTCTCAAAAGAAAGATGACAAAAGCTCCGTTCACTGGACACGGAGTAAATCGAGCGAGCTCTTGGGACTCATACACAGCGACGTGTGTGGTCCAATGTCTACACATGCAAGAAGTGGTTATTCCTATTTTATTTCTTTTACGGATGATTTCTCTAGGTATGGACATGTCTTCTTGATGAAACATAAATCCGAGGCCTTTGAGAAATTCCGAGAATATAAGAATGAAGTGGAAAAACAAACCGGCAAAAGTATCAAGACACTTAGATCTGATCGAGGTGGTGAATACTTAAGTTCTGAGTTCCTGGATTGCTTAAAAGAGAATGGAATTCTCTTTCAGCTTACTCCTCCATACACACTACAACACAACGGTGTATCGGAAAGACGGATCCGAACCTTATTGGATATGGTACGTTCCATAATGAGTAACGCTGAGTTACCGTGATCCTTCTGGGGCTATGCACTAGAATCAGCTGCATATCTTTTGAACAAGGTTCCTACCAAGACTGTGCCTACCACATCATATCAAACGTGGAGTGGGAAGAAACCCTATCTTCAGTATATGAAGATATGGGGATGTCCAGCTTTTGTCAAAAAGCAGCATGCGGACAAACTCGAGGCACGCTCAGTACTGTGTAAGTTTGTGGGATATCCAAAGAACTCCAGGGGGTATCTTTCTATTACGCAGAGGAACAAAAGGTTTTTGTTTCACGTCTGCCCACTTTTTGGAAAATCGATTTTTGGAAAAAGAAACTAGTGGGAGCGCAATAGAACTGGAAAAAATTCCAGAACCACAAGCTATTATTGAAAGCATGGTAGAACCAGATGTTTCAAAAGAACATGACTGAAAGTCTACCCTAGCACCACCATGAGGTCAAAGTGGCATCAAGCATGCTAAATTAAAATTTTTATAGGTGCTAAGCTAGACTATCGAAAATCTTTAGCTAGTTGATTAGGGTTTATGTTTGATATCAAGAAAACTAGAAGAAGTGAAAGATGTCTATATCCTCGTAGATCGAGTCCTTCACTTCATATGCTCCGTGTAGTAGTCCCGCGACTCCACCAGGCTCCACTTGAGGGTTTGGACAAGCTTCCTCCGAAGACCTTCGTGCCGAAGATGACCCACGCGAAGTCCCTCCAACTCAAGCTACTTCTACACTGAACTCTTTGGTGTAGGAAACACGCTACACTCGATCGCTAGTCAAGTGTAGGATGGTGAAGTAGGGGATGTTGGTGCTCACAAATTTATGTTCAAGCTTCATGATTCACATCACATGTGAGGGTTGAAGCTTGAAGCATGACAATGAGGAAGAAGAAGAAGCTAGAGAGCATGAGATTAAAATGGGAGCAACTCAAGAAAATTGCTATGTGTTGGAATGAACAAGTGAGAATAGAAACTCTTGACCCCTCACTCATTTACATATGGAATTATTGCAATATAAAATTGCACCCATGCTTGAATAGTGAGTCAAGATGAATAAACAATAATAAAAGCCCATGCTTGCAACCATGCTTCCAAAGTCTTCCCATTTTCCACCTCATTTCTATTTTCATAAAATAGAAATTTATGTCATGCAACATATATATATGAGAATAATGGAGAAAAGATGCCATAGGAGGGAATTCCCTCCTATGGCGTCGAAAAAATACCCCCTCCACCAATTTTTCCGACGATCGGCCCTCATCATCTTCATCGTCATCATTTAAGATGTGGGTACACCAAATTTCATGTGATTCTACAACTTTTTCACCGTTGATTTAGCAATGTAAAAAGTTCTATTGTCGGTAAACCGTTAATTTTGAACCCACTAAATCAACGGTGAAAAAGTTGTAGAATCACATGAAATTTGGTGTACCCACATCTTAAATGATGACGATGAAGATGATGGGGGCCGATCGTCGGAAAAATTGATGGAGGGGGTATTTTTTCGACGCCATAGGAGGGAATTCCCTCCTATGGCCTCTTTCCTCCATTAATCTATATATATATATATTAATACATATAATAAAATATTTAGTGAGCTAATGATATTAGTTAAGATATAATTATATCAAATATAATATATATAACATTATTAAATCAACACTTGATTTAATAATCCGGTTATATCACATATGACCGACTAATATCATTTATCTGTATATCACATTATCAAATCAACACTTGATTTAACAATCTGGTTATATCACATATAACCGAACCGAATAACAGATAACTACCAGATTACAATACGGTATCACATACACGTATTTAATCAGGCCCACACACATATCACATATGTGTACTATTTCGTTTCGCTTGAACTAAGGAACTTATGTGTGGGACTCTAAAGACTCTTCAATACGCCAGCAGTAGGTGATGATCACATCAGTCACCCACAAGCCGTCAGCGGTACTAGCCGGACGTAACGGCTACCCGGGTATTGAGCGATATGAAGATCAACAAGAAATCCTGTCCATACTCTCCATGAATCCTATCAGTAACACTACCGTACAGTCCGGTCTTTTCGTCTGATATGTCCCATATCATGTCTAGGGGTGGTAAACGTCAGACCCCAGTAACGTGATAAGTCATACCATGTCTGGCCTATAACGGTTCGAGAAACTACTGATAACTCTTATCAGTAAATTTCAGCAGCAGCCCTGGACAGGGACTTCCAGTTATAGACAATCGAGCATAGCGCAAAATCAACCCCCAATACCGGGAGAGACGAAACCCCTCCTATCGCTCATTGCCTCCATGTGACTCGGGACTGCACCCAAAATCCTCCCGTTTGCACGTCTCCTTTGAGCATGGTAGGGAGGAAATCAAAGCACTATGGGAGCCACACAAGACTCTATGATGATCGTGGGTCTACAGACTAACCTGTACCAGTGTCACCAGAGGACTGCTATCTGACGATAGGTATACTACCAACTAGAAGTCCTCGGCGAGTTCGTTCGGTGTACCCATTCTCCAATGAGCACCTGTGTACAATCTTTGATGTCACACACCAATGGTTGTGGGATCAACCATCATCCTCTAAGGGACAAGAAACGTACACACTAGTCTACTCTGGAATATCGATGCCCTAGTCTCGATATTCCCTCGACTAGGAACTGATTAAAGGATGTACTTTTGGACCACTCTGGCCCTACTAGTATGATCTCATCATAATCCTGGTAGTCAAGTATATATCCTAAGGGCTTTATTAACATGTAAGAGACAGACAGTATAAATACCAGTCTACATGTTAAGATAAAGGTAACCTGATAGCATACTATCATGTCGAGCAAGAAAGTTCTCTATATATATGTCCAAGCATCCACTATATCATCAATAATGGCCTCTAGGGCATACATATTCCTAACAATCTCCCACATTCACTAAGGCCAGCTGTTGTAGTATCTCATACCCAACGTCCCAAAAGTCTCTCAAGTAGCATCTGGTGGATGGCCTCGGTGAGTGGATCCGCTGTTTTATCCTCTGTGTCAACTCTCCTGACCTTGATCTTCCGGAGATCAGCTATCTCTCTGATCAGGTGATACTGTCTAAGAATATGTCTGGATCACTGATGGGACCATGGTTCATAGGCCAAAGCCATAGCTCCATTGTCATCACAATACACAGGTACTGGATGCCCAATGGTAGGAACCAATTTCATCATATGAACTTTTTCATCCAGACAACCTCTTTGGCAGCATCGTTGGTGGCGATGTAATTAGCCTCTATCAACGAGTCTGCTACGGTATATAGCTTGGAACCCTTCCAACATACCGTCTCTCCACTGAAGGTGAAGGAAAAACTTAAGATTGACTTTCAGTCGTCCTTATCACTCTGGAAGCTCGAATCGGTAAAGGACTCCATTTGGAGTTCTCCGTTACCATACACCAAGAACATCTCTTTAGTTCTTCTCAAGCACTGAAGAGTGTTCTTCATAGTTGTCCAGTGGTTTTCCCAATGATCTTTTTGATACTTACTCACTACATGAGTAAGCTATATCTGGTCTGGTACATAACATCGCATACATGATTGACTCGTCCGCCAAAGTATAGGGCATTCCTTGTATGCGAGCCCTCTCCAAATCAGTCTCGAGAGACATCTCTTTGGAGAAAGTGATTCCTGAACAAGAGGGTGCATTAACACGCTTATAATCATCCATACTAAACCCCTTTAGCATGGTGTCTATGTACTTGGATTAGGACAATCCAAATCCATTTAGATCTATCTCTATATATCTATATCCCCAGGATGTAGGAGGCATCAGTTAGATCTTTCATAGAGAACTTGTGTGATAAGAGGAGCTTGATCGAGTGTAGCATACGAACATCGTTTCCTATCAAGAGTATGTCATCCGCGTACAATACGAGGAAGACAACCATACTCTTTACAACCTTCTTATTTATACATGGTTCATCTATCTTTTTGATGAAGTCAAACTCTTTGACAGCTTCATCAAAAACAGATATTCCATCTCCGCGATGCCTGCTTTAACCCGTAGATGGATTTAAGTAGCTTTCACATTCTTCCGTTGCTCCCACTGTCTAAGAAGCCCTCTGTCAGTGTCATATATGCTCTCTTCTAAATCACCATTTAGAAAAGCGGTTTTGACGTGCAGTCTGCCAGATTTCGTGGTCATGGTATGCAGCAATGGCAAGTAGGACCCTGATGGACTTAAGCATAGCTTTGAAAGTCTCAACTTTTTTATCTACACCAAATTATCTTTCTCAAAGATCCTTTTGCTCCCGATGGGTTTTACCCCTTCAAGAGCAATATGCAAAGTCAACACTTTGCTGGTGTACATAGATTCCATCTCAGATCGCATAGCATCCGGCCATTTCACATAGTCTCCACTTGTGATGGCTTGCTCGAAACTAGTTGGGTCATCATCTCCATGATGCAATCCTCGCTCCCACCGTCTATGAGAAAACCGTAGTATCGCTCGAGTGGATGAGGAACTCTACTAGATCTGCGGAGTGTGTGCGGTTCTTTGGGGACTATTGAATCCTCCGGTTCCACCAAATCGTCAGTTATAGTTTGCTTTGCTGGAACTTCTTCCAGTTCTACCTCATTGCCACTAATTTCTTCCACAAGAAATTCCTTTTCTAAAAAGGTGGTATGTCGAGAAACAAAACACCTTTTGTTCCTCGATGTGGTAGAAGATATACCCTCGTGAATGTTTGGGATATCCTACAAACTTGCACAGAACTGACCTTGCTTCGAGCTTGTCCAGATTTTTCTTTTCAACATAGGCCGGACAACCCCATATCTTAACTAGTTTAAGAGATGGTCTTTTCCTATTCCATAACACATATGGAGTGGTAGGCAACGGATTTGCTCGGAACTCTATTCAATAGGTATGCAGCTATCTCAAGTGAATATCCCCAATAGGAAATAGGTAACTCAGCAGTACTCATCATAGAGCGCACCATATCTCATAGGGTACGATTCCTCCACCACGATATACCGTTGTGCTGTGGTGTATACGGAGGAGTAAGGCGAGAGAGAATCTCATTCTCTTTTAAATAGTCTCGGAATTCCGTACTCCAGTATTCTTCTTCCCGATCATATCGAAGGATTTGAATACCTTTTCCCATCTGGTTCTCAACTTCGTACTTATATTCCTTGAAATTCTTAAAAGATTCAGATTTGTGTTTCAACAAGAACACATGTCCGTATCTTGAGAGAACATCGGTGAATGTAATAAAGTACACGGAACCATCCCTTGCATATATAGATATAGGACTACATACATCGCTATGTATCTGTCCAAGAGTTCAGAAGCTCTTTCTCCGTTTCCAGTAAACGAAGATTTGGTCACCTTGACCTTTAAGACATGACTGGCAAGTTTCATAAGATGTAAATTCGAACGGATTCAAATATGCATCCTTATGGAACTTTAGCTAGTCTTGTCTCATCGACATGACCTAGTCTACAATGCCTCAAGAAGACTTTGTTTATTTCTGAACTGTTCCTCTTGTGTATGTTCTATATGTTTAGAACTGTAGTTTGATTCAGAACGTGTACACTATATACAACATACCTTACCCAATCAACACTTGATTTAGGAAAATATTCACAATATTATTGGTATGAGATAACAGTCGCTCAGAATCATTGTATTACCAGTTGGTAACACTAGGTGATATCTGCCAACTGCTTTGGCTGCAATAATTGCACCATCTCTACTACTTAGAGACATATTACCCTATGCCACTTCTCTACCTGTCTTTACCCCATGTAACAAATTACATATATGGGATCCTGATCCGGTATCCCATACCCAGGATGTAGAGATAACTGAGAAACGGTTCTTGGTTACGAACACACCCGAAGACGATGCATCAACATGCTTATTCTTCGTTTGGGTGGCGTGGGAATCTGAATATTCCCCTATTTCTTGCTCAGACTTATGACAATCATAAGGTAGAGCGGAACCTAGCCCAGTATAATAAGTAGGTTCGGTCAAAACATCCATATTATTATCTTGATTAAGGCATTTCATTGGTCGCTACCAGGAAAGAGAGAAGGATAATCAGTTTGCTTGCGCTCTTTGCATGATTAGATTGGTTATTTTATCTAATCAGGATGGCTCCCACTGTTTTTTATCAAATCTTACTTCAAACCCTAAAAGGTAAGATTAGCCGGGATTAATTACATTCTACAAGTTTGCTAATCGTTCGGCCAGGCAGGTATCGGTACTCCGAGGGAAGTTCCCCGTGCTTTCGCACGGACCTAATTAAAATAAATCTCGTTTCCCTAGAGGCATAACCCCGTTGACACCTTTCTAGACACCTACTGGATTAGCTAATTGTAAAGTGCAAAACTCTCCCAGGAGTAACTTTTGCTCGCAGTGGGTATCGGGATCCAACTATCATATAGAAGGTATGCAATCTTATTGTATATTTCAACACTTGAAATTCCCGATAATGGTTATTACCCTTAACTTCCTATGACCTTGACGGAGGTCAACAAACCATAGGCCGCTAGTCAAGTTCAACCCGTACATTTCTTGATTGGATTAAACCCACCCGCACGACCCTTGACGGAGGTCAACAAGGCCGTACGACTACCCTAATCCAATCGCATCATATGCGGTAGATAAGCACTAATTAGCTACCTCACACTACGCCTTGACGGAGGTCAACAAACGTAGCACAAATACTAAATAGTACTTATCTGAAATGACGGAGGGCTACACAGGTTTTTAAGAAAACCATGAGCGTAATGAACTTGATATCGTTGTAGAATCTAGTGATTTTGAAAAGGAGTGTTTTTGAGGCTTTTGCTAGTTTCGCTAAAGAGGTCACTCCCGGTGAAGAGATCTCGGCTCTTTCCTCATCGAATGAGGTGCTGGATATTTTGGAATACCACCATGCAAAGCAAAAACTAGAGAAGCAATAAAAAGACAAAACCGAGTGGGTTGTAGCATTTGCTAGTTTCACTAAAGAGGTCACTCCCGGTGAAGGGATCTCGGCTCTTTCCTCATCGAATGAGGTGCTGGATATTCATCAAGGAATACCACTATGCAAAGCAAAAAACTAGTACTACCCTTTTTGAAAATTTGATTCTACAACATCTTTAGGTTTCTTTCTTTTCATTAATCTCATTAATGAAGTCCCATCATTTAATGTTTCCTAAACATTACAGAAAGGTGAAACGAAAATAGAACGTACTCTTATACCATCCTCATCCGCCACTGGGCCCTGTCATGCACCGTTAGGTTACTTAACTACCGGCAGAGCGGGGGCTGGACTACCACGGGTGAAAAACATAAGCAATGTTTATTATATATCATATATAATACACCATTCATCTCACGCAGTTATATGATCACATCACAGAACTAAGCAGCAGAAGCAACATATGAAATATTGGATATACTAGGATTTCCGTGTTTTAAATTTCGCCAGTAATGTAAAACACGGATTCCACGGTCGTGATGAATAGCCAAACCCATATCTCATAGACCCCTACGAGAGCGACAAGTAACCCTACCAATTATAGGGTTAGTAGACCCGGTTTCAACTCCTTGAGATGGTCTCCCACTGGACTCTAGAACCCGGTTACTTGTGCTCCCCACCTCGGGTCTATCCTAATGCGGAAAAGTAAATAATATACATCAGTGGTGACATCATACTCAACCCGGATGTGCCCCAATAAATGAATATTACATACAAATTTTACATGAATGAAAATTGAAAAACTCTCATCTCACATAAATCCCCCGGCTATTCAATCACGACGATCTAATAAAACATGTCACCAGCAACACATGATATCACATATCATCAACGTAAGCAAATATGCGTATCCCAAATTCTGTTGACATACAACAACGAGATTTGGGATACCCCGCATATTTTACTTACGATCGCAGAAAAGAAATGTAAAACTGCTATAATTAGAATCCGCATTTCCTTAGACAACATAAACCCGGAATATCTCATATTCCGGATTTCATGTCTAACCTGATAAATCTTGTATTTTAGTCTCAAATTGAAAACACTTTTCAATTACTTAGTCGGGGATTCAACAAGATTCCCGACTACATTATCGAACACTCGTTAGAAACTTTAGTAGATAGTCGCACCCCCGATGCCGTCGACGAAGTGCACTAAGGCAGAACATCATGGCCGCAAGCACCCGAATGGATGCTTTTGGCAGTGGAGTTCTCCTACAGTCACTTGGTTGGGGCAATGGGGCGTGGATACCTAGCGAAGTTATTTGGCCAGTATTCACATACAATACGCGATTGCGACGGAGTTTTGACCCAAATCAAGACTCCGTGACAACCGATTTACCGAGACTAAAACGCTAGATTTATAAACACTGACTAGTTTTCATAAAACTAATTAAATGTGGATTCCAACTACTGCATCCATATCAAACTAAACCCGAAACGACGTAACAATTACGATTACAAAACACTTTGTATTAGCCCTAATAGAACTATTAACATCACATGCAAACTGGGCTAATCAAACAATACCTGAAACCCCAAAATCAAGTCATTAGAACACTACAAAATTTCGAGGCCAGAACACAAGCAAAAACCGGCCAGGCCGGTTTTCAGAAGCTTTTCGCCGGGTGAAAAAAGTTGGTTTGGCCTCGAATTTTTCCAGTGTTCAAGTTGCATCACATACAACATTCTGCAGTTACTTACAAAATTTTTACAGATCATTTTGAAATTGACAGAAACTTGATTTTTGGGTTTCGTTGTTTCGGTTTCGTGATTCTAACTACATCGTCTAATCTTCTAGCTTAGGCTATGATACCATGAAAGTGTACCCTAGCACCACCATGAGGTCCAAGTGGCATCAAGCATGCCAAATTCAAATTTTTCATGGTGCTAAGCTAGACTAAACAAGATCTTTAGATAGGTGATTAGGATTTTAGGTTTGATATCTACTAAACTAAAGAAGTGAAAGATGGCTATACCCTCGTAGATCGAGTCCTTCACTTTATATGCTCCGTGTAGTAGTCCCGCGACCTCACTAGGCTCCACTTGAGGGTTTGGACGAGTTTCCTCCGAAGACCTTCGTGCTGAAGATGATCCATGCGAAGTCCCTCCAATTTAAGCTACCTCTATACTAAACTCTTTGGTGTAGGAAACACGCTACACTCGATTGCTTGTCAAGTGTAGGAAGGTGAAGTAGGGGATGTTGGTGCTCACAAATTTGTATTCAAGCTTCATGATTCACATCACATGTGAGGGTTGAAGCTTGAAGCATGACAATGAGGAGGAAGAAGAAGTTAGAGAGCATGAGAGCAAAATGGGAGCAACTCAAGAAAATTGCTAAGTGTTGGAATGAACAAGTGAGAATGGCAACTCTTGACCCCTCACTCATTTAAGCATGGAATTATTGCAATATAAAATTGCACCCATATTTGAATAATGAGTCAAGATGAATAAACAATGATAAAAGCCCATGCTTGCAACCATGCTCCCAAAGTATTCCCATTTTCCACTTCATTTCTATTTTCATAAAATAGAAATTTATGTCATGCAACATATATATTTATATAGAGGTTAATGGAGGAAAGAGGCCATAGGAGGGAATTTCCTCCTATGGCATCGAAAAAATACACCCTCCCTCATTTTTTCCGACGATCGGCACCCACCATCTTCATCGTTATCATCTAAGATTTGGGTACACCAAATTTCATGTGATTCTACAACTTTTTAGCGTTGATTTAGTGGGTTCAAAATTAATGGTTTACCGATAATAGAACTTTTTACATTGCTAAATCAATGGTGAAATGGTTGTAGAATCACATGAAATTTGGTGTACCCACATCTTAGATGACGACGATGAAGATGGTGGGTGCCGATCGTCGGAAAAAATGAAGGAGGGTGTATTTTTTCGACGCCATAGGAGGAAATTCCCTCCTATGGCATCTTTCCTTCATTATTCTGATTTATATATATATCATATATATATACATATTAATACATATAATAAAATATTTAGTGAGCTATTGATATTAGTTAAGATATAATTATATCAAATATAATATATATCACGTTATTAAATCAACACTTGATTTAATAATCCGGTTATATCACATATGACCGACTAATATCATTTATCTGTATATCACATTATTAAATCAACACTTGATTCGACAATCTGGTTATATCACATATAATCGAACCGAATAACTGATAACTGCCAGATTACAATACGGATCACATACACGTATTTAATCAGGCCCACATACATATCACATATGTGTCCTACTTCATTTCGCTTGAACCAGGGAACTTCTGTGTAGGACTCTAAAGACTCATCAATACGCCAGCAGTAGGTGATGATCACATCAGTCACCCATAAGCTGTCAGCGGTACTAGCTGGACGTAACGGCTACCCGGGTATTGAGAGATATGAATATCAACAAGCAAGTCTGTCCATACTCTACATGAAGCCTATCAGTAACGCTACCTACAGTTTGGTCTCTTCGTCTGATATGTCGCATATCATGTCTAGAGGTGGTAAACGTCAAACCCCAGTAACGTGATAAGTCATGCCGATGTCTGGCCTATAACGGTTCGAGAAACTACTGATAACTCTTATAAGTAAATCTCAGCAGCAGCCCTGGCCAGGGACTTCCAGTTATAGATAATCGAGCATAGCTCAACATCAACCCCCAATACCGGGAGAGACGAAACCCTTCTTATCGCTCATTGCCTCCATATGACTCGGGACTGCACCCAAAATCCTCCCGTTTGCACGTCTCCTTTGAGCATGGTAGGGAGGAAATCAAAGCACAGTGGGAGCCACACAAGACTCTATGACGATCTTGGGTTTACAGACTAACCTGTACCAGTGTCATCAGAGGACACCTATCTGATGATAGGTATACTACTAACTAGGAGTCCTCGGCGAGTCCATTCGGTGTATCCATTCTCCAATGAGCATATGTGTACAATCTCTGATGTTATACACCAATGGTTATGGGATCAACCATCGCCCTCTAAAGGACAAGAAACGTACACACTAGTCTACTCTGGATTATCGATGCCCTAGTCTCGATATTCCCTCGACTAGGAACTGATTAAAGGATGTACTTTTGGACCCCCTGGCCCCACTAGTATGATCTCATCATAATCCTGGTAGTCAAATACATATCCTAAGGGCTTTATCAACATGTAAGAGACAGACAATATAAATACCAGTCTACATGTTAAGATAAAGGTAACCTGACAAACTATCTTGTCGAGCAAGAAAATCCTCTATATATATGTCCAAGCATCCACTATATCATCAATAATGGCCTCTAAGGCATACATATTCCTAACAAGGACATCTCCGCGCCACTCCGCAGGAGTAGTAGGCTGTCTCATCCGCCCGAGAGATACTACGGTTTTCTCTTAGAAGGGGATAGAGAGGATTGCATCATTGACAATGATGGGCCCACTAGCTTCCAGCAAGCCGAGATAGATTCCATGTACACCAACAAAGTATGGACTTTGGACATTGCTCCAGAAGGGGTAAAACCCGTAGGCTGCAAATGGATCTTTAGAAAGAAGATTGGTGTAGATGGACTGGTTGAAACTTATAAGGTTAGACTAGTTGCAAAAGGTTTTCGTCAAAGACCTGGTTTGGACTATGATGAAACCTTTTCTCCAGTGGCTATGCTCAAATCCATTCGAATTATTCTTACCATTGCTGCCTTCCACGATTATGAGATTTGGCAGATGGACGTAAAGACCGCTTTTATAAATAGAAATTTGGAAGAGTGTGTCTATATGGATCAGCCAGAAGGTTTCATTCAGAGTGGGAGCAGCGAAAAAGTGTGCAAGTTGCTTAAGTCCATTTATGGATTAAAGCAGGCATCGCGGAGTTAGAACATCTGTTTTGATGAGACGGTCAAAGAATTTGACTTTATCAAAAATCCAGATGAACCATGCATCTATAATAAGATTGTAGTAAGAATTGTTGTATTCCCTGTCTTGTATGTGGATGACATTCTCTTGATAGAAAATGACATTCCTATGCTACAATCAGTCAAAGTATTCTTGTCACAAAGGTTCTCCATGAAAGACCTGGGTGATGCCTCCTACATTCTGGGGATCCAGATCTATCGTGATAGATCTAAGAGGATGTTAGGACTTTCACAGTCCAGGTACATCGACACCATACTAAAAAGATTCGGTATGGAAGATTCAAAGTGCGGTAATCTACCAGCTTGTCACGGAATCACCATCTCCAAAGAGATGTCTCCCAAGACTGATTTGGAAAGGGATCGCATGTCAACTATACCTGACGCTTCTGCGGTAGGCACTATAATGTATGTGATGTTGTGTACCAGATCAGATGTTGCTTATGTACTAAGCGTGGTAAGCCGGTATCAGTCAAACCATAGGGAGAAGCATTGGATAGCAGTAAAGAATATTCTCAAGTATTTGAGAAGGACTAAGGAGATGTTCTTGGTGTATGGCGGAAAAGTCCTCCAGATCGAGGCCTTTGCTGACTCTAGCTTCCAGAGCGACAAGGATGACTCCAAGTCCATGTCGGGTTATGTCTTTACCCTCAATGGAGGGGCGGTCTGTTGGAAGAGCTCCAAATAGGACACCGTTGCTGACTCGACGATGGAAGCGGAGTATATCGCCGCTTGTGACACCGCAAAAGAAGCAGTCTGGATGAGGAAGTTCTTAACAGAACTTCAGGTGGTTCCATACATTGTTAATCCAATACCTATGTATTATGACAACAACTGGGCTATAGCTTTAGCAAAGGAACTCAGGTCCCATCAGAAGTCCAGACATATCTTGAGGCGGTATCATCTGATCAGGGAGATGATAGATCGCCGGAAGATCGAGGTGCAGAGAGTTGATACGGAGAACAACACTACAGATCCACTCACTAAGACTATCCCTCACACTCAGTTCGAGAGGCTATTCGAGATGATGGGTCTGCGATATGCCAACACATAGTCTTAGTGCAAGTGGGAAATTGTTAGTGATATATGCCGTAGAGGCTATTATTGTATAGTACTAGTTTGTATATTACATTTTGGAAGCTTGGGATATACATGGATTTTATGACAGTCTTGCTCAAAATGGTAGTATGCTACTTAATTTGTTTCTATTTTAATATGTGTATATGTTTCTTTTAACGTATCACTAATACATATTGGTAGAGCCCTTAGGATCTTTGCTTGACTACCACCATTGTGATGACAGTCATACTAGTGGGGGCTGGGTAGTCTATAAGCAAATCCTTATACAGGTCCCTAGTCGTAGAATTATCGAGATAGGGCATCGATACTTCAGAGTAGACTAGTGTATACGCTTCTCATCCCAGCAGGGGAGATGGTCTGTCCCACAGCCATTAGTACGTCGTATTGGAGATAGTATGCAGGTGCTCATTGGGTTATAAGTTACACTGGACAGACTTGTGGGGAACTGCTGGTTGGTACTATACCTATCATCAGGTAGCAGTTCCCAGGTGACATGAGTATAGCACAGTCCATTGACTTGACACTACTACTTCGCCTCGATTGTGTTCCCACTGTTCTTAGATTACTACCCTACCACGGCTCTAATGAGTCGTGCAAACAGGTAGTAGTTGGGTGCAGTCCCGAAATACTTGGATGCCGTAATGGTTAGATAGGATTTGTTTCTTCCGGTATTGGGAATTGATGTCGCGCTGTGTTCGGAAATCCATTACACAAAGTCCCTGGCCAGGGCAAGCGAGATTTACTGGTAAGTACTCCAGTAGTTTCTCAGGGTGTTTTTGGACTCTACTCCGGCACGACTTATTGAGCTATTAGGGGTCTGATGGCTACCGCCCTCCTAGGCCCGATATGCGATACTTTTATATAAACAGACCGGACTGTACGGAGATTGTCACAGATAGGCTCAGTAGGAGTTCGGATGAGTTTGCTCATCGGCCTTCTTATCGACAGATACCTGGGTAGCCGTTACGTGCAGCTAGTACCGCTGACGTGCTTATGGTTAAACCACTGCCAGCGTATTGTCGAGTCATTAGAGTCCCACATAGAGGGTTTCCCTGCTTCGGGCGAAACGATGTAGAGGTCGTATGGTTTTACGACAGGGTTCGAACATATACGTATACATGTGCACGTATCATGTTCGGATAGATAATATTAGTGGGCTTTGGTTTAAGCCGGATCCTAGTATTAGATTATCAGATTATTTTCGTCTCATTATATTCTTATTTTTTAGGAATACGGATACGAGTATGTATAAGGTGAGGGATATTCTTGTAATTTGTTCAAGAATGCTTCTAGAAGAAGCCACCTCATTACTTGTATTACCATTTTATGTTAAATGGTTAATGAGGTGGAGGTATGAGGTGTTATGTAATTATGAATGAAGTATGGCTACTTGGTGACTCTTGATAGCTATTGAGGCAAGGTGACACTTAGATATTATATGAGAGGCAAGGTGGCACGTAGATATCATGTAAGAGGCAAGATGGCACTTGGAGATTTTAGTGAGATATTTTGGCATGTCTCATATCCATTACAATTAGCCATATTCATTTTCATATTATAAAAAAAACTCTCTCTCCTCAAGCTCTCTCTCTTCTTTCTCAAACCATAATTGTCTCATGTGTTGAGAAACCTAGGATTAGTGAGACTTATTAATCCTTAATCACTCTGTACATCCTCTAGGTCATTTATATTAGCACTCTAGGTAACCTAGTTACCTCATATTAGAGGTAGAAGCTCAAGGTAGGCACTCTCGGCTGGATCTTCTTGTTAGTTATATGTGTGCCCTAGAGGTCATTACTGTACATACGATATATATTGTAGTGGATGCTTGGACAAATACATGGAGGACTTTCTTGCTCGACATGATAGTATGCTATCTGGTTTCTCTTTATCTTAACATATACACTGATTGTCTCTATGTTATATGTTGATAAAGCGTTTAGGATGAGTACTTGACTACCAGGATTATGATGCAGATCATACTAGTGGGGACAATTGAAAGGTTCCTAGGCACCCTATAGAGGTCTCACAAGGCATCAACCATGCCAATTTACAAAAATTATGGTGCCGAGAAACCATAATACGGATCGTCGGCTAGAATTCTAGGAGAAACAAGAATCTAGTTAACACTTTAACTAAAGGAGAGAGGCTACAACCTTTGTAGATCCGGTTATCCACTTCCTTAGCTCCACGTAGACGTCCCCTCACTGTCCATCTCGAATCTCGGACTCTCGCGACGGCTTCATCGGAGAAATGAGCGGAATAGGTCGTCGGCTTCGTGCCGAAGATGATCTACGTCGAGGTTGCACAAGTTCAAGCTCCAACTTCACCAAGTTGTGAAACTTGTGAAGAAAACACCCAAAACAACTTGGCAATAGGTAGAGGGTGAAGAAATAGGAGGTGGGTTCACTTTAGAATTGGATTTCTCACTTTAGATCTCAAGTTGCCATTGATGGCATCAAGCTTTCTTGAAGAAGAAGATGATGAAGAAGAAGAAAGAATATGATCAGTGTTGAATTAAAAAAGAAAATAAATCAATACTTATCATAAGCTAACCAAGGTTAAGTGTAGAGAATAGACCATGGTAAATGGGAATGGTTAGGGTTAAGCAAGAAGACAAATGGTCTCTTTAGTCAAAGCTTCATGAAGCTTCAACAAGCTTCATGATAAAAAAGAAACCATTTCCTTTTTCTTTTATCTAATTAAATAAAGAAAGAAAGGATAAATAAAAAAGATGAATAATACAAAACCCTAACCATTATCATAACCATGGTTTAATTCTTTGCACTTAACTAAATGATCAAGTATCATCAAACATGATACAAATGTGTGCACAAAAGTATATCACATATACTTCTTGCACATCAAGTGAGAAAATCCATATAAAGTGAACCAATACTAGCTAATGCAAAATAACATATCAAATATATAATTATACATTAAATCATTAAATCAACACTTGATTTAACGATCCGGTTATATCGCATATAACAGACTAGTATCCAGTGTACCGATTTATCGAATCAATGATTCGATAACTAGGTCATATCGAATATAACCAATCGAAATATTTATCGCGAGAATGAAATGCGGTATCACATACACGCATTATTCTCGCTCCCGCACATATCTCATATGCGCTCCTATTTCGTTTCGCTTGAGCCAGGAAACCTCTGTGTAGGACTCTAAAGACTCGTCAATACGCCGGTAGCAGATGATGATCATATCAAGCACCCACAAGCCGCAAGCGGTCTGCTAAACGTAACGGCCATCCGGGTATTGAGAGATCAGAAGATCGACGAGCTAGCCCGCTCACACTCCTGTGAATCCAACTGGTAACACTTACCGTACAGTCCGGTCTGTTCGTCTGATACGTCGCATATCAAGTCTAGGGGTGGTAAACGTCAGACCCCAATAACCGATAAGTCGTGCCGATGTGAGGCTCATAACGGGTCGAGAAACTACTGGTAACACATACCAGCAAATCTCTGATCAGCCCTGGCCAGGGACTTCCCTGTTACGGCCAATCGAGTACAGCGCAACATCAACCCCCAATACCGGGAGAGACGAAACCCCTCCTATCGCTCATTGCCTCCATGTGACTCGGGACTGTACCCAAAGACCACCATTTTTCACACCCTCATGGACGTGGTAAGGTGGAGATCAAAGCACAGTGGGAATCACACAAGGCTCTATGACGATCTCGGGTCTACAGACTAACCTGCACAAGTGTCACCTGAGAACTGCCATCTGACGTGAGGTATAATACCATCTGGGAGTTCTCGGCGAGTCCGTCCAGTGTACCCAGTCTCCACTGACCACCCGTACACCATCTCTGATGTCAAACACCAATGGATATGGGATCATCCATCGCCCATCTCATAGGTCGAGAAGCGTATACGCTAGTCTACACCGGTATATCGATGCCCTGTCTCGATACACCTACGACTAGGGACCTTGAAGGATGTACTTATGGACTACCATGTCCCCACTAGTATGATCTGCATCATAGTCCAGGCAGTCAAGTACACATCCTAAGGGCTTTACCAACATGTAACCATAAGACAGTTTAAAGAGACTAGTATACATGTTAAGATAAAGAGTAACCAGATAGCATACTATCATATCGAGCAAGAAAGTCATCTCTATATATGTCCAAGCATCCAATATAATATACAACATCTGTACAATACTGGCCCCTAGGGCATACATACAACTAACAATCTCCCACTTGCACTAGGGCCAGCTGCTGTAGTATCGCATACCGAGCATCCCGAAGAGTCTCTCAAACTGTAGCTGGCGAATGGCCTTCGTGAGTGGATCCGCCGTGTTGTTCTTCGTGTCAACCCTCCTGACCTCGATCTCCCGGCGATCAACTATCTCCCGGATCAGGTGATACCGCCTCAGAATATGCCTGGATCGCTGATGGGACCTGGGTTCCTTGGCCAAAGCCACCGCTCCATTGTTATCGCAATACAAAGGTATTGGATGCTCAATGGATGGAACCACTCCAAGTTCAGTAATGAACTTCTTGATCCAGACAGCCTCTTTGGCAGCATCGTTGGCAGCGATGTATTCAGCCTCCATCGTCGAGTCTGCCACGGTTTCCTGCTTGGAACTCTTCCAGCTAACCGCCCCTCCGTAAAGGGTAAAGACAAATCCCGACTACGACTTAGAGTCGTCCTTATCACTCTGGAAGCTCGAATCGGTAAAGGACTCCACTTGGAGTTCTCCGTTACCATACACTAAGAGCATCTCTTTAGTCCTTCGCAAGTACTTGAGAATGCTCTTCACAGCTGTCTAGTGACTCTCTCCAGGATCAGCTTGATACCTGCTCACTACACTTAGTGAGTATGCAACATCGGGTCTGGTACATAGCATCGCGTACATGATAGAGCCTACAGCAGAAGCATAGGGTATCCCTTGCATGCGAGCTCTCTCCAAATCAGTCTTGGGAGACATCTCTTTGGAGAGAGTGACTCCAGAGATTGTGGGCAAGTTCCCACGCTTGGATTCTTCCATACTAAACCTCTTTAGTACGGTGTCAATGTACCTGGATTGGGACAATCCCAATATCCGTTTGGATCTATCTCTATAGATCCTGATTCCCAATATGCAGGAGGCATCACCAAGATCTTTCATTGAGAATCTTTGTGATAAGAAGAGCTTGACCGATTGCAGCATAGGAATATCATTTTCTATCAAGAGTATGTCGTCCACGTACAATACGAGGAAGACAACCTTACTCTCTGCCACCTTCTTGTAGATACAAGGTTCATCTGGATTTTTGACGAAATCAAACTCTTTGATAACGACGTCAAAGCAGATGTTCCAACTCCGCGATACTTGCTTTAATCCATAAATGGATTTAAGCAGCTTGCACACCTTTCCGCTGCTCCCACTGTCTACGAAGCCCTCTGGCTGAGTCATGTACACGTACTCTTCTAAATCACCGTTTAGAAAGGCGGTCTTAACATCCATTTGCCAGATTTCGTAATCATGATATGCAGCGATGGCAAGCATGATCCGGATGGATTTAAGCATAGCCACTGGAGAAAAGGTTTCGTCATAGTCCACACCTGGTCTTTGACGAAAACCCTTTGCTACAAGTCTAGCTTTGAAAGTCTCCACTTTCCCATCTACACCAAGTTTCTTCTTGAAGATCCACTTGCTCCCAATGGGTTTTACCCCTTCAGGAGCAACGTCCAAAGTCCATACTTTGTTGGTGTACATGGATTCCATCTCGGACCGCATAGCATCCAGCCATTTCACTGAGTCCCCACTCGTGATGGCCTGCTCGAAGCTAGTTGGGTCATCATCCTCCATGATGCAATCCTCGCTCCCACCGTCCATGAGAAAACCGTAGTATCTCTCAGGTTGGCGAGGAACCCTACTAGATCGGCAGAGTGGCTAGGGTTCATCGGGAACTACGGAATCCTCTGGTTCCACCAGATCTTCTGTTGTAGCTTCTGCAGCTGGAACTTCTTCCAGTTCTACCTCATGACCACTAATCTCTTTTTCAAGAAATTCCTTTTCTAAAAAGGTGGCATGCCGAGAAACAAACACTCTTTGTTCCTCAGGGTGGTAGAAGATATACCCTTGAGAATTCTTGGGATATCCTACAAATTTGCATAGAACAGACCGTGCCTCGAGTTTGTCCGGATTTTGTCGTTTGACATAGGCTGGACAACCCCATATCTTAACATAGTTAAGACATGGTCTCTTCCCTTTCCATATCTCATATGGAGTGGTAGGCACAGATTTGGTGGGGACCATATTCAATAGATGTATGGCTGTCTCAAGCGCATACCCCCAGAAGGAAATAGGTAACTCAGCTGTGCTCATCATAGAGCGCACCATATCTAATAGGGTGCGGTTCCTCCGTTCTGATACACCGTTGTGTTGTGGTGTATATGGAGGAGTCAGCTGAGAGAGAATCCCATTCTCTTTTAGGAAGTCCAGGAATTCATTGCTCAAGTATTCACCTCCTCGATCAGATCGAAGGATTTTAATACTTTTTCCGGTTTGGTTTTCGACTTCTTGTTTATATTCTCTAAATTTCTCAAAAGCTTCAGACTTGTGTCTTATTAAGTACACATGTCCGTATCTTGAGAGATCGTCAGTGAATGTAATGAAGTACGAAGAACCATCCCTGGCATATGTAGACATGGGACCACATACATCACTATGTATTAGTCCTAAGAGTTCGGTAACTCTTTCTCCGTGTCCCGTAAACGGAGTTTTGGTCATCTTGCCTTTGAGACATGACTGGCAAGTGTCATAAGATGAAAATTCGAAAGGTTTCAAATATCCATTTTTATGCAACTTAGCTAGTCGTGTCGCATTGATGTGACCCAGTCTACAATGCCACAAGAAGGATTCGTTCAGCTCAGAACTCTTCCTCTTGTGTGTGTTTGTTATGCTCAGAACTGTTGATTGATTTAGAACATAAATGCCATTGCACAACGTGCCTGATCCAACCAACTTTTGGTTACGGAAAATGTTCATAACATTGTCCTGTAATACAAAATTATATCCCTCTTTACTTAGCAAAGAAACCGATATAATGTTGCATATCAGGTTCGGCATGTAATAGCATTCGTTCAGAACCAATGTATTACCTGTTGGTAATACAAGGTGATATTCCCCGACAGTCTTAGCTGCAAAAATTGCACCATTTCCAACTCTAATGTCTTTATCACCTTTTCCAAGTTCTCTACCTTTCCTGAGCCCATGTAACTGATTACATATATGGGATCCTGACCCGGTATCTAATACCCAGGACGTGGAGCAAATGGAGAAACAGTTCTCTGTAATGAACACACCTGAAGAAAATGCATCAACATGTACTTTCTTCATTCGGGTGGCATGGGAATCCTGGTATTCCCCTATATCCTGTTCATTCCTATAACTCTTATAAGAAAGAACGGAACCAACGTTCCCCAGCACAGTATAACATGCGGGTTCGGTCAATACATCCATATTATTATCTTCATTAGGGCATGAAATGGTCGCTACCTGGAGAGAGAGAGAAGAAAACACTTTAGCGTATGCTCGTGCAAGATCAGATTGGTTATTATCTTATCTAATCAGGATGGCTCCCACTGCTTTTTATCAAATCTTCCTTCAAACCCTAAAAGGAAAGACTAGCCGGGATTAATTACACACTACAAGTTCGTCAATCTTTCAGCCAGGCCAGTGTCGGTACTTTGAGGGAGGTCCCCCGTGCTTTCGCACGAACCTAATTAATGTAAACCTCGTTTTCCCAGAGGCGTAACCCCGTTGACACCTTTCTAGACACCTACTTGATCAGCTAATTGCAATGTGTAAATCTCTCCCAGGAGTAACTCTTACTCGCAGTGGGTATCGGGATCCAACTATCTCATAGAAGGTATGCAATCTCATTGCAAATTTCAACACTTGAAATTCCCGATAATACTTTTGCCCCTAGCGTGCTATGACCTTGACGAAAGCCAACAAACCACAGCCCGCTAGTCAAGTTCAACCCGTACATTTCTTGACTGAATTAAACCCATCCGCACGACCCTTGACGAAAGCCAACAAAGTCGTACGACTACCCTAATCCAGTCGCATCATATGCAGCAGATAAACAGCACATAGCTACTGCACACTACACCTTGACGAAAGCCAACAAATGTAGCACGAATACTATATGTAACTTATCTGAAATGACGGAGGGCTATGCAGATTTTTCTGAAAACCTATTGCGTAATGAACTTGATATCGTTGTAGAATCAAATGAAGTTTTGAAATGGATTGATTTTGAGGCTTTTCTAGTTTTGCTAACGGGGTCACTCCCGGTGAAGGGATCGTCGGCCCTTTCCTCGTCGAATGAGGTGCGGGATATATCATATATATCACTGTGCAAAGCAAAAAACTCTTAAAAGCAATCAAAAACCAAACCGAGTGTGTAGCATCTGCCAGTTATTGCTAAAGGAGTCACTCCCGGTGAAGGGATCTCGGTCCTTTCCTCATTGAATAAGGTGCGGGATATATCATATATATCGCTGTGCAAAGCAAGAACTGTAGCTACCTGTTTTATTTTGAAATTTGATTCTACAACATCTTAGGTTTCTTATCTTTCATTAATCACATTAATGAAGTCCCATCATTTATATACCTAAACATCACAGATAAATACGACGTACACTTATGCCATCCGCATTCGCCTCGATGTTCCCTCGTGCACCGTTAGGTTAGGTAACTAACGACAGAGCAGGGCAGGGCTAGCGCGGGTGTAAAACATAAGTAACGTCTATATAATATATCATATATACTATATACTATATCCATCACAGAACATCACATGATCACATCACAGATATCGCAGCAGAAGAAACATATGAAATATTGGATATACTAGGACGTCCGTGTTTTCAATACGAGCCAGTATAAAACACGGATTCCACGGTCGTGATGAATAGCCAATCCCACACCCCTAGACGCCTACGAGAGCGGCAAGCAACCCTGCCAATTCTAGGGTTAGGAGACCCGGACTCGACTCCTCGAGTTGGTCTCCCACTGGACCCCAGAACCCGGTTACTTGTGCTCCTCTCCTTGGGTCTATCCTAATGCGGAAAAGTAAATAATATACAAAAGGTGACAACTTCCGCTACCTGGAAGTGCCCCAAATAAAAGAATATTACATAAAAGTTTTTACATGAATGAAAATGAAAAACACTCATCTCACATAAAAAAAACCCGGCTATTCGAACACGACGATCCAATATAACATATCCAGCAACACATAACATCACATGTCATCAACGTAAGTAAATATGTCCATCCCAATTGTCGTTGACATATAGCAACGAAACCGGCGATATCACATATTACACTTACGGTCACAGAAAAGAAAGTGTAAAACTACAACAGTTGGAATCCGCAACCTCTTTAGACATCGCATGCCTAATCAAATGAAATACTTAGACATCACATGCCTAACAGTTATAAACCCCGCATTTTAGTCTCATTATCGAAAACTCTTTTCAATATCAAGTGAAACTAAACCGCTGGATTTATAACATTCATTCAGTTATCTCATAACTGTTTGTGAATTCCAATTATTGTATCACATTCCAGAAAAACAGAAAATGTTAAACTTTCCGATCGAACAGTCGAATACCCAAGTTTTCCCGATACAGCTCAACACATGAAAACAAGTCTAAAAACATTCTGTTCGTGCCTCAGTAGCAACGGTCCAGCCGTAGAAGGGTCAAGCCAACGCCTTACATGTGGCACGCCGTACTGCCCCAAACCCGAAGGTTCAAAGGGCAGTTCAAGACGGTCACATAATCGAGTTAAGGTTTGTTGTCTTCTAGAGGGTCCATCGCGTTACTTGCACTACTTGGAACGTCTTTAAACTACGGAAAAATCCAACACTTGGAAATTTCCCGGCAGGGGAAAAGTTGGGTATTTATATCCGGTCGAACTTTTTAACAAATTCAAAAATTATCCGGAAATACACAAAGACGAAATTTGATAATCCGGTCGAAACATCGAAGCTCTAAAACACCCCAGAAAATTCAACTCTTGAATAATATTTAAAAATTCCCATAAAATCCAGCATCAGAAAAGAAGAATTACTGTGCAAAATATATTGTGCACTGTGAACAGTGGGCGGCGGAACCGCGGCAGAAGCCATGCTTCTGCCGCGTTTCCGCGGCTGTTTAGACGCATCATGAGCTCGTGTTTCACCATAATTCTTAGATATTCCTGCTGAATTTTTTAGGCATTTTTAATTTGGAAAAATCCCAGATTTTAGAAAAAGTCCAGAGAGCACTTGGGTTTTAGGGTTTCGGGTTTGTTCGGGTTTCAAACGTCGTCTAGACTTCGCCTAAGGCTCTAGCTAAGCTCTGATACCAGTGAAAGGTTCCTAGGCACCCTATAGAGGTCTCACAAGGCATCAACCATGCCAATTTACAAAAATTATGGTGCCGAGAAATCCTAATACGGATCGTCGGCTAGAATTCTAGGCGAAACAAGAATCTAGTTAACACTTTAACTAAAGGAGAGAGGCTACAACCTTTGTAGATCCGGTTATCCACTTCCTTAGCTCCACGTAGACGTCCCCTCACTTTCCATCTCGAATCTCGGACTCTCGCGACGGCTTCATCGGAGAAATGAGCGGAATAGGTCGTCGGCTTCGTGCCGAAGATGATCTACGTCGAGGTTGCACAAGTTCAAGCTCCAACTTCACCAAGTTGTGAAACTTGTGAAGAAAACACCCAAAACAACTTGGCAAGAGGTAGAGGTTGAAGAAATAGGAGGTGTGTTCACTTTAGAATTGGATTTCTCACTTTAGATCTCAAGTTGCCATTGATGGCATCAAGCTTTCTTGAAGAAGAAGATGATGAAGAAGAAGAAGAAAGAATATGATAAGTGTTGAATTAAAAAAGAAAATAAATCAATACTTATCATAAGCTAACCAAGGTTAAGTGTAGAGAATAGACCATGGTAAATGGGAATGGTTAGGGTTAAGCAAGAAGACAAATGGTCTCTTTAGTCAAAGCTTCATGAAGCTTCAACAAGCTTCATGATAAAAAAGAAACCATTTCCTTTTTCTTTTATCTAATTAAATAAAGAAAGAAAGGATAAATAAAAAGATGAATAATACAAAACCCTAACCATTATCATAACCATGGTTTAATTCTTTGCACTTAACTAAATGATTAAGTATCATCAAACATGATACAAATGTGTGCACAAAAGTATATCACATATACTTCTTGCACATCAAGTGAGAAAATCCATATAAAGTGAACCAATACTAGCTAATGCAAAATAACATATCAAATATATAATTATACATTAAATCATTAAATCAACACTTGATTTAACGATCCGGTTATATCGCATATAACCGACTAGTATCCAATGTACCGATTTATCGAATCAATGATTCGATAACTAGGTCATATCGAATATAACCAATCGAAACATTTATTGCGAGAATGAAATGCGGTATCACATACACGCATTATTCTCGCTCCCGCACATATCTCATATGCGCTCCTATTTCGTTTCGCTTGAGCCAGGAAACCTCTGTGTAGGACTCTAAAGACTCGTCAATACGCCGGTAGCAGATGATGATCATATCAAGCACCCACAAGCCGCAAGCGGTCTGCTAAACGTAACGGCCATCCGGGTATTGAGCGATCAGAAGATCGACGAGCTAGCCCGCTCACACTCCTGTGAATCCAACTAGTAACACTTACCGTACAGTCCGGTCTGTTCGTCCGATACGTCGCATATCAAGTCTAGGGGTGGTAAACGTCAGACCCCAATAACCGATAAGTCGTGCCGATGTGAGGCTCATAACGGGTCGAGAAACTACTGGTAACACTTACCAGCAAATCTCTCATCAGCCCTGGCCAGGGACTTCCCTGTTACGGCCAATCGAGCACAGCGCAACATCAACCCCCAATACCGGGAGAGACGAAACCCCTCCTATCGCTCATTGCCTCCATGTGACTCGGGACTGTACCCAAAGACCACCGTTTTGCACGCCCTCATGGACGTGGTAAGGTGGAGATCAAAGCACAGTAGGAATCACACAAGGCTCTATGCCGATCTCGGGTCTACAGACTAACCTGCACAAGTGTCACCTGAGAACTGCCATCTGACGTGAGGTATAATACCATCTGGGAGTTCTCGGCGAGTCCGTCCAGTGTACCCAGTCTCCATTGAGCACCCGTACACCATCTCTGATGTCAAACACCAATGGATATGGGATCATCCATCGCCCATCTCATGGGTCGAGAAGCGTATACGCTAGTCTACACTGGTATATCGATGCCCCGTCTCGATACACCTACGACTAGGGACCTTGAAGGATGTACTTATGGACTACCATGTCCCCACTAGTATGATCTGCATCATAGTCCAGGCAGTCAAGTACACATCCTAAGGGCTTTACCAACATGTAACCATAAGACAGTTTAAAGAGACTAGTATACATGTTAAGATAAAGAGTAACCAGATAGCATACTATCATATCGAGCAAGAAAGTCATCTCTATATATGTCCAAGCATCCAATATAATATACAACATCTGTACAATACTGGCCTCTAGGGCATACATACAACTAACAACAATGTAGTCGCTAAGTACATCCTTCAAATGTTCCTAGTCATGGGTGTATCGAGACAGGGCATCGATATACCAGAGTAGACTAGTGTATAGCTTCTCGACCTATTTAGATGGGCGATGGATGATCCCATATCCATTGGTGTTTGACATCAGAGACAATATACGGGTGCTCAGTGGAGACTGGGTACACTGGACGGACTCGCCGAGAAATCCCAGATGGTATTATACCTCACGTCAGATGGCAGTTCTCTGGTGACACTGGTACAGGTTAGTCTGTAGACCCGAGATCGTCATAGAGTCTTGTGTGATTCCCACTGTGCTTTGATTTCCACCTTACCACATTCAAGAGAACGTGCAAAACGGTGGCTTTTGGGTACAGTCCCGAATTACATGGAGGCAATGAGCGATAGGAGGGGTTTCGTCTCTCCCGGTATTGGGGGTTGATGTTGTGCTGTGCTCGATTGGCTATAACAGGAAATCCCTGGCCAGGGCTGCTTCAGAGATATACTGGTAAGTGTTATCAGTAGTTTCTCGACCCGTTATGAGCCTCACATCGGCACGACTTATCGAGTTACTGGGGTCTGACGTTTACCACCCCTAGACGAGATATGCGACATATCAGACGAAGGTACTGGACTGTACGGTAGTGTTACTGATTGGATTCGCAGGAGTAATGAGCAGGTTTTCTTGTTGATCTTCTGATCACTCAATACCTGAGTGGCCGTTACGTTTAGCAGACCGCTTGCGGCTTGTGGGTGTTTGATATGATCATCACCTACTGCCGGCGTATTGACGAGTCTTTAGAGTCCTACACAGAGGTTTCCTGGCTCAAGCGAAATGGAGTAGGAGAACATATGTGATATGTGCGGGACCGAGATTAATATGATATGTGATACCGTATTCTATTCTCACGATTTGTGACATCGGTCGGTTATATGCAATATAGCCGGGTTATCAGATCAAGAGTTGATTCGATAAGTTATTACATATAAATATTAGTCGGTTATATATGATATATCCGGATTATTAAATCAAGAGTTGAATTGATAATCTAATGTATAATTATATATTTGATATATTAATTTACGTTAACTAGTATTAGCTCACTTATGATTTCTTTTCTCACATTTTATATACTTTACATATATGTGATATATGTATTGTTTTCTTTTTGGCACAAAATATATATGTGATATATATAAGTGTGTCATGCTAAGTTACACTTGCAACATAGTTAGTATGAGACTCAAACCATGCTAGGTTAAGTTAGGGTTTTATCTGTCTTAAGTATTGTAAACATTTGGATAATGAGTCATGGTTCAAAGCTTGTAGAAGCTTGTCGGTTTCATTGACTAAGTCCACTTGTTTGTCTAGCTTAAGATATTTTGTTAACCCAACCCTTAACTCATAGCTATGGTTTATTCTCTACATGAGTTAGGCATGACACTAACTCACCATGGTTGCAATTCTAACCTCACACTCTCTCATGAGTTCATTCTTCTTCTTCCTCAAAGCTTTCTAGCTTCAATGGAGATGTGAGAAATAATGTGAGAAAATAAATTATAAAGTGATCCCACTTCCTACTTCATCATCCTCTACTACTTGACATTTAGTATAGGGTGTTTGCTTCACTAATTTCACAATTAGTGAAGAGATGGTTTGGGTTAGTGTCTCCTCGACGTAGATCATCTTCGGCCTCGAAGACTTCGAAGCAAGCATGTTTGTTTCTTCAAAGGAGCCTCTCTAGAGTCCGGGACTTCATGATCGCAGTGAAGAGACTACTACACGGAGCTAATGAAGTGAAGGACCGGTCTACAAAGGTTGTATTCCTTGTTCACTTTACTTGCAAAGTCGTTTGCATTTCATTCCGTCGGATTTCTAGTATACGATTTTAGGGTTAGGGTTAGCTGGAACGGCAAATTTTTGAATTTGGCATGGACGATGCCTCCCGAAACCTTGCTGCTATCCTAGGGAACCCTGCAGTGGTATCAGAGCCATGCTAGAAAATTAGACGGATTTTGTTAAGATTACGAAACCAAAATACTCCGAAACTTGCAACGGCAAAAACTGGTTTCTGTCGATTCTAAAAAGTTGTCAAATTTTTTTTAAACAAGTACAGAATGTTATATGGGATATATCATGAACACCATGAAAATTTCAGGGGGTATGCTCGGATTTTGGCCGAGGACAACAAGGTTGGGGTCGACGACTTTGGTCTGTTTTGCCTGAAATTTTCACTGTGTTCTAGTGACTGGGTTTTGGTGTTTCAGGTGTTGTTTGTTTTTGCTAATTTTGCATGAGATGTGAACTTACACTATAAGCAATTCGGAGTGTTTTGTATTCATAGTTTTAACAATGCTTCGGGTTATTCGCATGTTGTCTAGGAGAAGTTAAAAGGTTCGATCGAATGTCAAAAACCCATTTTTCCAAGTTTAACATATTCGGAAAAATATGCAAGTAATTCTGTGAACCCTCTAGAAGAATGAAACCCTAACTAGACTTTTTGGATCGCGGAACTGCGGTCATACCCTAGGGTTTGCCGCAGTTCCGTGGCGATATGAGTGAGGCTTAGGTCTGCCCTTCTACGGCTGGTGCATAGGTACTGTGGCATGTTCTGGGTATTATTGAACTGTGCTCAAGTGTTGAGCTCTCGGGAAATTGTGGGACTTTGATGAATCGATCGAAAAGTTTAACGTCGTCCGGGTATCATGTGATGGGATACAATACTTGGAATCCAAACTAATTTGAATGTTATAAATATAGCAATTTAGTCTCATTTGATCGGTTGCCACGGGATTTTGATGTGATCAAAAGTCCGTCGCAATCACGTAGCGTACGCGGATACTCGCCGGGTAACCTTATTAGATAGCCACGCCCCATAGCCCCGACGAAGTGACTGTAGGAGAACCCTGTCGCCAAAAGCATCCGTTCGGGTGCTCGCGGCAGCGGTGTTCCGCCTTAGTGCACTTCGTCGACGGCATCGGTGGTGCGGCCGTCTACTAAAGTTTCCGACGAGCATTCGATCAGGTAATCGGGAATCTTGTTGAATTGCCTGACTTGATATTAAAAGGTGTTTTGAATATCGAGGCTAAAATGCGGGGTTTATAATTGTTAGGCATGCGATGTCTAAGGAATTCATTTGGTTAGGTATGAAATCTGGAATATGAGATATTTCTGTTAGTTATATGTATGCCCTAGAGGCTATTACTGTACATGAGATGTATATTGTAGTGGATGCTTGGACATATATAGGGAGGACTTTCTTGCTCGATATGATAATATGCTATCTGGTTGCTCTTTGTCTTAACATATTGACTTGTATACGTGATGCTGTCTTACTCTCACATGTTGACAAAGCCTTTTAGGATGTGTACTTGACACCCAGGACTATGATGGAGATCATACTAGTGAGGCCATGGGTAGTCTACAAGTACACCCTATAATTGTTCCTAGTCAAGGGAGTATCGAGACAGGGCATCGATGCTCCAGAGTAGACTAGCGTATACGCATCTTGACCCATATGATGGGCGATGGATGATCCGACATCCATTGGTGTTTGACATCAAAAATGGTGTACGGGTGCTCAGTGGAGACTGGGTACACTGAACGGACTCGCCGAGAACTCCTAGATGGTATTATACCTATCGTCAGATAGCAGTTCTCTCGTGACACTGGTACAGATTAGTCTGTCGACCCGAGATCGTCATAGAGTCTTGTGTGATTCCCACTGTGCTTTGATTTCCACCATACCACGGTCAAGAGATCATGCAAAAAGGTGATTTTTGGTTACAGTCCCGAGTCACATGGAGGCAATGAGCAATAGGAAGGGATTCGTCTCTCCCGGTATTGGGAGTTGATGTTGCGCTATGCTCGATTAGCCATAACATGAAATCCCTGGCCAGGGTTGCTGAGATTTACTGGTAAGTGTTATCTGTAGTTTATCGAACCGTTATGGACCTTGCATCGGTATGACTTATCAGGCTATTGGGGTATGACGTTTTACCACCCCAGGCGATGATATGCGACATATCAGACGAAGAGACCGGACTGTACGGTAGTGTTACTATCAGGCTTTTGCAGAAGTTAGAGCGGGCTTGCTTGCTGATCTTCTGATCGTTCAATACCCGGGTAGCCGTTATGTCCATCTAGTAACGCTGACGGCTTGTGGGTGCTTGATGTGATCATTACCTACTGCCGGTGTATTGACGAGTCTTTAGAGTCCTACACAGAGGTTTTACTGGCTCAGGCAAAACGAAGTAGGAGCACATATGTGATATGTGCGGGACCGAGATTAATACGAGTATGTGATACCGTATTCTATTCTCTCGATATAAAGTATCGATCGGTTATATGTGATATAGCCGGGTTATCGAATCAAATGTTGATTCAATAAGTTGATACTGTATCGGTCGGTTATATGCGATATAGTCGGGTTATAGAATCAAGTGTTGATTCGATATAATGATACAAATAATATTAGTCGGTCATATGAGATATAACTGGATTATTAAATCAAGTGTTGATTTAATGTATAATTATATATTTGATATTTAATTTACATTAACTAATATTAGCTCACTTAAACATTTATTTTTCTCACATGTGCACACTTAATATATATATGATATATATCAATTGTGTTTTATTTTGTGTCATGGTTGATGATACAAGCTACATGGGTGTATGAGACTCACACCATGATAAAGATAATGTGGGGTTTATTTATTTAGTGTAAATCAATTATTAGTTGGATAATGGTCACATGGCATGAAGGTTTGAGAAGCTTGGAGACCCATTGACCAGTCCACTAGTTTTTGTTTTATACTAGATATTTTGTTAACCCAACTATTATCTTAACTCATGGTTAAGTCTCTACATGAGACATATTAGATATTTTCTCACCCATGGTTGCCATTCTCACTCACAACATTATCTCTCTTCATCTTCCTCTTCAAAGCTCAAGAGCTCTCTAGCTCTTGATCAAGTGAGAAACTCTAGTGAGAAAATTAATTCCAAAGTGAGCAAAAATCCTACTTCATCATCCTCTACTAGATTAGCACTTTAGTATAGGGTGTTAGCTTTACTAATCCCACATTAGTGAAGAGGGTAGCTTGGGTTAGTGTCTCCTCGACGTAGATCATCTTCGGCCTCAAAGACTTCAAGCAAGATCGTTGCTTTCTTCTCATGGAGCTATTCAAGAGTCCGGGAGTTACATGATCACAGCGATGGGACCACTACAAGGAGCTTTTGAAGTGAAGGACCGGTCTACAAAGGTTGTATTCCTCATTCACTTAGATGTTAAGTTGTTACCATTGCTTGTTTGTTTAAATTTCTAGTTAAAGATTCTAGGTTAGGGTTCTTTAGAATGGCAAAAGTTTAAAAAGGGCATAGACGATGCCTCCCGAAACCTTGCTGCCGTCCAAAGTAACCCTACAGTGGTATCAGAGCCATGCTAGAAATTTAAACGATGTTTGTTAGATTATGAAACCGAAACTTCTCAAAAACTTGAAACTACAAAATTGCGGTTTCTGTCGAATTTTAATGTTGTCAAAAAATTTTCCAAACAAGTACAGAGTGTTGTATGTGATATAACATGAACACTGGAAAAATTTGAGGCAATTTGGTGAAAAAGTGGCCGGCCACCATACCCCCCATCTCGGCCCAAAACCAAGCTCTCCCCTTGAAATTTTGCCTGTGTTCCAGTCTCTGGGTTTTGATGTTTCAGGTGTTGTTTGTTTTTGCTAAATTTGCATGTGATGTTAACTTTCTGCAAAAGAAACTCAGAGTGTTTCGAAGTCGTAATTCTAACATGTATTCGGGTTATTTAGACGATGTTAAAAGGTTTGAACGGATATCAATAACCCAGTTTTTCCCCGCTGGAAATTTTCTAAGTGTTGGACTTTTTCCGAGTTTAAAATTTTCAGAAAATCTTGCAAGCGATTCTGTGGACCCTCTAGAAGAACGAAACCTTAATTCGATTATGTGACTGTCAGAACCGCCACCAAACCCTAGTGTTTCTGGTAGTTCAGCGGTGCCACATGTGAGGCATTGGTTGACCCTTCTACGGCTGGTTCATAGGAGCTGTGGCAGTTTCTGCGTACTTTTTGAACTCTGCTCAAGTGTTGAGCTTATTGGGAATTTTGGGTTTTTGTTTATTCGATCGAAAAGTTTATCTTCGTCTAGCTATCTGTGATTGTGATACAATATTTGGAATCCACAATTAGTTATGAGATAACTAGTTTGAATTTTATAAATCTAGCAATTTAGTCTCATTTGATCGGTTGCCACGAGATTTTGATGCGATCAAAAGTCCGTCGCAATTACGTAGTGTACGCAGATACTCGCTGGGTAACCTTACTAGATAGCTACAACCCATAGCCCCGACCAAGTGACTGTAGGAGAACCCCGTCGCCAAAAGCATCCGTTCGGGTGCTCACGGCAGCAGTGTTCCGCATTAGTGCACTTCGTCGACGGCATCGGGGGCGCGGCCATTTACTAAAGTTTCCGACGAGCATTCGATCATGTTATCGGGAATCTTGTTGAACTACCCGACAGGTTATTGAAAAGTGTTTTCAATATCGAGACTAAAATGCGGGGTTTATAATTGTTAGGCATGTGATGTCTAAGGAATTCATTTGTTGGGCATGAAATCCAAAGTATGTGATACATTGGGTTTATGATGTCTAAGGTGGTTGCGGATTCCAATTGTTGTAGTTTTTCACTTTCTTTTCTGCGACCGTAAGTGTAATATGTGGTGTATCGCCGGTTTATGAGCTATATGTCAACGACAGCTGGGATACGCATATTTACTTACGTTGATGACATGTAATGTTATGTGTTGCTGTGATATGTTATATTGGATCGTCGTGTTTGAATATCCGGGGGTTTTATGCGAGATGAGAGTTTTTCATTTTCATTTATGTAAAAGTTTGTATGTAATATTCTTTTATTGCGGCACTTCCGGGTTGAGGAAGATGTCACCATTGATGTATATTATTTACTTTTCTACATTAGGATAGACCCAAGGAGGGGAGCACAAGTAACCGGGTTCTAGGGTCCAGTGGGAGACCATCTCGAGGAGTCGAGACCGGGTCTCCTAACTATAGAATTTGTAGGGTTTCTTGCCGCTCTCGTAGGGGTCTAGGGATGTGGGTTTGGCTATTCATCGCGACCATGGAATCCGTGTTTTATACTGGCTTAAATTTAAACACGGAATTCCTAGTATATCCAATATTTCATATGTGGTTCTTCTACTGCTGTTATTCTGTGATGTGATCACTAGATATTCTGAGACGAATGCCTATATTATATATATGAGATTTAATTAATATTGCTGCTTTCGTTTCATATGTGATGCTTGGGAAGCAAAATTATTGGGACTTCATTAATGAGATCAATGAAAGAAAAAGAAACCTAAAGATGTTGTAGAAACTTGTTTTAAAAACCGGTAGCTCTAGTTCTTGCTTTGCATAGTGGTATTCCTTGTAGAATATCCAGCACCTTATTCGATAAGGAAAGAGCCGAGATCCCTTCACCGGGAGTGACCACTTTAGCGAAACTAGCAGATGCTACAAACTCGGATTGTCTTTTGATTGCTTCTATAGTTTTTGCTTTGCATAGTGGTATTTGTGAAATATCCTGCACCTCATTCGATGAGGAAAGAGCTGAGATCCTTTCACCGGGAGTGACCTCTTTAGCAAAACTAGTAAAAGCCTAAAAAACACTCATTTTCAAAATCATTTGGTTCTACAACGATATCATGTTCATTATGCAAAAGGTTTTCATAAAAACCTGTCGTAGCTCTCCGTCATTTCAGACAAGTGGTATTTAGTATTCGTGCCGCGTTTGTTGACCTTGTCAAGGCGTAGTGTGCGGTAGCTGATTAGTGCTTATCTGCTAGCATATGATGCGATTGGATTAGGGTAGTCGTGCGGCCTTATTGACCTTGTCAAGGGTCGTGCGGGTGGGTTTAATTCAATCAGGAAATGACAGGTTGAACTTGGCATGCGGTCTATGGTTTGTTGACCTTGTCAAGGTCATAGATCGCTTGGGGCAAAATATTATCGGGAATTTCAAGTGTTGAAATTTGCAATGAGATTGCTTACCTTCTATGAGATAGTTGGATCCCGATACCTACTGCGAGTAAGAGTTACTCCTGGGAGAGTTTTACACATTACAATTAGCCGATCAAGTAGGTGTCTAGAAAGGTGTTAACGGGGTTACGCCCCTGGGAAAACGAGGTTTATTTTAATTAGGTTTGTGCGAAAGCACGGGGGACCTCCCTCAAAGTACCGACACTGGCCTGGCTGAAAGATTGGCGAACTTGTAGAGTGTAATTAATCCCGGCTAATCTTACCTTTTAGGGTTTGAAGGAAGATTTGATAAAAACAGTGGGAGCCATCCAGATTAGATAAAATAATAACCGATCTAATCTTACATAGAGCGCACGCAGAGTGTTTTCTTCTCTCTCTCTGTGTAGCGACCATGTCACGCCTTAATCAAGATAATAATATGGATGCATTGACCAAACCTGCTTATTATACTGTGCTAGGGAACGTTGGTTCCGCTCCATCTTATAATTGTTATAAGTCCAAGCAGGAAATAATGGAATATTTGGATTCCCATGCCACCCAATCGAAGAAAGTGCATGTTGATGCATCTTTTTCGGGCGTGTTCATTACCGAGAACTGTTTCTCAGTATCCTCTGCGTCCTGGGTATGTGATACCGAATCAGGATCCCACATATGTAATCTGATACATGGGCTACTGAAAGTTAGAGAACTGAGATTGGGTGATATATCTCTAAGTGTTAGAGAATGGTGCAATTTTTGCAGCCAAGTCAGTTGGCAAATATCATCTTGTATTTATACATTGATTCTGAACGAATGTTATTACATACCGAATCTGATATACAACATTACATCAGTTTCTTTATTATGTTAAAGAAGGATATAATTTTGTATTAGCAGATAATGTTGTGAACATTTTCCTGAATCAAGAGTTGATTCAATCAGGCACGATATATAATAGCATATACATTCTAAATCAAACTACAGTTCAAAGTGTATAGAACACACAGAAGAGGAGTAGTTTAGAAATGAATGAATCCTTCTTGAGGCATTGTAGATTAGGTCATATCAATGCGACACGACCAGCTAAGTTACATAAGGATGAATATTAGAATTTGTTCGAATTTTCATCTTATGATACTTTCCAGTCTTGTATCAAAGGTAAAATGACCAATACTCTGTTTACTGGAAACAGAGAAAGAGTTAGTGAACTCTTGGGAAAGATACATAATGATGTATACGGTCCTATGTCTACAAATGCCACGCTTGGTTCTTCGTACTTCGTTATATTCATCGACTATCTCTCAGGATTCGGACATATGTTCCTGTTGAAACATAAGTCTGAAACTTTTGAGAAATTCAAGGAATATAAGCTTGAAGTTGAGAACCAAACGGGTAGAAGTATTAAAGTCCAACGATGTGATCAAGGAGGAGAATACGTGGGCATGAAGTTCCTGGATTTTCTAAAAGGAGAATGTGATTCTCTCTCAGTTTACTCCTTCGTATACACTACAACACAATGGTGTATCGGGGCGGAGATATCGCACCCTATGAGATATGGCGCGCTCTATGATGAGTACTGCTGAGTTACCTATTTCCTTTTGGGGTTATGCACTTGAGAAGCTGCATACCTATTGAATATGGTTCCATCCAAATCAGTGCCTACCACTCCATATGAGATATGAAATGGGAAGAGACCATGTCTTAAACGAGTTAAGATATGGGGTTGTCCGGCCTATGTTGAAAAGGAAAATCCGGACAAACTCGAGGCAAGGTTAGTTCTGTATAAGTTTGTTAGGATATCCCAAACATTTGTGAGGGAATATCTTCTACCACTCTGAGGAGCAAAAGGTGTTTTGTTTCTCAGCATGCCACCTTTTTAGAAAAGGAATTTCTTGTGAAGAAATTAGTGATCATGAGGTAGAACTGGAAGGAGTTCCAGCTAGACAAACTAACAGCTGATGATTTAGTGGAACCAAAGGATTCAATAGTCTCCAACAAGCCTCAGCCTCTCCGCGAATCTGGTAGGGTTCCTCATCCACTTGAGAGATACTACGGTCTTCTCGGTGACAGTGGGAGCGAGGATTGCATCATGGTTGATGATGGCCCAACTAGGTTCAAGCAGGCCGTCACGAGTGGCGACTCTGTGAAATGGCTAGATGCTTTGCGATCAAAGATGGAATCCATATACACCAACAAAGTATGACTTTGCATGTTGCACCTGAAGGAGTAAAACCCATTAGGAGCAAATGGATCTTGAGAAGATTCTTGGTGTAAATAGAAAGGTTGAGACTTTTAAAGCTATGCTTAAGTCCATCAGGATCAATGCAAGCATCGCGGAGTTGGAACATCTGTTTTGATGTGGCAGTCAAAGTGTTTGACTTCATCAAAAAGGTAGATGAACCTTGTATATACAAGAAGGCTGTAGAGAGTGAGGTTGTCTTCCATGTATTGTACGTAAATGACATGCTCTTGATAGGAAAGTGTTTCCTATGCTACACTTGGTCAAGCTCCTCTTATCATGAGGATTCTCAATATAAGATCTGGATGATACCTACTACATCTTGTGGATTATGATCTATGGTGATAGATCTATGTGGATGTTGGGAGTGTCCCAAATCCAGGTACATTAACACCATACTAAAGGGGTTTAGTATGGAGGATTCTAAGTGTGGTGGTTCGCCCACTTACTCATGGATCACTCGCGTGCAAGGGATACCCTATGCTTCGGCAGCAGGCTCTATCATGTATGTGATGTTATGTACCGGACCAGATGTAGATGACTTACTAGGTGTAGTGATCAGGAATCAACCGGATCTTGGGAGAATAATTGGACAGCTGTGGAGGACATTCTTAAGTACTTGAGAAGCACTAAAAGAAAGTTCTTGGTTCCAGCTTCCAGAGTGATAAGTTCGACTTAAATTCAGTCACAGGCATTGTCTTTACCCTCAGCGGAGGGACAATATGATTGGAAGAGTTCCAAGCTAGATACCGTGGCATATTAGACGATAAAGGCTGAATGCATTGCTACCAACGATACTACCAAAGAGGTTTTCTGGACATTTCTTGTTCATGAGATGAACAAGATTCCTACCATTGAGTGTCCAATAATTGTTATTGTGACTACAATGGAGTTGTGGCTTTGGCCTAGGAACACGGTCCCGTCATCGATCCAGACATATTCTAAGGCAAGCATCACCTGATCAGGGAGATGGTTGATCTCCAACGGATCAAGGTAAGGAGAGTAGATTTTGAGGTTAACACGGCGGATCCACTCACCAAGGCCTACTTTCCCAAATACAATTTGAGAGATTTTGGGATGGTTAAGTATGGGATACTACCACCACTGCTATATTGTTGGGTATTGGATACTACAACAGATGGCCTTAGTGCAAGTGGGAGATTGTTAGTTATATGTATGCCCTAGAGGCCATTACTGTATATGGGATGTATATTGTAGTGGATGCTTGGACATATATAGGGAGGACTTTCTTGCTCAATATGATAGTATGCTTTTTGGTTGCTCTTTGTCTTAACATGTTGACTTGTATAAGTGATGCTGTCTTGCTCTCACATGTTGACAAAGCCCTTTAGGATGTGTACTTGACACCCAGGACTATGATGGAGATCATACTAGTGGGGCTAGGGGTAGTCCACAAGTACACCCTATAATTGTTCCTAGTCGAGGGAGTATCGAGACAGGGCATCGATGCTCCAGAGTAGACTAGCGTATACGCATCTTGATCCATATGATGGGCGATAGATGATCCCACATCCATTGGTGTTTGACATCAAAGATGGTGTACGGGTGCTCAGTGGAGACTGGGTACACTGAACGGACTCTCCGAGAACTCCTAGATGGTATTATACCTATCGTCAGATAGCAGTTCTCTTGTGACACTGGTACAGATTAGTCTGTCGACCCGAGATCGTCATAGAGTCTTGTGTGATTCCTACTATACTTTAATTTCCACCATACCACGGTCAAGAGATCGTGCAAAAAGGTGGTTTTTAGGTACAGTCCCGAGTCACATGGAGGCAATGAGCGATATGAGGGGATTCGTCTCTCCCGGTATTGGGAGTTGATGTTGCGCTATGCTCGATTGGCCATAACATGAAATCCCTGACCATGGTTGCTGAGATTTACTGGTAAGTGTTATCAGTAGTTTCTCGAACCGTTATGGACCTTGCATCGGCATGACTTATCAGGCTATTGGGGTCTGACGTTTTACCACCCCCAGGCGATGATATGCAACATATCAGACGAAAAGACCAGACTGTACGGTAGTGTTACTGTCAGGCTTTTGCAGGAGTTAGAGCGGGCTTGCCTGCCGATCTTTTGATCGTTCAATACCCGGGTATCCGTTACGTCCAGCTAGTACCACTGACGGCTTGTAGGTGCTTGATGTGATCATCACCTACTGCCGGCGTATTGACGAGTTTTTAGAGTCCTACACAGAGGTTTCACTGGCTCAGGCAAAACGAAGTAGGAGCACATATGTGATATGTGCGGGACCGAAATTAATACGAGTATGTGATACCGTATTCTATTCTCGCGATATAAAGTATCGATCGGTTATATGTAATATAGCCGGGTTATCGAATCAAATGTTGATTCGATAAGTCGATACTGTATAGGTCGGTTATATGCGATATAGCCGGGTTATAGAATCAAGTGTTGATTCGATATAATGATATAAATAATATTAGTCGGTCATATGAGATATAACTGGATTATTAAATCTAGTGTTGATTTAATGATTTAATGTATAATCATATATTTGATATATTAATTTACATTAACTAATATTAGCTCACTTAAACATTTATTTTTCTCACATGTGCACACTTAATATATATGTGATATATATTAATTGTGTTTTATTTTGTGTCATGGTTGATGATACAAGCTACATGGGTGTATGAGATTCACACCATGATAAAGATAATGTAGGGTTTATTTATTTAGTGTAAATCAATTATTAGTTGGATAATGGTCACATGGCATGAAACTTTGAGAAGCTTGGAGACCCATTGACTAGTCCACTAGTTTTGTTTTATACTAGATATTTTGTTAACCCAACCATTATCTTAACTCATTGTTAAGTCTCTACATGAGACATATTAGATATTTTCTCACCCATGGTTTCCATTCTAACTCACAACATTATCTCTCTTTATCTTCCTCTTCAAAGCTCAAGAGCTCTCTAGCTCTTGATCAAGTGAGAAACCCTAGTGAGAAAATTAATTCTAAAGTGAGCAAAAATCCTACTTCATCATCCTCTACTAGATTAGCACTTTAGTATAGGGTGTTAGCTTCATGTTCATATCAGATTTTTGCATTTTCATACCGCCCAATTTTTATCACATTGCATATCGGTAGGTACTCTTGAGCCGTGTTTGCTAGTCAATTGCAGGATACAGGTTCTCGGCTCTAAAACGATGAAATTCATGGAAAAACACGACAAAACCCGGGTTCCTGCCAACCACAGATAAAACACGGATCTCCGCTCTTTATCCGTCTGTTGCCACACACCAGTTTAAGAAACAAAATGGCAAATCAATGTCGTTTTCATGCACAAGGCTCAATGGCAGCACAAGATCCAAGAAATCTACGCGGAGCTCGAGGAAATCATGACAAAAAGATACACATCAAATCACCTTTTGCTCAACAGAAATTCTGGAAAAATCGTGAAGAAAATCTGAGAAAAGATATATACCAGAATAAAGGTCCCACAGAACCAGGAAAAGCCACCAAAAATGATGGACCAATTCCTTTAAAGTGCCGCGGTTCCGCGGCAATAGCAGGCTTAGGCCGCGGAACCGCGGCCGTACTGTGGCGGCAGAATGTCAAACTTTGGGGGTATTTTGGTATTTGCATGTAGAGGCAGAATTTTGCCCTAGATTTCCAGTTCCCTGCCTATAAATAGCCCAGAACCTTGTGAAGCCAAGGGGGTGCATAATCTTGTATTTTTCTAGGTTTAGAATACTTGTTTCTTCTTCCTCTTCTCATCTCTTCTCCATTAAAAATCTTGTAGTGAGCTTTTGTGAGTGAAGAATGATGAATAAAGAAGATCTTTTTACTTATCATGCTTGTCTTGTTCTTTTATAATTGCTTGTAATTTTAATTTGTTAACTTAGTTGTTGTTATTTCTTGTTGTTTCTTTCTTTTCTCTTTTCCTTTATCATTAAAACAACCATGATGCTTACGCTTGATCCTTGCCAAGGTGAGGTCGCAAATAGCTAGTTGTTATCTTCTAATCTCCTTCTTTCTATCTTCCTCTTTTGTTTTGTTTTCTTTTCATTATGATGTGTGAGTAGTTTCATACTTGTTAGGGTAGGATAAGGGAAGTTTGAGAGAAGGAAATCTCTCTCACTCTTTCCTTGCCCAACATCTTGAATCGACTCCCGTTAATTGAACCACAATCCGCTCCTTACGGCACCCTATCCTACATGATAGCGGTGATTCCGTAGTGAGACCGGTTGTGGTTGAATTAACCAGAGGTTATGGCTAAGAGCCAAGAACGGACGGACAAGCACCAAAAGGAAGAACTTATGCGTTGGAAAGCCTAGCTTATACTCGCAAGTTCCTTCCTAGTCGTGCTAATCCCCGTTGTTGCCGATTACCGTAACACCGATATTAAGAAGGGCAACGAAAGAGGTAAGCGACTCCTAACTCAAACTAACCTAATCCTAACCCTAACAAGCTCTCTTTACATATCATTTTAACACTTACTTAATCACAACAAAATCTGGAAAACTGGACTTAACTCGTTAAAGCACTTAGAAAAAGATTCTCATCTCCCTGCGGACGACCCATACTCAACCGGCTAGCTACAAGCGAAACCGTCTTGATTGCGGTAATTAACTAAACTTGAACACGCAGAATCTCTACCAATCAAATGGCGCCGTTGCCGGGGAGACGGTAGTTTATTTCTTTGTGTAATTTCGGGTTAACTTATGAATATAAATAAACCGAAAAAAAAACAAAAAAATATACTTTGTAAAAAATTTCATCTTGTTATTTTTGATTAGTTTTTGTGCAACTGTGCAGGATAATACAGAGTTCAAGTTCAGTGCCAAAGACGTGGGAAGATAGACCCATATTTTGCGGCTACACCGCGACGGATCCAAACGAAGTAAACGGTCTACTGTAAAAATCTGGAGCATATACAGTAAGAAAGAAAAAATTCAGCACATCCAGAAAAGAAGAGGACACCCAACAGAGCATACCCAAGAAAAATGAAGGCCCAAGCCCATCATATTGCCGCGGAACCGCGGCATAAGCAAGCTTAAGCCGCGGATCCACGGCCGTTTGGTGGCTTCAGGGTCCCAAATCTTCTGTAAGTATCCCTTTTCTCTCTCCCACTCCTCTGGACTCCAATAAACTGTGTTTTCTGCAGCATTCTTTGCGCAAACTCTTCTCCCCCTTCCAATAAACTGTTCTTGTGCAGGATTCCTTGCGCTGCGCTAAAAATAAAAATTGTTTGCAGTTGATTTGTTATCGCTTTGCATTAATTAATCCGAACTTAAGGGGCTTGAAACCAATTCAGATTGGGTGGGGATTTCATCACCCTTCCCAGGACCCCAAAAATCACAAAAAGCATATGCATTGACCATTGTTAAATTAAAAAATACTAGACTCAGCCCTAAGGACTTCGCGCTCAATAGGACAGAGGACTAGTTACAGGCATCGGCCGTTTATCCTATCTGACTTTTGCGGTGCCTAGGCAAGTGTGACGAAGGCAAGTGGTTATTTAATTAAGGAACTTCGCGAAAGCGTTGGACAACCTCCCACTTACCTGGCACTTATCTGGCCGCATTAGACGGAGAAGAGGCGGTTTGAGGTCCTTTTTCTAGCCCTCTGGAACAGTTAGGAGCAGGTCTAGTTGACCTAGGTGACCCTAGATCTAGGTGAGATTGTGCATATCTTATTTGTGATTGCTTAAAGCCGTAAGTCCGTACATATTTCTGTAAAGCTCTTTCTAATAAAAAAAAGGAAAAAATCAAAAACTTTTATAAAAACTTGCCCTTTGTCGCCAAATCCATTTTTCACCCACCACCCATCGTTTTCTCCATTGACGTTTTCTTACCTTCACCTTCTCCGCTTTGACTATACTAAACTCGTTTAGTGTATGTCCGCTTGGACTCGGGACACTAGCGCCCGTCTAGTCCGCGTTACGTTAGTCGCTACCGACTACGCGATCGACTCAGACATCGAAACTCCGTCCACTCCTCTTTCACCCCTTCCTTTGCCGGCCAACTCCGACGTTGACCGGAATTCTGTTCATACATCTTCACCTTCACCTTCACCAACCTCTTCTTCCGCGATGTCGGGATTTAATCCGAACATCTCTTTGACTACCGCTGGATTGGCTCCACCTCCTACGGAGACCAATAACCCACCACCACCGCCTGTTGTAGCGCCGCAGCGAATCGCGCTCCAGGATCGTTTCTATCCCACCCGTTCTGCACTTCCCACCTGCCTTTCTCTTCCACCGGCCAATGGGGACAACTTTGAAATTAAGCCCCACTTCATCAACATGCTTCCGCGATTTCATGGGCTTGAATCTGAAGATGCCTATATCTTCATCAATAAATTTCAAAACGTCTGTGCCATGATGAAAACCACCCAACTGTCGGACGATGCTATACGTCTACGGGTCATTCCGTTCACTTTATGCGATCTTGCTGAAAAATGGCTGTATAGCACCGCTTCCCATTCCATAACCAGTTGGGACGAGTTTGTTAAAGCGTTTCTAAAAAAATTCTATCCGAATCATAAGACCGCAAGGATCCGCAATGAAATCAACCAATTCTCTCAGCTTCCTTCTGAACCCTTCTGGAAGTGCTTTGACCGGTACAAAGACCTTCTTATTCAGTGTCCTCACCACGGTAAAGAGAAATGGCAACTTTGCCAAACCTTATACGAGGGCCTGAACCCAGTAACGAAGCAGTTGTTGGAAACCATCTGTCAGGGCCACTTCCTATCGAAATCTGACGAGGAAGCGTGGCAGTTCTTGACGACCTTGCGGAGCAAACGCTACAATGGGAGAGCACCAGACCGACTTCTTCTTCTTCTACCTCCACTTCTACCGGTCAGTCTAGGGTAGGAATTCACCAACTTGATGTCTCTATTGCGATGAAAGCTGAAATGGCTGCAATAACAAGAAAGCTTGAAGCGATAGAGAGCAAATTTTCTTCTCCTGCTCCTGCCCCTGTTCTCCCCCTTCGTACCATTTGCGCTTGTTGTTCCGATCCTTCTCACTTGACCGAAGAGTGTCCTTACAATCCACCATCGCAAGGACAGGATCAGGTTAATGCTGCATTCCAGCAAAGACCAAGGAATGATCCATACTCTTCCACCTACAATCCCGGTTGGAGGAACCACCCCAATTTCGCCTGGAATCAGAATCAGAATCAATTCCAAGGCAACAATTTCCAAAGGGGCCCTCCACCGCAACAACAAGCGCAACAACAAACTCAACAGCAGTTTCAGCAGCCCTTCCAACCCCAACCTTTCCAAAATCAGACGAACAACTTTGCACCCAACAATTCTTTTCCACCAAACAACTTTGTTCCGTCAAACAACGATAAGGTTTCCTCGCTCGAACGAAGTCTGGAGGCGTTCGTTAAACAATCGACTCAGTCCACCGCCAACATCCAGTCTTCCATTCAGTCCTTAGTGCAACACACTGCCGCTCACAGGCAAAGCATCAAGACCATCGAGGCCCAGATTGCACAGCTGAATGCGGCCTTAAGCGAGCGAGAGAAGGGGAAGCTCCCGTCCCAACCACTCCCAAATCCCGGTCACCCACATAATGCACATGTTGCTCTTGAACAACAGAACCATAATGTGAGTGCCGTGACCACACTGAGATCGGGAAGGATGCTGCAAAACAACATTGGCAAACGGATCAACGATTACACCCCGGCCGCTGCTTCTTCTTCTTCTTCTTCTCCTGCTTCTTCGTCTTCTGAGCGTTCAAAAGGCTCTCCTTCTTCTTCTTCTTCTGCTCTGAACGGACCCACTTCTCACTCCACGAAAACACCGGTTCTGGGATCCGTTCCAACTCCACAATCTCCTCCTCTAGCATTAGACTCAACCAATTTTAAAAATGTTCCATTTCCAAACCGGTTGAGGTCTAATAAACAAAATCCTCAAATGGAGAAGATTCTGGATTTATTTAAGCAGGTTAACATTAACATTCCTCTTTTAGATGCTGTCTAACAAGTCTCGTCCTACGCGAAAATATTAAAGGACTTGTGCACGAAAAAGAGGAAGTCTCAGGTACCCAAGAAAGTTTTCTTGGCTAGTGCTGTGAGTGATGCTCTTACCCAATCTTTATCACAAAAACGGAAGGACCCTGACTGTCCTACGATTTCAATTACCATTGGGGATAAGAACATCAACCGCGCACTATTAGATCTTGGTGCCAGTGTTAACCTGCTTCCGTACTCAGTATACGAGCAATTAGGCGTCGGAGAGCTGAAACCCACACACTGCACTCTCCAAATGGCCGACCAATCGATCACCCATCCTAGGGGTGAGCTAGAGGATGTGTTAATCAAAGTCGGGGACTTCATATTCCCCGTTGACTTCATTGTATTAGACACACAGCCTGTAGCTAACCCCCGGAATCAAATTCCGGTGATACTCGGTCGCCCATTCCTTGCAACCTCAAATGCTGTGATCAATTGTCGCAATGGTTCGATGAACCTCTCTTTTGGAAACATGACGATTGAACTCAACATTTTTAGGTTGGGGAATCAGCCCGCCGAACCTAATGCTCATATACTGGACGTCTGCTCGATCCAGGAGATCACCCCTGAAGAGTGTGAATTCGAGGAGTTTCTGTTCGAACACGATAATCTTGACGCCACTAGTGCGTTCCTCCTCGAAACTGCTGCTGTTTCTGCGCCCGACAACGACTATGAGTGTTTCACATTTTCGAACGATCTTAGCCGCGCACAACCCGAGTTTGAATCTTTCGAATTTTCGGATGAGTTACCTGAACCATCCAACTCGGTCGCTTACACTCGTTTTGAACCTTTGCTGGAGTCCTTTGAGTTCGAGACCTCTGCACCAATCTTGCCTTCAATCGTTTCACCTCCAGCGCTCGAACTCAAGCCTTTGCCGCCTCACCTTAAGTATGCTTACTTAGGTGAGAACGAGACCCTCCCTGTCATCATTTCGGCTTCTCTAGCTCCAGAGCAAGAGAAAGCCCTTCTCGCGGTCTTGCACAGCAACATGCAAGCTTTTGGCTGGTCCATGGCGGACATCAAGGGGATTAGTCCCCTGATCGTTGAGCATCACATTCATCTGATGGATGATGCCAAACCAGCCCGGGATCCACAAAGACGTCTCAATCCAGTCATGAAAGAGGCTGTGAAGAAGGAGATCGTAAAATGTCTAGATAGTGGTATCATTTACCCTATCTCTGATAGCCAGTGGGTTAGCCCCATTCATGTTGTCCCCAAGAAGTCGGGCATCACGGTCATAACCAACGAGTCGAACGAGTTAATCCCTACTCGCACCTAAACTGGGTGGCGAGTATGCATCGATTACAGAAAACTCAACGCCGCAACGCAGAAGGACCACTTTCCGCTACCTTTCATTTACCAGATGCTTGAACGATTGGCCGGACACGAGTACTACTGCTTTCTTGATGGCTACTCCGGCTATAATCAGATTCCCATCGCTGAAAAAGACCAGGACAAGACCACTTTCACTTGTCCTTTCGGCACGTTCGCATATCGTCGCATGCCCTTTGGGTTATGCAATGCGCCCGCTACCTTCCAGCGGTGTATGATGGGAATTTTCTCAGACATGGTGGAAAAATTTCTGGAGATTTTCATGGATGATTTCTCCATCTTCGGCGATTCCTTCAACGAGTGTTTGCTGCATCTTGACGCTGTCCTTACCCGATGTAAGGACAAGAATCTCACTTTGAATTGGGAGAAGTACCACTTCATGGTACGCGAAGGTATTGTCTTAGGACATATCATCTCGCAAAATGGCATAGAGGTTGACAAAGCAAAGATTGAGGTCATTTCCAATCTGCCTCCTCCCCGATGCGTCAGAGATATCCGAGCCTTCCTTGGCCATGCCGGTTTTTATAGACGGTTCATCAAGGACTTTAGCAAGATTGCTAGGCCCTTGACTCTTTTGCTGGCCAAGGATACGCCATTCGACTTCAACTCGAGCTGTATGACAGCATTCGAGTCATTGAAACACTCACTCACTTCTGCTCCCGTTCTTTCTTCACCTGACTGGACGCACCCATTTGAGATTATGTGCGATGCATCCGACTTTGCCATTGGTGCTGTCCTTGGACAACACATCAACAAGATGCCACACGTAATCTATTATGCGAGCCGAACCCTGAACGACGCACAACTCAATTATACAACAACTGAGAAGGAATTCTTAGCTGTTGTATTTGCTTTAGAAAAGTTCAGGCCCTACCTCATCGGCTCTCCAGTCATTGTCTACACTGACCATTCTGCTCTGCGCCATCTTTTTGCGAAGAAAGATGCAAAATCTCAGTTAATACGTTGGATCCTCTTGCTTCAAGAGTTTGACCTTGTCATTAAGGACAAACGAGGATGTGAAAACGTAGTTGCCGACCATCTCTCACGACTTTCTTCTTCGTCTTCGCTTCCAATTCCGATCAACGACATTTTCCCGGATGAACAGCTCTTGACAGTATCTTGCGAACCCTGGTTCGCACATATTGTGAACTAGTTGGCCACGGGATTACTACCGACTGAATGGTCAAGTCAGGACAGACTTCGCTTCTTATCCCAAGTAAAACACTTTTACTGGGACGAACCCTATTTGTTCAAGTACTGTCCCGACCAGATTATTCGTCGGTGTGTCCCTGACGAGGAATTCAAGAGTGTGCTGTCATTTTGCCACGATCAAGCGTGTGGCGGGCATTTTGGCCCCAGAAAGACAGCTGAGAAGATCTTGCAATGTGGTTTCTACTGGCCACAACTCTTCAAAGATGCTCATGACTATTGCAAGACTTGCTCCCGGTGCCAACACATGGGCCGGATATCCCGGAGGAACGAGATGCCGCTCCAACCGATCTTGGTTGTGGAGATTTTCGATGTTTGGGGGATAGATTTCATGGGGCCGTTTCCCAGCTCTTTTGGGAACTTGTACATCCTTCTCGCTGTTGATTACGTCTCTAAATGGGTCGAGGCTGTGCCCAGCCGGACTAACGACAACAAGGTTGTCGTTAGGTTCCTTAAAGAAAACATTTTCTCCCGGTTTGGGCACCCCCGAGCGATCATTAACGACAATGGAAGTCATTTCTGCAATAAGACTTTCGAGGCCTTGATGCGGAAATATTCCATTAATCATAAGCTCTCTACGCCCTACCACCCCCAAACCTGCGGGCAGGCCGAAGTTTACAATCGGCAAATCAAGCAGATACTGGAGAAGACGGTTTCCAAGAACCGTAAGGATTGGTCGCTGAAACTCACTGATGCCCTTTGGGCCTTTCGAACCGCTTATAAGACCGACCTTGGCATGTCTCCCTATCGGCTTGTGTACGGAAAAGCCTGCCACCTACCTATCGAAATAGAGCATCGCGCATTTTGGGCGATAAAAGAGCTGAATCTGTCTCTCGAAGATGCGGGCAGCCATCGGAAGCTGCAACTGAATGAACTAAGCGAGCTTAGGGATGAGGCTTACGATAACGCGGTTGTCGTTAAGAATCGAACGAAGGTGTTTCACGATAAACACCTTTTACGCAAAACCTTCGTACCTGGTCATCAGGTACTGCTTTACGACACCCGACTTCACTTCCATCCAGGAAAGCTCAGATCTCGCTGGAAAGGGCCGTATTTTGTGCGGAATGTATATCCGCAGGGCGCTGTGGATTTGGAGAATCCAAAGGACGGTTCATTTTTCAAAGTGAATGGACACCGACTCAAACCGTACCTTAGCGCCGAACCAACAGAGGAGCTCCTGTTCTTACAGGAGCCGGTTTACCCTGCATAGTCTTCCTCTGCCTACCTCCAAACTTCGGTTATCCAGCCAAGAACAGTGGACACTATTCCAAATAAGTTTAGGGGTATGTATAAAGCCTTTTGTATATATTTGTGGATATTCTTTTCCATTCTTTTTCTTTTTCTTTAAAAACAAAAACAAAAAAAATTGTGTATCGCTAACCGACAATTTTGACCCTTTAAATGATCTCTTCATGCAATGACAGTGAGGACACTGTCCAGTTTAAGTTTGGGGGTACACTCGGTACGGATTTCTTACCTTCGCATTCATATGTATATTTTGCATCTGCATATTAAAATCCATAAAATCCATAAAAATCTGAAAATTTTCTAAAAACATAAAAACTTTTCTGTTAAGTTAGCTAATGGGAGAACTCTGATTCAACATTTCGACGGTTTTGTTTGATAAAATAAGAATAACTAAATCTTATGTTTAGATTTTGAAAACCTGAAAGATAACTCTCCTTTGAAGTTAACTATAGCTGATATACGTCTTTAGATCACACTACACGTGTCGTGAGTTTTTGGGAATTAGATGACAAGTCTTTTATGTCGAAAAACTTTTAAATGGATCAATAATTTTCTGAGGATCAAATAGGTTTGTTCTGAAATAAGTAATATCAAGAATAGTTTATGAAGTGAGTGAATATGAAGGAATGTTATTGATGCCTTAATTGGAACTAAGTCTGAAAAATAACCCATCTGAAACTTGATTGGAATGATTACACACCGAACCCACTAAACACGTCTTTATCCAAAAAAATAATTGAACTGCCGGTTATATCTCCGTTCGTATTGAATCATCTTGATTTTCACGCCAAACTGTCTTTTTTTTTTGGACCTAGGTAACTTGAGTAATTAAGTCCGCTGGGGTGTTTCTACACCTAATGCCCTAAAACCAACTGGTTTGGGTGCATTGGCCCAAAGCTCGCTAAGAAGCCTAGAAAAGTCCAGATTAAAACAAAGTCAAGCAAGTGTTCTCTCCGAGTTAAAATTCCTAACGGTTCTTTGTGTGAGAATAATCTTGATAAAAGACAGGCTTTTATAAAAATTTTTAACGGAGATATGAAGGTTTTATTCTATGATAAAGACTATTCCACGTTCACAGAGGTGTGTATGAAATGAAAACAAGAAAAAGGTGGAGTGAAAAATAAGACCTAGTTTCCTGTTAAGGAAGATAGAAATTCTGAAGTTGAAACCTTACTGGAAAACGAAACTTGAAAAATGCTTAACTCTTTATAAAACTTATGTGATCCTTTCAAAATTCTTATCCGGGCTTTATTATGAGGACTTTATTCGACCTTTCTGGAACTTAACGACACTATTTGCACTGCACGTAAAGACATATAAAATCTGTAGTTAAATAAGAAGCGAGGTGTGAAAAATAAAGGTTCGATAGTCTAGACTTAGGATAATAGAATTGTTATTTTCTGAAACAAAACTTTAGGGTTTGAATCTTAGTTATTTTAAAAAACTAGGTTGACAAGATTTTGTGGGTGGTATCCGCTGAAAACCCTCAGGAGACAACACTCTTCCTACTAGGGACACCTAGAGGTTTAACGGCTTGTTGCACATGCTCAGTGCAATCGCGTTCCCTGCGAAAGTGAGGTTAGGATTTTTTGTGAATAAATTGGCTTTACTCGGGACGAGCAAATGATAAGTTTGGGGGTATTTGTTCATATCAGATTTTTGCATTTTCATACCGCCCAATTTTTATCACATTGCATATCGGTAGGTACTCTTGAGCCGTGTTTGCTAGTCAATTGCAGGATACAGGTTCTCGGCTCTAAAACGATGAAATTCATGGAAAAACACGATAAAATCCGGGTTCCTGCCAACCACAGATAAAACACGGATCTCCGCTCTTTATCCGTCTGTTGCCACACACCAGTTTAAGAGACAAAATGGCAAATCAATGTCGTTTTCATGCACAAGGCTCAATGGCAGCACAAGATCCAAGAAATCTACGCGGAGCTCGAGGAAATCATGACAAAAAGATACACATCAAATCACCTTTTTCTCAACAGAAATTCTGGAAAAATCGTGAAGAAAATCTGAGAAAAGATATATACCAGAATAAAGGTCCCACAGAACCAGGAAAAGCCACCAAAAATGATGGACCAATTCCTCTAAAGTGCCGCGGTTCCGCGGCAATAGCAGGCTTAGGCCGCGGAACCGCGGCCGTACTGTGGCGGCAGAATGTCAAACTTTGGGGGTATTTTGGTATTTGCATGTAGAGGCAGAATTTTGCCCTAGATTTCCAGTTCCCTGCCTATAAATAGCCCAGAACCTTGTGAAGCCAAGGGGGTGCATAATCTTGTATTTTTCTAGGTTTAGAATACTTGTTTCTTCTTCCTCTTTTCATCTCTTCTCCATTAAAAATCTTGTAGTGAGCTTTTGTGAGTGAAGAATGATGAATAAAGAAGATCCTTTTACTTATCATGCTTGTCTTATTCTTTTATAATTGCTTGTAATTTTAATTTGTTAACTTAGTTGTTGTTATTTCTTGTTGTTTCTTTCTTTTCTCTTTTCCTTTATCATTAAAACAACCATGATGCTTACGCTTGATCCTTGCCAAGGTGAGGTCGCAAATAGCTAGTTGTTATCTTCTAATCTCCTTCTTTCTATCTTCCTCTTTTGTTTTGTTTTCTTTTCATTATGATGTGTGAGTAGTTTCATACTTGTTAGGGTAGGATAAGGGAAGTTTGAGAGAAGGAAATCTCTCTCACTCTTTCCTTGCCCAACATCTTGAATCGACTCCCGTTAATTGAACCACAATCCGCTCCTTACGGCACCCTATCCTACATGATAGCGGTGATTCCGTAGTGAGACCGGTTGTGGTTGAATTAACCGGAGGTTATGGCTAAGAGCCAAGAACGGACGGACAAGCACCAAAAGGAAGAACTTATGCGTTGGAAAGCCTAGCTTATACTCGCAAGTTCCTTCCTAGTCGTGCTAATCCCCGTTGTTGCCGATTACCGTAACACCGATATTAAGAAGGGCAACGAAAGAGGTGAGCGACTCCTAACTCAAACTAACCTAATCCTAACCCTAACAAGCTCTCTTTACATATCATTTTAACACTTACTTAATCACAACAAAATCTGGAAAACTGGACTTAACTCGTTAAAGCACTTAGAAAAAGATTCTCATCTCCCTGCGGACGACCCGTACTCAACCGGCTAGCTACAAGCGAAACCGTCTTGATTGTGGTAATTAACTAAACTTGAACACGCAGAATCTCTACCAATCACTTCACTAATCCCACATTAGTGAAGAGGGTAGCTTGGGTTAGTGTCTTCTCGACGTAGATCATCTTCGGCCTCGAAGACTTCAAGCAAGATCGTTCCTTTCTTCTCATGGAGCCATTCAAGAGTCCGGGAGTTACATGATCGTAGCGAAGGGACAACTACAAGGAGCTTTTGAAGTGAAGGACCGGTCTACAAAGGTTGTATTCCTCATTCACTTAGATGTTAAGTTGTTAACATTGCTTATTTGTTTAAATTTCTAGTTAAAGATTCTAGGTTAGGGTTCTTTAGAACGGCAAAAGTTTAAAAACGGCATAGACGATGCCTCCCGAAACCTTGCTGCCGTCCAAGGTAACCCTACAATTTCTGGTTTATGATGTCTATGGTGGTTGTGAATTCCAACTGTTGTAGTTTTTCACTTTATTTTCTGCGACCGTAAGTGTAATATGTGTTGTATCACCTGTTTCGTTGCTATATGTCAACGACAATTGGGATACGCATATTTACATACGTTGGTGACATATGATGTTATGTGTTGATGTGATATGTTATATTGGATCATTGTGTTTTGAATAGCCGTGGGTTTTTATGTGAGATGAGAGTTTTTCATTTTCATTCATGTAAAATTCATTGTATGTAGTATTCTTTTATTGGGGCACTTCCGGGTTGAGGATGATGTCACCATTGTATATTATTTTCTTTTCCGCATTAGGATAGACCCAAGGCGGGGAGCACAAGTAACCGGGTTCTAGGGTCCAGTGGGAGACCATCTCGAGGAGTCGAGACCGGGTCTCCAAACTTTAGAATTGGTAGGGTTGCTTGCCGCTCTCGTAGGGGTCTAAGGATGTGGGCTTCGCTATTCATCGCGACCGTGGAATCCGTGTTTTATACAAGCTTAATTTAAAACACGGAAATCCTAGAATATCCAATATTTCATATATTATCTTCTGATGCTCTGTGATGTGATCACTGTGATATGTTCAGACGAATGCCTATATTGTATATATGAGATATATTAATATTGCTGCTTTCGTTTCATTTGTGGTGCTTGGGAAGCAAAATAAATGGGACTTCATTAATGAGATTAATGAAAGAAATGAAACCTAAAGATGTTGTAGAAACTTGTCTCAAAAACTGGTAGCTCTAGTTCTTGCTTTGCATAGTGGTATTCCTTACAGAATATCCAGCACCTTATTATATAAGGAAAGAGCCGAGATCCCTTCACTGGGAGTGACCTCTTTAGCGAAACTAGCAGATGTTACAAACTCAGTTTGTCTTTTGATTGCTTTTATAGTTTTTGCTTTGCATAGTGGTATTTGTGAAATATCCTGCATCTTATTCGATAAGGAAAGAGCCGAGATCCCTTCACCGGGAGTGATCTCTTTAGCAAAACTAGTAGAAGCCTCAAAAGCACTCCTTTTCAAAATCACTCGATTCTACGACGATATCAAGTTCATTACGCAAAAGGTTTTCTTAAAAACCTGTCGTAGCCCTCCGTCATTTCAGATAAGTAATAGTTAGTATTCGTGCTGCGTTTGATGACCTTGTCAAGGCGTAGTGTGCGGTAGCTGATTACTGCTTATCTGCATAAGCATATGATGCGATTGGATTAGGGTAGTTGTGCGACTTTGTTGACCTTGTTAAGGATCGTGCGGGTGGGTTTAATTCAATCAGAAAATGACGAGTTAAACTTGGCTAGCGCTTATGATTTGTTGACCTTGTTAAGGTCAGAAGTTGTTAGGAGTAAAATATTATCGGGAATTTCAAGTGTTGAAATTTGCAATGAGATTGCATACCTTCTATGAGATAATTGGATCCCGATACCCACTGCGAGTAAAAGTTACTCCTGAGAGAGTTTTACACATCATAATTAGCCGATCAAGTAGGTGTCTAGAAAGGTGTCAACGGGGTTATGCCCCTGGGAAAACAAGGTTTATTTTAATTAGGTCCGTGCGAAAGCACGGGGAACTTCCCTCAAAGTACCGGCACTGGCCTGGCTGAAAGATTGGCGAACTTGTAGGGTATAATTAATCCCGGCTAGTCTTACCTTTTAGGGTTTGAACGTAGATTTGACTAAAACAGTGGAAGCCATCCTGATTAGATAAAATAATAACCAATTTAATCTTGCAAGAGCGCACGCAGAGTGTTTTCTTCTCTCTCTCTCTCCAGGTAGCGACCATGTCACGCCTTAATCAAGATCATAATACAGATGTATTGACCGAACCCGCTTGTTATACTGAGCTGGAGAACGTTGATCCCGCTCCAACTTATAATTGTTATAAGACCGAGCAGGAAATAGGGGATTACCAGGATTCCCGTGCCGTCCAAATGAAGAAAGTGCATGATGATACATCTTCTTCGGGTATATTCATTATCGAGAACTGTTTCTCAGTATACTTTACGTTCTAGGTATAAGATACCGGATCAGGATCCTACATATGTAATTTGTTACATGGGCTACAGATAGGTAGAGAACGAAGAATGGGTGATAAGTTTCAAGAGTTGGAAACGGTGCAAGTGTTGCAGTCAAGATGTTGGCAGTTATCACCCTATATTACCAAATACATTGATTCTGAACGAATGTTATTAGATACCGAACCTGATATACAACATCATATCAGTCTCTTTATTAATATAAAGAAGGATATAATTTTGTATTGGATAATGTTTTGAACATTTCCGATATCAAGAGTTGATCGGTTCAGGCACGTTATCTAAAAGCATATACGTTCTAAATCAACTACAGTTCTTAACGTAAAGAACACATACAAGAAGAAGAATTCAGAAATGAATGAATCCTTCTTGGGCATTGTAGACTAGGTCATATCAATGCGACCCGACTAGCTGAAGTTACATAAAGATGCATATTTAAATCAGTTTGAATTTACATCTTGTGAAACTTGCCAGTCATGTCTCAAAGATAAACATGAGCATAGCTCCGTTTATTAGAAACAGAGAAAGAGTCAGATAAACTCTTGGGATTGATACATGATGATGTATGTAAGTCCCCTGTCTACACATGCCAGGACCGATTCTTTGTACTTCATTACATTCACTGACGATCTCTCAAGATTCGGACATATGTTCCTGTTGAAACACAAGTCTGAAGCTTTTGAGAAATTCAAAGAATATAAGTCAGAAGTAGAGAACCACAATGGGTATAAGTATTATGTCCTTTTATGTGATCAGGGAGGAGAATACTTGAGCACGGAATTCCTGGACTATTCTAAAGGAGAATGAGATTCTCTATCAGCATTACTCCTCCGTATACACCACAGCACGTTGGTATATCGGGACGGAGCAATCGCACCCTATGTGATAAGGTGTGCTCTATGATGAGTACTACTGAGTTGTCTATTTACTTTTGGGGGTTATGCACTTGAGAAGATGCATACCTATTGAATTGGGTTCCAACCAAATCAGGTGCCTACCACTCCATATATGATATGGTATGGGAAGAGCCCATCTCTTAAGGATGTTAAGATTTGGGGTTTTCCGGCCTATGTCTAAAAGCAAAATCCGGACAAGCTCGAGGCAAGGTCAGTTCTGTGGAAGTTTGTTTGATATCCCAAGCATTCGCAAGGGAATATCTTCTACCACACCGAGGAACAAAAGGTTTTTTATTTCTCGGCATGCCACCTTGTTTAGAAAAGGATTTTCTTGTGAAGAAATTAGTGGTCATGAGGTAGAACTGGAAGGAGTTCCAGCTATACAAACTGTAGCTGATAATTTGGTAGAACCGGAGGATTCAATAGTTCCCGACAAACCTCAGCCTCTCCGTCGATCTGGTAGGGTTCCTCATCCACTTGAGAAATACTTCGGTTTTCTCAATGACAGTGGGAGCGAGGATTGCATCATGAGATGATGACCCAACTAGTTTCGAGCAGGCCATCAAGAGTGGGGACTCTGTGAGAATGGCTGGATGCCATGCGATCTGAGATGGAATCTATGTACACCAACAAAGTATGGACTTTTGTTGCTTTATCTGAAGGGTTAAATCCCCATCAGGAGCAAGTATATCTTCAGAAGATTACTTGGTGTATATGGAAAAGTTGAGATTTTCAAAGCTAGATTTATTGCAAACGTTCTCGTCATCGACCAGGTGTGGATAATGATGAAACCTTTTCTAGTGCCTATGCTTAAGTCCATCCGGATCGTACTTGCCATTGCTACATACCATGACTACGATAACTGGTGGTTGGGTGTCATGACTGCTTTTCTAAATAGTGATTTAGAAGAGAGCGTCTATAAGTACACAGCCAGAGGGCTTCATAGACAGTGGGAGCAGCGGAAACGTATGCAAATTGCTTTATGAGTTAAAGCAGGCATCGCGGAGTTGGAACGTCTGTTTTGATGTGGTAGTCAAAGAGTTTGACTTCATCAAAAGGGTAGATGAACCTTGTATATACAAAAAGGTACTAGAGAGTATGGTGGTCTTCCTTGTATTGTACATGGATGACATACTCTTGATAGGAAAAGAGTTTCCTATGCTACACTCGGTCAATCTCCTCTTATCACAAGGATTCTCCATATAGGATCAAGGTGATACCTCCTAAATCATGGGTTTTGGATCTATGAGATAGATCTAAATGGAGGTTAGGAATCGCACTAGGTGTAGTGAGATGGTATCAATCGATCTTGGGGAGAATCACTGGATAGCTTCCAGGGTGGTAAGGTCGACTGAATGTCAGTCACGGGCATTGTCTTTACCCTCAGTGGAGGGACGGTATGTTGGAAGAGTTCCAAGCTAGATACTGTGGCAAACTAGATGATAAAGGCTAGATACATTGCTACCAAGGATGCTAGCAAAGAGACAATCTGGATGTATATTAGTTCAAGAGATGAACTTCGTTCCAACCATTGTGTGACAATGGAGTTGTGGCTTTGGCCTAGGAACCCCCGTCCCATCAGCGATCCAGACATATTCTTAGGCAGTATCACCTGATCATGGAGATGGATGATCTCCAGGGAGATCGAGGATAGGAGAGTTGACACAGAGAACAACACGGCAGATCCACTCACAAAGGCCTATTCCCAGGAGAGACTTTTATGGGATGGTTGTGTTGCGCCACGGCAGCGCCCCGGCCGTCTATCCGAGGTCAAAATGCGGAATCAAAATTTTTCCTTACTTGGAAACTGGCGCTACCGCGGACAATATACCCGGATCGTAACCATTAACCGATACTAGCTAACAAGAGATGGGAAGAGAAGTATACCGAGTGATCCGAGTCCTCCGGTCTTCTCGTCATCGTCCCGATCTCCCGCGGAAAGTCCTGTCTCCATATCGTCGCCTCCTCGCCGGAAGGGCACCACATCGCCTGCGTCTTTTACGGGCTCCCGCCTCAATACCGAGGCAACTCGAGCATGAAGCCGGCAAGTCGACATGCCTAAGGTTTGCTGTAGAATGTAGTGTAGATACTTTGTCTCTTGGAGTTTATGTAGTTGCCATTGATGGATGGAGGAAGAGGTAAAGAAAATTGGTGCTTTCAATTTTCTAGCAAGAAGAAGATAAGATGAAGAATTCCTCATATAACCAAAATGAATTCTCTCATTCTTTTTCTCTCAAGTGAAGCCTCTCTCTCTAAGTGAGAATGGTGGAGGAATGAATATCAAAACATAACAAGAAGGGAGGTGAGTGTAGGAGAAGAGAATGGGTGACCACACCCCAAAAGCAAACCTCACATCAAAAGGTAATGATAACTCTCAAATCAACTCTAATCACTTCTAATCTCAAAAAGCAAGCCATCATGAAAAGCAAAGATGCTTAACTTATCATAATGCCACAAGTGCAAGAACCCCCTTCCATAAATGTTATTTGCAAACTTGCAAATAACCCCCTCCATCGGAAAAGTCCGGCCGGGAAAGAACAAAGGAAAACCGGCTGGAACGGAATGCAAACTGGCAACTCCAGAAAACTGGTCCCGTAATAAATTACAGGAAAAACCCCGATACTGTGTATACACACCCGCATCTGTATTCCGGCCGGATACAAATGCAATGAGACAAAAATCTACACTTTACTAAACTAGGATCCGGCTTAAACCAAAGCCGGCTAGTAATATCCGTTCGATCCTGATCCGTGCAATACCGTACGTATCTGATCGAACCCTGCCATATATCCATACGGCCACTAGTACAAACCGTCCGATCCTGATCCGTGCAATACCGCACGTATCTGATCGGACCCTGCCATATCTCCATACGGCCTCTACAGCGTTTCGCCCGAAACTTGAGTAACTGAATGTGTGGTGGACTCTAAAGACTCGTCAATACTATGGCTGTGGATTTAACCACTAGCACGTCAGAGGTATAAGCCAATACGTGACGGGCCACCAGCTATTGACCAAAAGGGACGTCGATGAGCGAACTCATCCTGACACCCTACTGAGCCTGTCAGTGACAATATCCGTACAGTCCGGTCCGTTCGTCTATGAGCATCGCATGGTGGGCCTAGGGGGTTGGTAAAAGTCAGACCCCCAAAAGCGGTACAAGTCGTGTCAGAGCGTAGCCCAGAACACCCTGAGATACTACTGGAATACCTACCAGTAAATCTCCTGCCTCGGCCGAGGGCTTTGTGTAATGGCTCTCCTAGACACAGCGCGACCTCACCCCCAATACCGGGAGAGACGAACCCCTGTAGATCCGCTCACTGCCTCCATGTGGCTCGGGACTGTACCCAACTAAAACCTGTTTGCACGACTCCTTTGAGCCGTGGTAGGGTAGTAATCAAAGCACAGTGGGAACTCACACGAGACAAATGACGATCTCAGGTCGATGAACTAACCTGTACACATGTCACCAGGGAACTGCTATCTGACATCTGGTATAAGACCAACTAGCATGTTCCCGGCGAGTCCTGTCCGGTGTACTCATAACCCAATGAGCACCTGTATATATCTTAGGTGAACCAACTGACACCAGTGGCTTGTGAGACCGGCCACCGCCCCTCGTCGGGGTCTCGACTGTATACACTAGTCTACTAATGGAGTATCGATGCCCTGTCACGAAACTCCTACGACTAGGGACCTTTTAAGGATGTGCTTATAGACTACCAGCTCTCACGTATATGATCGCCATCATACTGCTGGTAGTCAAGCAAGAATCCTAGGGACTCTATCAACGTGTAATAGCGACATGTCAGGTCACCTAAAACAGTACACGATGATAAAGATAAACCAGATAGCATACTATCATCTCGAGTAAGACTGTCCTACTGGGACATGTCCTCCCTCAATCATTGCAATCTCATGCCTGTGATCCAATAATTGACTCTGAGGGCACTATCTCCAACAATCTCCCACTTGCACTCAAGGCTAATTATTGCGGTGTCGCATACTCACAGCCCGTGTGATACCGAACACCCAACTCCTCTACTAGTCAGTCTCACAAAACCCGTTTGCGAAACTATTGCGTTCGAGGAATAGCCTCAGTGAGTGGATCCGCTCAGATGTTTCTTTCTATGTCTCTCTATATCTCAAGTTCGCCGAGAAAGCCATCTTCCGAAAAGAGCAATACCTGTCTTAGAATGTGTCTGGATGTCTGATGGGACCTAGCTCATAAATGAACTCCAAATCCAAACTTCTTAGATTGTATCAATAACTGAACTTAATCAGTATCCAGCGCCATGCCTCCCTCAGTATTGCCTTGGACCACCTGTCCAAAATACTGCCCCTCGTCAGAAAGGGAAACTATAACTCTGACAGCCACTCTTCCATCCATGTCACCTTGGAAGCCTGGAATGATAACCGTCTCCTAAAGGAGGTTGCCGTTATCAAATTCCTAGAACATTCACTTATGTTCTAAAACTGCTTCCGATTGTTTCTCCAGGATTGGATCAATATCAACTTATTGCACCTACTGCAAGAACATCATCTGGTGTGGTACTTGACATCTCATGATTGACTCAATTGCCTAAGCAAGTGATCTGCCAATCATGAGTATCCCTCTCCCCTTTAGTCTGTAAGACACCTTTAGAGAGGGTGACTCCATCACCTGCAGGTACACTACCGTGCCAGGAGTCGTCCATTCTAAATACTCATAGAATGCTGTCTAAGTACCCAGATTGGGAAACCACCCAAATTTAGATCTAAAACCATAGATCTAGTAACCAGAATGTATGATAAAATATCCAAGTCCTTTGTGGAGAAACCACTGTGTGACGACCAAAGTATAACCGATCGTAGTATAGGAGTATCACTTCCTACTTTGTGTATGTCATCCAAAACCCGGATATCACACCCTACTACCTTCTCAACAGATCCATCCCCTATTCTGATGACGTCAAACCTATGACTGTCACATCAGAAACATATGATCTATCTCCGCTACATCTGCTTTAGTCTATAAATAGGTATGAGCCTGATGTCCACCAATGCTTTCGCTACTCCCACTGACTACGACAACCCTCTGACAGAGTCATATAGACGTGCACTTCTAAAGCTAGTTTAGAACGACGCTATACTCATCCTCCTGCCGGGTCTCGCAGCCTGGAACAACAACAATGGCAAGTGTGGGTAAACAAGAACTTCCCTGTCACCGTCCTTGAGGCTACCGGAGTACCTCTCGGGTGCCTGAAGTTACCCACCTTATCTGCGGAGTGGCCAATGGAATGTCAAATCAGATTGAATCTTTAGGTTCCTTATCAAATCTTCAGTAATCGTTTGCGGTTCTGGAATCATTTCCAGTTCTACCATACTCCCACTACTGTTTTTGAAAAAATCCATTTTTAATAAAACTGTGGCGAGTCTAGAACAATATTTCTATTGATCTTCCAGATGGTAGAAAGTCAACCCTCGTCATAGCCTGGGTCAACCCACAAACAGCCATTACAGAAACGTGCCTTGAGTTGTCCAGTGTCTGATTTTAATCATAAGCCGGACAACTCCCCGTACCTTAACAATGTCAAGATATGAACTGTTCTATATCCAATACAGAAACAGAGGCACTGATTTAATTGTACCAGATTCAAATCATGCAGCTGTCTCCAGTGCATGTCAACTAAATGGAGAGAGGCCGATCAGCGTTACTCAACTTAGGAATGCTTCCAATTATGAGTAACCTGAAAGAGAAGCTAGTTCTCTTAATCATTACTATCAACTGAACACCACATACAAGTATCTACATCTTCGATCACTTTGAATAATCCCGATACTTGCTACACCTGGTTCTCTACTCTATTCAAATACCTATAACTCCTCAAAACTTAGACCCTGTGTTCCTACGAAACACATGTCTAAGAACTAGAGAAGTTAAAAGTAAACAGAATATAGTAAGAGGACCAACCCCTCTGTCCTGATGGACCCTGGACAACATACAATACTCTGTATAAGTCCCTTGAGTCTGATAACTCATTCACTGTATGTCGTAGGTTGAAAACTGTACTTATGGCTAAGAAGAATTACACCGCTGTTTAATGCTCCTTACCTAACCATCCACTGATATAGGTAAATGTCAAAGACATAATTTCAAAAAGTATATCTCACTCTATAAAAATAGACGTACAGATATATCAATTTGAAATTGGTGCATAACAACGGATATTCAAAGCCAAATATTTGCCGACCGGCAAACAACCCAGGTGACTTCCTCAAATATCACCGATTACAACGAATCCCGATATAATGAGGATGATCACCCAATTCCCAATAACTTACTCCCACTCATCATCTGTAAAACCATACAGATGTGAGAATCATACCTGGTAAATACATACGCTGGAGTAAGTGTCTAATCGGGAAATCAGTTTTCTTTTAACATTACACAGTGAAACTGAAACATTAAAATGTTTCGGTGGGGTATTCCGGTATTCTTAGTGATGCCTCTTCCGTTATCCAGATTCACAATTATAACCGTATAATTCTTTGCCTTCTCTCCAAATCCCTTTATATGTCTTTAGTCATTACCTTCTGCACACCCCTTTAGGCCAATTGGTTTTCTTCCTTCCCTACCGTTCGGCACCAGCCTATGGTTTGGAAGAAGACTATCCAATAAGCATAATGGGTGTATTGTCCTAATCCTAGGAGCACTCGCAATGCGAGAGAAGGTGAAGAGAAAAGACAACCGAATAAACCGTATTCCTATTTCTCCTGGACCAGAATCCATCCCCGAACTGGAATAAGTTCCTTTCGAGTTCGTATATAACCATACGATGGAGTATCCAATAAACTGTGGATCTTCGTAGTGATACGGAGTGTCCTGGAGAAATACAAAGGTGATTTTAGGATTGGCGAAGAAATACTTGGTTTGATCGTGAATAGCAGTCACAATTTACTTTGCCCTCTTACTAATCCCTTGCTTTGTCTTAACTTAATACCTTCTGCACACCATCGTTATGCTAATTGGTTTTCTTCATTCCCTACCGGTCGGCACCAGCCTAAGGTTTGGAAGAAGACTATCCAATTTGCGTAATAGGTGTACTATCTCCTAAACCAAGGAGTACTCGCAACCTGAGAGAAGGTAAAAGGAAAAGACAACTGAATAATCCCATTCGTTTTCTCCAGAGCCAGAAACCATCCTCGAAGTCCTTCGAGTTCGTATATAACCATACGATGGTTTTGTCCAATGGAAGTGGACGTTCGTAGTAATACGGGGTGTCCTGGAGAAAAGGGTAAAAGTAGGAGTGGCAATGAGGTTTGCAACTCTGATAATCCAAAAGCCTGTGTTAAGAAGGTTCGGTCAACTTGGTCACAGAGTCATAGTCAGGAGTCGGGTCAAAGGTCGCTGCCAAAGAGAGAGAAAAGAAACACTCAGCGTGCACTCTAACCTAGATCAGAATGGTTACCAATTTATCTAATCAGGAAGCCTCCCACTGTCACCTCAAATTCTCTTCCAAACCTGAAAGAAGAATTAGTCAGGATCACCCGAGGAGTAAACCAACTCATCAGTGGGAATCGGGATCCAACTATCATCGCATGACAACGTGACGGAATCCACTCACATTATCACACTCCAGAAGGTATGCACATGTCTGGCAAGTTTCAGTTCTTTTGAAACTCCCGATGTGTGTTTTTACCCCTAGGACCCAAGTGACCTTGACAATGCCAACAAATCAAAGAGTCCTAGTCAAGTTCTACCCGTCATTATCTTGATTGCGTTAAACCCACCCGTACGAGTCCTTGACAATGCCAACAAGACCGTATGACTGTCCTAACCAATCCACTTATCCATGTGACAGAAAAGTATTACATAGCTACCGAACACTACGCCACGGCAATGCACGACAAACGCAGCACGAATACTAAGTAATACTAATCTGAAATGACGGAGGGCTACGACTGGTTTTTGGCGAAAAACCTTTAACGTAATGAACTTGATATCGTTGAAGGAACTGGATAACTTTTTAGAAAATATAGTGACGAAAACCTTTACTAAAGAGGCCACTCCCGGTGAAGGGATCTCGGCTCTTTCCCCGTAGAATGAGGTGCAGGATATTCCAACTGAATACCACGATGCAAAGCAAAAGTGATCGGCTATAGTGAAGTTAATACCCTGACGCAAACTTCTGTCCAAGGGGTCACTCCCGGTGAAGGGATCTCGGCCCTTGCCTCGTCGACTGAGGAGCAGGATATTCCAAATGAATACCACGATGCAAAACAAAAGTGAACGTCCTTGCAATAACAGCTTTTTGAAAAAGTGTTCCAACAACATCAGAATAGGTTTGTTTAGCTTGCATTGATCCGAATCAACGCAGTCCCATCAATTGATCACACCACAAAGAACGAAAATATACTGATGTACGTATATGCCATCCGCATTCGCCACTGGGTCCCGTCATTACCCGTTAGGTTAGCTAACTAACGACAGAGCGGGGACTGGACTAGCGCGGATGTAAAACATATACAACATCTACTAATATATATACCAATTTATTATATTCGCTCAGGGCGTGATAAAATGCAACATCACAGAAATGTACAGCATCACAGAACAATACAGATATCTGGAAGCCCCGGGTTTCACAGAGCCGCTGCTGAAACCCGACGTTCCCCTGGTCGTGTGGATAGCCTGTGCAATGAAATCCTAGACCCCTACGGGCGCGGCAAGTCACCCGCCAAAACCTGAAGCAAGGCAGCCCCCTTCAGCACCGTGAATGGACCACCCAGCACTTCACGGAATCCGGTAACTTGGGCACCCCTCCTGGGTCAACCTGTACCCCCTATGAGTGCGGCGAATAGCCCGCCAATCCTAGAGTGAAGCCCCCTCCGTCTCAATGCCATGAGATGCGGGCCCGTTGCCCTCTAGAACCCGGCTATCCGTGCACCCCTCCGCGGGGTAATCCTAGTACAGAAAGTAAAATATACATACACCGGGTACATCGACCGCAACCAGGTCGTACCCCAAAAGAATAATACAATCAGGCAGTGACGGCAGTCCACATGTTGGACGCTCGCCCTGCATATCAAATGTACATATAAAACAAAACTGTACTAGCATTGCATCCAGGCTATCCCCCACGACCGATCCGCAACATCACAGCATAAACATAGAACATCAACGTGAAAGTCACGTTCGCAAATCCGTCTAACCGGGCTATAGCAATTAGACAGGATTTACCGATCAAGTGACATTCACGGTCGCAGATATAATGTAAATACTGTGAACTAGCAAGTTTAAAATATCCGATCGAATAAAATATACCAAGTGGGCCCCAAAACATTACTGTAGTACTCGCAGAAAATCTGGGCCCAAACAAAATATACCAAAACCCTTATTTTCAGCCCAAAAGCCCACCACAAAAAATTGGCCAAATGAAGCAAACATACTGCGGTGGAACCGCGGCAAAAGAGGGGTCATTGCCGCGGTTCCGCGGTCGTACGGAATGATCAAGCTACCAAATTTTTGCAGTGTTCTTAGGATTCTCTGTACATCATTCTGCAATCACCTGAAAAATTTTTAGAGTCCAAAAAATTTCGACAGAAACTGATGTGAAGAAAAATACGGTTTTTGGGATTTTTGTTCGATCGGGTCTTTAAACATACTAGAGCAAGCTAGACAAGGTTAATGGCCTGGCTCTGATACCATGTTGCGCCACGGCAGCGCCCCGGCCGTCTATCCGAGGCCAAAATGCGGAATCAAAATTTTTCCTTACTTGGAAACTGGCGCTACCGCGGACAATATACCCGGATCGTAACCATTAACCGATACTAGCTAACAAGAGATGGGAAGAGAAGTATACCGAGTGATCCGAGTCCTCCGGTCTTCTCGTCATCGTCCCGATCTCCCGCGGAAAGTCCTGTCTCCATATCGTCGCCTCCTCGCCGGAAGGGCACCACATCGCCTGCGTCTTTTACGGGCTCCCGCCTCAATACCGAGGCAACTCGAGCATGAAGCCAGCAAGTCGACATGCCCAAGGTTTGCTATAGAATGTAGTGTAGATACTTTGTCTCTTGGAGTTTATGTAGTTTCTATTGATGGATGGAGGAAGAGGTAAAGAAAATTGGTGCTTTCAATTTTCTAGCAAGAAGAAGATGAGATGAAGAATTCCTCACATAACCAAAATGAATTCTCTCATTCTTTTTCTCTCAAGTGAAGCCTCTCTCTCTAAGTGAGAATGGTGGAGGAATGAATATCAAAACATAACAAGAAGGGAGGTGAGTGTAGGAGAAGAGAATGGGTGACCACACCCCAAAAGCAAACCTCACATCAAAAGGTAATGATAACTCTCAAATCAACTCTAATCACTTCTAATCTCAAAAAGCAAGCCATCATGAAAAGCAAAGATGCTTAACTTATCATAATGCCACAAGTGCAAGAACCCCCTTCCATAAATGTTATTTGCAAACTTGCAAATAACCCCCTCCATCGGAAAAGTCCGGCCGGGAAAGAACAAAGGAAAACCGGCCGGAACGGAATGCAAACTGGCAACTCCAGAAAACTGGTCCCGTAATAAATTACAGGAAAAACCCCGATACTGTGTATACACACCCGCATCTGTATTCCGGCCGGATACAAATGCAATGAGACAAAAATCTACACTTTACTAAACTAGGATCCGGCTTAAACCAAAGCCGGCTAGTAATATCCGTTCGATCCTGATCCGTGCAATACCGTACGTATCTGATCGAACCCTGCCATATATCCATACGGCCACTAGTACAAACCGTCCGATCCTGATCCGTGCAATACCGCACGTATCTGATCGGACCCTGCCATATCTCCATACGGCCTCTACAGCGTTTCGCCCGAAACTTGAGTAACTGAATGTGTGGTGGACTCTAAAGACTCGTCAATACTATGGCTGTGGATTTAACCACTAGCACGTCAGAGGTATAAGCCAATACGTGACGGGCCACCAGCTATTGACCAAAAGGGACGTCGATGAGCGAACTCATCCTGACACCCTACTGAGCCTGTCAGTGACAATATCCGTACAGTCCGGTCCGTTTGTCTATGAGCATCGCATGGCGGGCCTAGGGGGTTGGTAAAAGTCAGACCCCCAAAAGCGGTACAAGTCGTGTCGGAGCGTAGCCCAGAACACCCTGAGATACTACTGGAATACCTACCAGTAAATCTCCTGCCTCGGCCGAGGGCTTTGTGTAATGGCTCTCCTAGACACAGCGCGACCTCACCCCCAATACCGGGAGAGACGAACCCCTGCAGATCCGCTCACTGCCTCCATGTGGCTCGGGACTGTACCCAACTAAAACCTGTTTGCACGACTCCTTTGAGCCGTGGTAGGGTAGTAATCAAAGCACAGTGGGAACTCACACGAGACAAATGACGATCTCAGGTCGATGAACTAACCTGTACACATGTCACCAGGGAACTGCTATCTGACATCTGGTATAAGACCAACTAGCATGTTCCCGGCGAGTCCTGTCCGGTGTACTCATAACCCAATGAGCACCTGTATACATCTTAGGTGAACCAACTGACACCAGTGGCTTGTGAGACCGGCCACCGCCCCTCGTCGGGGTCTCGACTGTATACACTAGTCTACTAATGGAGTATCGATGCCCTGTCTCGAAACTCCTACGACTAGAGACCTTTTAAGGATGTGCTTATAGACTACCAGCTCTCACGTATATGATCGCCATCATACTGCTGGTAGTCAAGCAAGAATCCTAGGGGCTCTATCAACGTGTAATAGCGACATGTCAGGTCACCTAAAGCAGTACACGATGATAAAGATAAACCAGATAGCATACTATCATCTCGAGTAAGACTGTCCTACTGGGACAGGTCCTCCCTCAATCATTGCAATCTCGTGCCTGTGATCCAATAATTGACTCTGAGGACACTATCTCCAACAAGTTAAGTATGAGATACTTCAACCACTGCTGATTGTTGGGCATGGGATACAACAACAGATGGCCCTAGTGTAAGTGGGAGATTGTTAGTTATATGTATGCCCTAGAGGCCATTACTGTACATACGATGTATATTGTAGTGGATGCTTGGACATATACATGGAGGACTTTCTTGCTCGACATGATAGTATGCTATCTGGTTGCTCTTTATCTTAACATGTACACCGATTGTCTCTATGTTACATGTTGATAAAGCCTTTAGGATGAGTACTTGACAACCAGAATTATGGTGCAGATCATACTAGTGGGGACTGTGTAGTCGCTAAGTACATCCTTCAAATGTTCCTAGTCGAGGGTGTATTGAGACAGGGTATCGATATACCAGAGTAGAATAGCGTATAGCTTCTCGACCCATGTAGATGGGGGATGGATGATCCCATATCCATTGGTGTTTGACATCAGAGACAGTATACCGGTGCTCAGTGGAGACTGGGTACACTGGACGGACTCGCCGAGAACTCCCAGATGGTATTATACCTCACGTCAGATGGCAGTTCTCTGGTGACACTGGTACAGGTTAGTCTGTAGACCCGAGATCGTCATAGAGTCTTGTGTGATTCCTACTGTGCTTTGATTTCCACCTTACCATGTTCAAGAGAACGTGCAAAACGGTGGCTTTTGGGTATAGTCCCGAATCACATGGAGGCAATGAGCGATAGTAGGGGTTTCGTTTCTCTCGGTATTGGGGGTTGATGTTGTGCTATGTTCGATTGGCTATAACAGGAAGTCCGTAGCCAGGGCTGCTTCAGAGATATACTGGTAAGTGTTATCAGTAGTTTCTCGACCCGTTATGAGCCTCACATCGGCACGACTTATCGAGTTACTGGGGTCTGACGTTTACCACCCCTAGACGAGATATGCGACATATCAGACGAAGAGACCAGACTATACGGTAGTGTTACTAATTGGATTCGCAGGAGTAATGAGCAGGCTTGCTTGTTGATCTTCTGATCGCTAAATACCCGGGTGGCCATTACGTTTAGCAGACCGCTTGCGGCTTGTGGGTGTTTGATATGATCATCACCTACTGCCGGCGTATTGACGAGTCTTTAGAGTCGTACATAGAGGTTTCCTGGCTCAAGCGAAACGGAGTAGGAGCACATATGTGATATGTATGGGACCGAGATTAATACAATATGTGATACTGTATTCTATTCTCGTGAATTGTGGCATCGGTCGGTTATATGCGATATAGCCGGGTTATCAGATCAAGAGTTGATTCGATAAGTTTACATATAAATATTAGTCGGTTATATGTGATATAGCCGGATTATTAAATCAAGAGTTGATTTGATAATCCAATGTATAATTATATATTTGATATATTAATTTACATTAACTAGTATTAGCTCATTTATGATTTCTTTTCTCACATTTGATATACTTTACATATATGTGATATATGTATTGTTTTCTTTTTGGCTCAAAATATATATGTGATATATATAAGTGTGTCATGCTAGGTTACACTTGCAACATAGTTAGTATGAGACTCAAACCATGCTAGGTTAAGTTAGGGTTTTATTTGTCTTAAGTATTTTAAACATTTGGATAATGAGTCATGGTTCAAAGCTTGTTGAAGCTTGTAGGTTTCATTGACTAAGTCCACTTGTTTGTCTAGCTTAAGATATTTTGTTAACCCAACCCTTAACTCATAGCTATGGTTTATTCTCTACATGAGTTAGGCATGACACTAACTCACCATGGTTACAATTCTAACCTCACACTCTCTTATGAGTTCATTCTTCTTCTTCTTCTTCCTCAAAGCTTTCTAGCTTCAATAGAGATGTGAAAAATAATGTGAGAAAATCAATTCTAAAGTGAGCCTACTTCCTACTTCATCATCCTCTACTATTTGCCATTTAGTATAGGGTGCTTGCTTCACTAATTTCACAATTAGTGAAGAGATAGCTTGGGTTAATGTCTCTTCGACGTAGATCATCTTCTCCCTCGAAGATTTCGAAGCAAGCATGTTCATTTCTTCAAGGGAGCCTCTCTAGAGTCCGGGACTTCATGATCGCAGCGAAGGGACTACACCACGGAGCTAATGAAGTGAAGAACCGGACTACAAAGGTTGTATTTCTTGTTCACTTTACTTGCAAAGTCGTTTGCATTTCATTCCGTCGGATTTCTACTATACGATTCTAGGGTTAGGGTTAGCTAGAATGGCAAATTTTTGAATTTGGTATGGACGATGCCTCCCGAAACCTTGCTGCCGTCCTAGGGAACCCTGCACTTCTTTGACGTCAAAAGGCCGACGAGGAGGTGCGATCCATACACACTCCAAGGAGCTCACGAAGAGGAAGATGAGTACAAGAAGAAGAAGGACTAGTTACTTAAGGTATAACTTTCTAATATACTAGTTAAACCTCTTACATGTTTAGTTAGTTAGGGTTTAGTATCGATCCTGGAGTTTAGTAGATGTTACGAAGCATATAAAAATCGGTTTTTGCAAACTCCGCCTCTCCGCGAACCCGCGGGGTGCGTGCAATCGATTTATAGCTGAGAGCCAGGCGGCGAAGGCCATGGAGGAATATAAGACGTCTGATCGGTTTTACTTTGACCTCGCCGAATCCGTGGTCGTCAGGTGGCACAATGCCCTGTTAGTTATATGTATGCCCTAGAGGCCATTATTATACATGTGATGTATATTATAGTGGATGCTTATATAGTGGATGCTTGGACGTATATAGGGAGGACTTTCTTGCTCGACATGATAGTATGCTATCTGGTTGCTCTTTATCTTAACATGTACACTTATTATCTCTCTATTACATGTTGATAAAGCCCCTAGGTTGAGTACTTGACTACCAGGATTATGATGCAGATCATATTAGTGGGGCAAGGGTAGTCGGTAAGTACATCCAGCAAATGTTCCTAGTCGTGGGAGTATCGAGACGGGGCATCTATATTCCAGAGTAGACTAGCGTATACGCTTCTCGACCCATATGATGGGCGATAGATGATCCCATATCCATTGGTATTTGACATCAGAGATGGTATACGGGTGCTCAGTGGAGACTGGGTACACTGAACAGACTCGCCGAGAACTCCTAGATGGTATTATGCCTATCGTCAGATAGCAGTTCTCTGGTGACACTGGTACAAGTTAGTCTGTCAACCCGAGATCGTCATAGAGTCTTGTATGATTCCCACTGTGCTTTGATTTCCACCTTACCACGTTCAAGAGATCGTGAAAAATGGTGGTTTTTGGGTACAGTCCCGGGTCACATGGAGGCAATGAGCGATAGGAGGGGATTTCGTCTCTCCCGGTATTGGGGGTTGATGTTGCGCTATGCTAGATTGGCCATAACAGGAAATCCTTGGCCAGAGTTGTTGAGATCTACTAGTAAGTGTTATAGGTAGTTTCTCGAACTGTTATGATCCTCATATCGGCATGACTTATCAGGCTATTGGGGTCTGACGTTATACCACCCCCAGGCTGTGATATGCGACATATCAGACGAAGAGACCGGACTGTACGGTAGTGTTACTGATTGGATTCACAGGAGCATGAGCCGGCTTGGTTGTTGACCTTCTGATCGCGCAATACACGGGTGGCAGTTACGTTTAGCAGACCGCTTGCGACTTGTGGGTGACTGATATGATCACCACCTACTACCGGCATATTGACGAGTCTTTAGAGTCCTACACAGAGGTTTCCTGGCTCAAGCGAAACGAAGTAGGAGCACATATGTGATATGTGCAGGACCGAGATTAATGCACGTATGTGATACCGCATTCTATTATCGCGATATGTGATATCGGTCGGTTATATGTGATATAGCCGGGTTATCGGATCAAGTGTTGATTCGATAAATTGATACATTTGATATTAGTCGGTTGTATGTGATATAGCTAGATTATTAAATCATGTATTGATTTAATAATTTAATGTATAATTATATATGTGATATATTAATTTAAATTAACTAATATTTGCTCACTTAAACATTTCTTTTACTTACTTTGTGCTTTAGTATATATGTGATATATATTAATGTACATTTTTTGTGTCATGCTAGATGATACATGCTTCATGGGTGTGTGAGACTTACACCATGCTTATGATAATCTATTGTTTTTATTTATTTAAGAAATTCAAAATTGGTTGGAATTTTGTCATGGCTAGAAGCTTGGAGAAGCTTGTTGAGCCCATTGACTTAGTCCACTAGTTTTGTTTTGCTTAAGATATTTATTAACCTAACCATTATCCTTAGCCATAGTTTAGTCTCTACATGAGTTAGTGTATGACACAAACTCACCCATGGTTGCTATTCTCACCTCATGAGTTTCATTCTCATCTCCACTTCATCTTCTTCTTCCTCAAGAGAAAGCTTTCTAGCTTTTCTCAAGGTGATAAAATATTGTGAGAAAAATAAATCTAAAGTGAGCAAAATTCCTACTTCATCATCCTTTACTATACTAGCCATTTAGTTTAGGGTGTTTGCTTCACTAATTCCATATTAGTGAAGAGGTAGCTTCAGTTGGTGTCTCATCGACGTAGATCATCTTCGGCCTCGAAGACTTCAAGCAAGCTTGTTCCGTTCATTTTGTGGAGCCTTTCTAGAGTCCGAGAGTTCACTACTTAGAGTGAAGGGACTACCATACGGAGCTATTGAAGTGAAGGACCGGTCTACAAAGGTTGTATTCCTTGTTCACTTAGATGTAAAGATGTTTACATGATGTATTGTTTAATTCTCTAGTTACGATTCTAGGGTTAGGGTTGTTTAGCATGGAAATTTTTTGAAAATGGCATGGACGATGCCTCCCGAAACCTTGCTGTCGTGCTGAATATCCCAACATACCCTCGACGCCGTCCAGGAATCTATGCCGGAGTTCGTCGACGGCGAGCTACGCGCTAAGTTCCCTTCGCCGAGGAAGCGCTGCAGGGGGGAAGCACAGAGCTGGCTGTAGGAGGTGAGGCTGTCGGCGAAAGCGCCGACCCTGATGTCGCCATTTTGGCTCCCGATGTTGGTGTCGAGCAGGGTGAGATCCCGGCCGAGCGGACGGTCTGAGCTATCCCCCCTCCACGATTATTATTTCTTCTTCTTCTTTCTTTCTTCTTTTTTTCCTTCTTAGAATTTTGTAAGCCTCCGGGAATTTTTGTAATGCTGAGGAGCCCACAATACCTTTGTACATAATTTTGATCATAAATAAAGTGTACATTTTGCTCAAATGTTTGATCATCCTGCAAGTACTTTAGCTCGTAAGTTTTTTCATCTCGCAATTACCTTTAGCTCGTAAGTCTCTTTATCTTGCTAGTGTTAGGCCGGTGTCCACGCTTTCTAGGTGATGATCATTCATTGAGTATGAGTCGAATGATAGCCAAGTGTTAGAAGGTCGGTATCCTCCCTTTCCCCGAAGTCGAGGTGGCGATTGCGCATCTAGTATGAGTCGAACGATAGCCAAATATAGGAAGGTCGGTATCCTCCCTTTCTCCGGAGTCGAAGGGCGATCGCGTATCGAGTATGAATTGAATGATAGCCAAGTTTGAATAGGTCGGCATTACTCGATTCTATCCAGACGCCTTGCAATGAGGGCTTTGGATCTACAACGTTTGTTAGGCAGGAAGCTACCCGTAGAGGATGGGCAGAGCAGGAATCTGCTCGGCGGCCTCATGAGGAGGGCTTTGGATCCACAGCGTTTGTTGGGCAGGGAGCTACCTGCTGCGAATAGGGCCGAGCAGGAATCTGCTCGGCGGCCTCGTGAGGAGGGCTTTAGATCCACAGCGTTTGTTGGGCAGGAAGCTACCCTCTTTTGGATGGGCCGAGCAGGAGGCTACTCGACAGCCTCATGAGGAAAGATTTAGATCCATAGAGTTTGTTGGGAAGGAAGCTATCCGCTTGTGGATGAGCCGAGCAGGAAGTTACCCGGTCGCCTCGTGATGAGGGCTTTGGATCCACAGCGTTGTTGGGAAGGAAGCTACCCACTCCAGATGGTCCGAGCAGGAAGCTACTCGGCGGCCTCGTGGTGAGGGCTTTGGATCCACAGCGTTGTTGGGCAGGAAGCTACCCACTGCAGATGGGCCGAGCAGAAGGCTACTCGGCGGCCTCGTGATGAGGGCTTTGGATCCACGACGTTGTTAGGCAGGAAGCTACCCACTGCGGATGGGCCGAGCAGGAGGCTACTCGGTGGCCTCGTGATGAGGGCATTTGATCTACAGCGTTGTTTGGTAAGAAGCTACCCATTGCGGATGGGCCGAGCGGGAAGCTATTCGGCGGCCTCATGAGGAGGGCTTTCTAAACTCCCTATTACCTCCGTGGGGCATCGTTCAACCTTCCGTGGTCCGTATAGGAGGGAATGGTGACCGGCATAGCCAACACGTGACAGTACTATATCGAAAAATTGAGATATTCCGTGATTTGCGTTACTGCATGAGTAGATCTCGGCCGTTGGAAGCTATTTGTTGAGGCTATAAATATCGAAGGTGTATCCCTGAGGGGGTGGTAATCGACCGTCTTCTTCCTAGACTTGCGTTCCCCGAAGATGATCGGGCGCATTTATACCAGCAGGAAGATCGTTTCTCATGACGACGTGTATTTTTATAGCCTCAATCGTTCAGTGGAGACATACGAGGCGGTGATAAGCCGCTTGGAGGGCCACTTTGGACGCTTCTTCCCCGGCGATCTCCTCTCCTCCAAGTGCTAATTTACGCGATTTGGAGGACTTCCCCGGGTCTGTACAATACCCTATCTCTGCAATTGATGGACGAGGCGTTTGACAAGATGCATACGGCCTACGATCTTGGTTTGATCTCGATGAGCCGGCGGGACCGCTCGGTGGACCTTCTTCTTGAGAGCATTCAGCAGAGGTTGGTCGTTGTATCTTGCTCGGCGGATGGGGTCCCCGGCGAGTCTGTGGCTTCTAGGGTCCACGGGCATCGTCAGAGGGAGTGGGCCAAGGCTTCTTGGGGTCGGCTGGAGGATATTTCCTCTGAGTATCACCGGCAATGTTTTCTTAATCCTCGCCCTCCTTTGTTGTAATTGTTGTAAGGCTGGGGAGCCCATAATACCTCTTAATAAATAAATTTCTCCTTTGTTGAGCTGCATTGTCTCTTTTTATCCCCTCGGTACGTTTTATAATTTTTCTTTAAAAAAACCTTAGAGTCTCGGAACCGAGAAAATAAACAAAGGGCTGGAGTCCCATGACGGTGTGAAAGGTCTCTTCTGTGGGAGGACCTAGCTCAGGAGACTTAATTAAATGCCAATAGGAATTACATTATTTCAAAAGATGGTACATTTTTATTTATACAACTTAAGTTTTTCGGCGTTACAAGGCCGGAGAAAATTATGTCCCCCGGCGTCCTGTAGGCGGTATGCTCTACCGGGCAACGCTTCTGTTACGAGGAATGGTCCATCCCACTTAGAGGAGAATTTATATAGTCTCTCTTGGTCTACGAACTCGTTTCTTCGTAAGACCAGATCTCCCGTCTAGAAGGCCCGATGTTTAACTCGGGCATTATAGTAGCGAGCGGTTTGCTGCTGATAGGTGGCTGCTCTGATTTGCGCCCGATCCCGCTTTTTCAACAAGATGTCCAAGTTGCTTCGGAGCGCCGAGGTGCTGGCTTCATCGTCAAAGTGTTCGACCCTATAACTGGGCAGTTCCTCAACCCAGCCGCCTCGGTACCATAGCAGAGGCTGAATAGGGTTTCTCCCGTGGGTGTTTTCTTTGATGTTCGCAATGCCTATAGCACCCTTGGCAGTTCCTCGACCCAGCCGCCTTGCCTTCCTTCCAAACAGGCTCTGAGACCGCGGATGACGCTTCGGTTCGCTACCTCAGCCTGCCCGTTGCATTGAGGATGTGCGACAGCGGCAAACTTCATTAATATGTGGTAGTCGCTGCAAAACTCTTTGAATTTATCATTTTCGAAGTTGGTCCATGGTCGGTAACTATGCACCTCGGATCCCAAATCAAGAAATTATGTTGTTCTGCAAGAATTTTATCGTAGAGGTAGCATCCGGTTTCCTGATGAGTACAGCCTCTATCCATTTCGTAAAGTAGTCTACAGCGATAAGGATGTATCTATGCCCGCCCGTGCTGGTGGGGAGTTGGCCCACCATATCCATCCCCCATTGTGCAAACGGCTAAGGGGAACTGAGTGGAGTTAGTTCGGTGGCAGGGAGACGAGGTACGCTTCCGAAGAGTTGGAAATTCTTGCATCTTCTGACCAGCTTCCCGGCATCCTAGTGTATTCTCAGCCAATAGTACCCTTGCAGTAGTGCCTTTTGGACCAGGGTTCGGTCCCTTTGATGTGCTCCCCCGACCCCTTCATGTATCTCTCGCAGAATGTGGTCAGACTCGTGGTGGTCGATGCACCGGAGCAGAGGCCGAGTGTATGATTTTTTGTACAGGTTTCCGTTGCTCCAGACGAAATAGCGTGCTTTGGCCCGAAGCCGGCGAGCTATTCCTCGATCTTCGAGAAGCACACCATCCTTTATGAACTCCACGAGGGGCTTTCTCCAATCCCGGCCTTCTTCCTGAGTTGTGTAGATTTGGAGTCTTTCCTCTCCGTCTTCCACGCTGAGCCATGGCAAGACTTCGAAGAGAATATTTCTTTTGTGGTTGTCGAATAGGAACAAGCGATCTTGCTCAAGGAGTCGACTTGGGTGTTCAAGTTCCTGTGAATCTGCTCCACTTGGACTTCGTCAAAATTTTTTCGAAGCCTTTTTACTTCGGCCAAGTATTTTATCATGAGTGGCACTAGGGCTTCGAAAGGCCCGGTTACTTGGCCGACGAACAGTGCGGAGTCACTGCGAACTCTGACGGTCTTCAGCCCTATCCCGGAAGCGATTCGCAGTCCTGCCAACAAAGCCTCGTATTCAGCGGCGTTGTTCGACGCTCTGAACCCGGGCTTTAAAGAGTATTCCATTTCTGCTTCGTCCGGGCCGCGAATGATCAGGCCAGCCCTGCTACCCTGCTCCCCTCCTCGGTAGAGGATCCATCCATATAGAGCACCCAGTCCGGGATGGGGTCGGGTACCTCTTCGATCGAGGGACGTGGTTCGGGGCCCTGCGCTGCCATTTCTTTAGCGGGAATAGTGCATTCAACAACGAAATCTACTAAGACCTGCGCTTAGATGGCCTGTCTGGGGCGGTATTTGATATCGAATTGGGACAATTCCCACCTCCATTTCTCCAGATGACCTGACGACTCGAGGGAGGTGAGAATAGACCCTAAAGGTCGCTCGGTGAAGACGAGGATTGTGTACGCTTGGAAATAGTGTCGAAGTTTTCTAGATGGGACGACAAGTGACAGGACTATTTTCTCTATGGCTGGGTATCTTGTTTCTGCATCCTTGAAAACATGGCTCACGTAGTAGACCGGCCTCTGTATGCTTTCGCTGTTGGATATGTATGCCCTAGAGGCCATTATTGTATATGTATACATTTGGATGCTTGGACATATATATGTACAGGACAGTCTTGCTCGATATGATAGTATGCTATCTGGTTTGTCTTTATCTTAACATACGTAGTTTTACTTACTATTACATATCTTCTGTACATGTTGATAAAGCCCGTAGGATCATTGCTAGACTACCCGCGTTGTGATGGCGATCATACTTGTGGGAGCTGGGTAGTCGGTACGCACATCCTTAAATGGTCCTTAGTCGTAGGAGTATCGAGACTGGGCATCGATATTCCGGAGTAGACTAGTGTATACGTTTCTAGACCCTGACGAGGGGCGATGTTATGGTCCCGCAACCATTGGTCTTTCGCACCTAAGATCGTATACAAGTGCTCACTGGGGTGAGTACACCGGACGGACTCGCCGAGAACTTCTAGATGGTACTATACCTATCATCAGGTGGAAGTTCTCAGGTGACATGAGAACATGTTAGTCTTTAGACCTGAGATCGGCATTTTTATCGTGTGAGTTCCTACTGTGCTTTGATCACTACCCTACCACGGCTCTACTGAGTCGTGTAAACAGGTTTTGGTTGGGTACAGTCCCGAGCCACATGGAGACAGTGAGCGATTGTCGGGATTCGTCTCTCCCGGTATAGGGAGTCGATATCGCACTGTGTTTGATTGGTCTGGACCATAAGACCTTGGCCAAGGCAGTTGGAATTTACTGATAGGCTGATCAGTAGTTTCTTGGATTGGTCCTGAGCCACATCAGCACGAATTACCGGGTTATTAGGGTCTAAAGTTTACTACCCCCACACCTGGTATACGATACTCTATGACGAAGAGACCGGACTGTACGGAGATTTTCACAGATAGGCTCAGTAGGGATCCGAATGAGTTTGCTCGTCAGCCTTCCTTTTCGACTGGTACCCGGATAGCTGTTACGTACAGCTAGTGCCGCTGACGTGCTTGTGGTTATGGATTTATCCAGTAACTCACTGTCGGTGTACTGTCGAGTCTTTAGAGTCCCACACAGAGGGTTTCCCTAGTTCAGGAGAAATGATGTAGTAGCCGTATTGGATACGTGTAGGGTTCCGATCGATTGATGTACTTTGTACCCGGACTTTCGATCGGACAGCTGGTAATACTAGCCGGCTCGGTTTTGAGCCGGATTATTAAATTAGATATTGATTTGATAATTTACATATATGTATTTCGATATGTATATTCTAGTATTACGTTCTTCGTGTTATTCTATCTCTTTGGGCATTCGTGTTTTTATCCGAATACAGGTATGTATATACAGCAGACTGTAATCCGTATTTTATTACAGATTACCTTCTAGAAGGTGGACACCTCATCATGGACTTTTCCATTTATTGATAAATGGAAATGAGGTGGAAATTGGAGGAGAGGGAGGAATGGTGAGAGCCATGACTTCAATAGTTGACAAATGAATGATTTATTCATTTGGATCAACTATTGAAGTATGGTTGCTAGTTTTTTATTATGAAAATTCATACACAAAACCATTGTGTTGAATTTTCTCTCACATGGATGTTTCATTATTCTTGAGCTCCCATTTTTGCTTCACCCTCCTCCCTCCTCTTGAGTTTCCTCTACCTTCATCATCTTCCTCTTCACTACCCTCTCATGAGTTGAGAAACAAGTGAAGAGGCAAGATAGAGATAGTAGAACACATAGATCTCCACACTATATCCTAGACAACTTAGATTAGAAACCCAAGTTCTCTAGTTGCTCCTATTAATACCTAGTTAGGAGCTAGAGCCATCGATCACATTCCTCGGGTGGATCATCTACGACAAAGGAGGGCCGGAGAATAAGCTCGATCTCGAAAGACCTATGGTGCCAGGAATGGAGATCAAACAAGTTCAAGGTGTCCACTTGGAGCACATGACGAGGAAAGAAGACCGAAGGACTTAGGTCGTTTGGTGAGAATTCTTTCCACAGTAGATAGCACTCCTAGTTTGGCTAGATAGGTTTATGGTAAGATCAGGGTTTATTAGGTTATCCTAGCACCGTTTTTGAAACCCCAGAAAATTTTTGTTCCGCAAACCGCCACATTCGATGGCTCGGACGTTAAGGTAACCCAACATGGTATCAGAGACATCCCATAAAACCTATACTAGCAGTTTAAACATTGTTTAAAATAACGTAACCAAAATAACTCCAAAACACGAAACCTTGAAATCAAGTTTCTGTCAATTTTTAAAAAGCCTCTGAAAATTTTTTAAGCAAGTGCAGAGTGATCCTTTGATTGTGAGATGAACCCAGAACAAAACCGAAGCGATTCTAGCATGTTTGGACCGACGACATCATGAATTTTCCCAGCGTCACCGGTTTTGGTGATGGGGAACCGAGTCGTTATTGTTTGGTACTCTCTAACTCTTGGATTTAGGGTTTCAGGATATGTTTGTTTTTGCCTAGAATTATTTTTCAATTATCTTGTATTTGGGGCATTGTAGAGTATTTCGAAATCGATATTTTAACAACTGTTTAATATTTATCGGTACTTAGATTAGCATCTGTGACCGTGAATGTCATTTGATCGGTAAACCTGTCTATATGCTATATGTCCTTTTAGACGAGTTTGCAACATGCCATTCACGTTGATGTTATGTGATTGTGCTGATATTGTGGTTGGATTGTCATGGTGGATAGCCGATGGTGCAATGATTTAGTACAGTTTATATTCATTTGTACATTTTTTATTGCGGGGCAAGCATTTGACATGTGGACTGCCGTCTTTGCAGGGTTGTATATTATTTGTTTGGGCACGACCGGGTTGAGGTCGATGACACCATTTGTACATATAATTTTCATTTTCTGTACTAGGATTACCCCGAGATGGAGTGCAGGAATAGCCAGGTTCTAGAGGGCAACAAGACCACATCTCATGGCGTTGAGACGGAGGGGGCTTCATTCTAGAATTGGTGGGCTATTCACCGCACTCGCAGGGGGTATAGGATGACTCGCAGAAGGGTGCCCAAGTTACAGGATTCCATAAAGTGTTGGGTGGCCCAGTCACTTTGTTGAAAGGGGTTGCCTCACTTCTGGGATTGGCGGGTAACTTGCCGCGCTTGTAGGGGTCCAGGTTTTCATTGCACAGGCTATCCACACGACCGAGAACGTCGGGTTTTATTTGCGGCTCAAATGAAACCCGGGGCTCCAAGATTATCCACCTTTCTGTATTGTTGGCTGGGATTCTATGATGTTGTTTGCTATCATGCCTGGGACGAATGTTATATATACTTATATATGTACTAGTAGATGTTGTATATGTTTTGCACCCTCGCTAGTCCAGCCCCCGCTCTGTCGTTAGTTATGTAACCTAATGGGTGATGACGGGGACCAGTGGAGAATGCGGATGGCATATACGTACATCATATTTTCGTTCTTTTCTAGTGTGATAGGATTAAATTGATGGGACCGCATTAATTTTTATTAATGCAAGAAAATAAACCTAAAAGATGTTGTTGGAACAAATTTCGAAAAACTATAGCTATATTCTTTCGCTTTGCATAGTTGTATTCGATCATGAATATCCAGCACCTCATTCCAGGAGGCAAGAGCCGAGATCCCTTCGCGGGGAGTGACCTCTTGAGCAAAAGTTTATACTGTAGATTACTCGGTTTTTTCAAAACCACAAGTTTTCAAAAGCGGAGCCTAAACCACTCCTTTTCAAAACTACTCAGGTTCCTTCAACGATATCAAGTTCATTACGTTAACGGGTTTTTCACCAAAAACCCAGCCGTAGCCCTCCGTCATTTAAGATGGTTACCACCTAGTATTCGTGTTGTGTTTGTTGGCAAGCTTCAAGACATAGTGAACGGTAGCTGAGTGATATTTATCTGTTGTATGGATATGCGATTAATCGAGACAGTCGTACAGCTTTGATGGCAAGTGTCAAGAGTTTGTGCGGGTGGGTTCGAGTTAATCAGGACAATGACGGGTTGAACTTGACTAGTGGCCTATGACTTGTTGGCAAGCGTCAAGGTTATAGGTCGTTAGGGGAAAAAACCACATCGGGAGTTTCAAATAGACAGGAAACTTGCTAGTGCTTCATACCTTTTGGAGTATGGTGACTAGAGTGGATTCCATCTAGTGCATCGCACAATGATAGTTGGATCCCGATCCCACTGATGAGTAGGATTACTCCTGGGAGATTTTTTCACTTAACAATCAATGCTATAAACAAAGTAGGTGTCTAGAAAAGAGGTTATATAATTAAGGAACTTCGCGAAAGCTTTGGACAACCTCCCTCGAAGTACTTACACTAGCCTGGCCGAAAGGTTAAGCAAGTATTGTGACGTGCGATTAATCCCAACTAATTCTTCTTTTTAGGTTTGAAGAAGAATTCGAAGAAATAGTGGGAGCCATCCTGATTAGATAAACTAATAACCAATCTAATCTTGCAAGAGCGCACGCTAAGTGTTTCTTTTGTCTCTCTCCAGGTAGCAACCAATTCACGCCCTAATCAAGATAATAAAATGTATCGCTTCACCGATCTGAATTCTTATTCGGGGCTGGGAAACATCAGTTTGACTCTAACTTATGACAATAGTCATAAGTGTGAGCAGAGAAAAGAGGATTGCATGAATTCCTTGATGACCCCATCGAAGAAGAAGCATAGAATTACGTCTTCTTCAGGTGTTCTTGTTATAGAGAACTGTTTTTCGGTCAGTCCTACCTCTGGGTACTCGATACCAGATCAGGATCTCACATCTGCAATTTATTACGGGGACTGAGAAAAAGTAGGATGGTTGGACCTGGTGATATGTCCCTCAGAGTAGGGAACGGAGCAAAAGTTGATGCTTCTGCCGTCGGTGAATATCACCTAGCATTGTTGTTCCCCTCCGAAAGACGGCGCACAAGACTGCGATGTCTTGGCACTGAGATTCGGGGCAGATGCTATTTGGTTTTATCCGTCCACCTCTCCGAAGATGCCAAGTTGATTTATGGCACCGTGTATCGGAGGTTTAGACGGATGCGGCCGATGTAGCAGACTTCGTCAGATTCCCCCTCGCTTGAGGGGTTTTTGATTGTGGGGTCGCTCTTCCCTGCAGGCGCAAGCCCCTGCAGTTAATTACGCTACCGCGTCGCGGTAGCCACTTTCTCCTGCTCCAGAAGTTCACTTCGTGTCGAGTATGTTTGTTTTGTTTGTGGTTGCCCGTGGATTGTATACGGAGACTATTTATTTCGTCGCCCGTAGGACGTGGATTAGTCCAAATCCGTATTTTCTTAGATTTGGGTTTTGGGTTTTGGTTTAAGGATACGTTAGCCATATTTGAGGCTAAGATCAACTTAAACGTTTGTTAAGGATACATTAGTCTAATTTCCAGACTAAGATCAACTTAACGGGATTGTCTAGATCCATTTCCAGTTTAGGGACATGATGGTCTATTTAATGTATGGCCGTCGGGACCCGTCACCTCTCTGACGACGTTGAAGGATTACAACGACATGTGTCAGAGGAGTTCGGAGATGTACCCTTGAACCAAAGTTGATTGGGGGATCTATAGTCCAATTTGGGACTAAAGTCTGTTTGAAGGCTTAATGATACGTTAGCCATATATGAGGCTAAGATCAACTTAAACGGGATCGTTTAGATCCGACAAAAGAGCATTTGGAGGCTCTATTGTTCCAGTTTAGGGACGTAGTGGTCCATAGGTAGTTTGAGGACATTGCGGTCCATTGCCAGTTTAGGGACATGGGGGTCCATATTCCAGTTTAGGGACGTAGAGTTCCATAGGTAGTTTAAGGACGCTTAAGTCCATGGGTTTAAGGACCCCACAGTCCGTGTTTTAGTTTAAGGACGCATAAGTCCACGGGTTTAAGGACCCCACAGTCCGTGTTTTAGTTTAAGGACGCATGAGTCCATGAGTTTAAGGACCCCACAGTCCGTGTTGATGTGTGGTTGTCGGGACCCGTCGCCTCTCTGACGTCGTTGAAGGATTACAACGATAGGTGTCAGAGGAGTTCGGAGATGTACCCTTGAACCGGATGTAAATTGATTTAGGAGAGCAGTCTTGCTCAGTCAATTTAATTTGAGGACTTACGGCCATGATTGGGCTAAGTCCAGTTGAGAATATTCAACGTTTTTTTTATCTTTGGCCTATTAGGCCTGTGTTAGGGCTTTGCCCATGCACAGCATTTTATTGCATGTTAGACCTGCTAGGCCTTTCTGATTTGGGCTCTGTCCATTTATTTTTGATGCAGAGCATCTGTCTTTGCTTGGGCTCTGCCCTCTTTTAAAATAATGCAAAGCATTTAGTTCAGCCTGTTGGGTCTTTTTTAATTGGGCTCGGCCCTTCTGCAAATAATGCAATGCATTAATTTTTTGGTAGTGGCTTATCAGACGCTTTGCGCCAAATAATGAGCGCAAGAACTTGCGGAAGCGACACATGTCGTATTCTGGTGGGCGCAAGCGTAACAGCGCAGTGCGCTGTGTCAGTGCGTTGCGCTGTTGCGCTGCTGACACGTGGCGCTCCCTGGTGGCTTGCGTCAACAAAGGAGCGCAACAGTGCAATTTTTCAAGTGCAGAGCACTGTTTTATATTTTGATCTATTTTAAATCAAAGAAAAACAAGTTTTTCTTGTTTTCAAAGAACCAATGGTTCATCAGAAAGTGCAAAGCACTATTATTATTTATTTTTCTTTTTATTTAAGATTATTGATCTTGTTCTTAGATCAATAATCTGTTCATAAAAGAATTTTCACTTTTTCCTAAAGGTTTTTACCTTTTCTTCTTTTGAAATTTCTTCAGAGTTTTCTCTGTATGAAGTTCTTAATCTCTCACCAAAATTCCTCCCTTTGAATTGAGGTCTAGGGCCCTTTTTATAGCGCCCATAAATTAGTTAAATTTGTTGAAGAGATCTTTCTCTGAGTGATTTGGGGAATTTTCCCCACCGTTGGATCTTTGATCCAAGGGCTTCTGTTTTACAGAAGAAAATCTTCTTGTTTTAACAAGAACAGAAAGATTTCTTAGAATTTTAATTCTGTTTGGCGCAAATGCTCCAGAGCGTGACACGTGTCGCGCAGCGCACAGCGCAGCGCAGCTGCGCTTGCGCAACTGCGCTGACACGTGTCGCGCAGCGCACAGCGCAGCGCTGCTGCGCTTGCGCATCTGCGCTGACACGTGTCGAGCAGCGCAGCGCTTGCGCAAAAGCGACTGCGCTGACACGTGTCGCGCAGCGCAGCACTTGCGCAACTGAAGCTTTGCTTCTATTTTGTTTTTTTTTTTGTTTTTTTTGTTGTTTTTTTAGTAGAGCTTTGCTCTGATTGGGCGCACTGCCTTGGGCGCTGCGCCGCCGTATCAGTTTCTGACACGTGGCGCGTTGCGCGCAGCGCAAAGAATTTGAAGCGTTGCTTCGAATTTTGAATTTTGAAATTCAAACAGAGCTTTGCTCTGATTGGGAGAAACAAATGCCCCTCCACCGTTGCGCTCACGTGGCGCACATGTGAGTGCAGCGGTGGCAAAATCTTGACCGTTGGATCCAACAGGTCAGGTGAAAGGGCGCAGGCGTCTATAAATAGGACCCTTGGTCCTTGATAATTTTTTTACCATTTTCAAGAACTTGAATTTCAGAGCCTTGCTCTTATTTAAGATTTTTAGAGCTTTGCTCTCATTTCTTTCCAAGAACTCCAGAGTTCAAATTTTTAAAACAACTTAGGTAAAATTTAAATTGAATTAAATCAAATTAAATTTGATTAACAGAGCCTTGCTCTATAGATCTACAGAGATCTTGTTCATGGGTTTTAACCCATGAACAGAGCCTTGCTCATGGATCAAATATAGATCTTCCCTGATCTGAAAATGGAGAACTCCTAAAAGTTTTTATGGATCTTTAAGATCCCAAATTTTTAATCTTTAAGTGTTAAAGTTTTCCTTTTTGATAGCTTTTCCATCATTATTATAGAGCTGGGCTCTTTCCAAGGAAATTTTTATTCCCTTGAGACCAGAGTTTGACAAATGTCACTCTGTGATAGAGCTTAGCTCTAAAAGTGGAGATTTTCTCCTTGTCTCTAGGGATTTCCCATCAATGAGGATATTCTCTTGGGGATCTTTTCATTAACTGACAGCGTCATCCAATGATGGGACTGTCTTATTAAATGATGCGCCGTCATTCAGATTTTGTGGGTCCTCATTTGGTCCCTTACCCACTGCATTGCGGTGTGGCGTAAAATTTTAAAATGTCGAGCGTTGGAGTTACAACACTGACGGCTAATTAAAAATTTTGTCTCTCCGTAGGAAACATGTCTGGTAATTTGTCTTTTCCGTTTGTTCGCTTGGAGGGAGGGTTTCCCCAGGCACCGGTGGACCGAGTGGTGCTCGCTCTCATAAATGATCATGACCCCGAGTACAAGAGCCTTCACCTGTGGGGTAGGTGGTACAATGAGATTATCCAGGGTTGCCGAAGTTTCAGCTCTGCCACGACATCTGAGCCGATATTTTCGATCCCTTATGCGGATGAACCCCCGGTGAAGTATGCCGTGGAGGTTAAGAATTGGAATTCAGATGACCTCCTACAGCCTGCAATTGGCGCTATTCCCGTGCAGCCGCCGCCGGCAATAGATATTTTAAGAAGGCGAATCTGTCAGGGTGAAGCACGCCCTTGGGGACAGGCCTATAATATTGGATTGGTCCCGTGACCCCCCGCCGGATACTTGCAGTGGGCCCAGTATATCCTATCGGCGAAAAGGACCCATTTGATGAAGATTGGTTTGTATTCGGCTATCTATGTCTCGCTCTTCGAGTATCCCTCTCCTCCGACGTGGTGGATCAAGGCCTTTATCGAACAATGGAATATCCCTACCCATACCTTCCTGATGACGGATAGGGAAGTTTCTATCTTTTTGGAGGAGTTTGCTGAAGTCTCAAGTCTGCCAATGAGGGGGGAGCACTACGAGGAGCTGCTTCCTCCCGATGAATACATCTTTGCCACCAAGCCGCTGGTGTTTGATCTGACTCCGGAGAACGCTATTCAGCACCAGTATCCGAGCTTGGTGAAGGTATTGGAGATTTATGAAGGACTCTATCTGGAATCGGGCGACCGGGGCGTCAGTTTTGCAGATTTCATTGCTCGCTTCGTTCAACCGGAGTTCTTATCTGAGCGGAGCGAGAAGTTAGCCCAGCTCGATGACCCTTTTGGGTTCGGTTTGGATCGCTGACCCACATCGGAGGATGACCACAAAGACTTTTATCTTCCCGGTGCCGCCGTCGTCCCTTTTTCAGAAATTGCCATCCCCGACATGGATGAAGAGACCTTTTTTGTAGGGTTCTTGGGCTTGTGGTTGTGCAGTTTTGCTCTTCCTATGCACCCATGCCATATGCGGCCGACTGTTTTCTACCCAGCGCATCGGATGGTGGCTGGTTTGCAGTTGTCAGTAGGAATCGCCGAGCTGGCTCATCTTTATAATGGACTTAGTGTAGCGGCAGACGCTAGTGAGCCAGGGGTGCAACCCGCCAACTTCCCGATGCACTACTTTACCTCTTGGATGGAAATGCACGTGCACGGGGTGTTCGGTGCCCATAAGATTCCTCCCTTTTTTGAGAATTCAGGCTCCCGAGGGTCATACGGCTGGTCGGGGCTTCGATCGTAGTTGCACCTCCGCGGGAGGCTAGGGGGCTGCTCCTTCGACCACACCTGGTCGGGGCGAAGATTTCTTTCTTGGACAAGGTCATAACAATAGGCTCAGAGACCACCAAGTCAGTAGTGTCGCTACGCGATGATTTTAAAAACGGGGCTTCCATATTGAAGGCTCGGGAAATCCTCCACCTCTATTCCATTCGGCCGGGCTACCTGGTGTTCAGGCAGAATGAGACAGCACTCTTTATGAGGTATAATCCGCACCGGTTCGCTCAGCAATCGAGCTACAACCAAGGGATCCCGATGGAAGCTTTCTTGGAAAAGCCCGTGGTTAGCCGAGAGGGGATAAAGAACGCAATGCACCAATTTACGCGGCTCAACACGGGTTCTTATTTCTTTATTAGCGAGCCGAGCTGCGTCCCCAAAGTCCTCAACGCGTACGTGGCCTGGTATGCGCATGCAATGGGGCCCGTTATTCTGATGGAGAAACGTATGCTGGTTGACCGCAAGGGTGCACCTCCCGGCGGCGATCGCAAGGCTCCCTTGAGGCCGAGGACTTCGGTCATTCTTCCATTGAAAGGTGCTGGAGGTGGACCTCTACGCGTGTTGAATCCTCCGCACGGATTGCCTCTTCGCGATACTGTGGATGCGCCACCAGCCCCCCGTGCTCCAGTGGAGGTGGTAACTGTGGTATCGCCGGAGTCCGGTGCAGGCGCGGATATCAGGACCCGCCGCCCCAAGGTGTCCGCCAAGCGTAAATCAGTCCCGGGTGCATCCAGAGCTGGCGGGAAAAAGAAGAAGAATTCGCTCCTTTCCCTTGACGCGATTCTTGGCTTAGAGCCTGAGGCCCCTCTTACCGAAGGAATAAGTGAATATGGCAGCAATAAGGGCTTCGCGGTAGACTCCGTAGACACCGACCTGGCGGCCGCCATTGCGGCTTCTGAGCGATCAGCGAGGCTTGAAGCGTGGTTGAGTAAACTCGCTGAGTCAGGTAATTATTAGCTGCTTTCTTCATCATTTCATCTCATTTTTATCATTATTCTTGACTAATACTTTTCCCCATTTTCAACAGGTGTCTCTACCGAAGAAGCTATTACTGCCTCTTTGAAGACCTTCGAAAAGGAGGAGGAGAAACGCGCTTTAGCGGGCGCCGGTATGTCCCACTCCCTTTTTTTAAAACCAATTTCGTTATCTTTTTTGATGGTCAACCTAACTTTCTTCAATTGTTTCTTTGCAGGGGTTATACCAGTCGATGAGGAGATCCTCCCCGAACCTGTTACCGGAATTCCGGTCTCGTCGGGGTTGCCGCAAGAGCCTCGACTCGACAAGTCAACGAGGGATGCCTTGAAGAATTTGGAGGCATCCCTGTATACGGACGAGGATGCTTCAATGAAAGAGGCTCTGGTGAGGTCTGTCTCATCGGCCCAGGAGGAGAGGAAGCGGCTGAGGCGCGAGGCGAAGGAGCGCAGGGCTGCTTTGGCCACAGGAGCGGGCCCAAGCACCATCCCTCACGCTGATACTCCCTCAGAAGAGGCTCCCATCACCCTATCCACCGATCACAGACAGGTGGCGCGTGCTGTTCGGAGTGCTAATGACAAGTCTAGCTCTGGTAATGTATTTTGCAAGACCTTACTGTAAGAATTGTAAATTTGTCGGTTCTTATTCATCTTGTTCTACAGGGCCAAGTCCAACCGAAGGGGAGGCGGAGACTGTCGAACCTGAGGGGCCAGAGGAAGGGGCATTGGTCGAGCCCGAGCCGACGGTGGGCAACGTCGCCGGGGTTGTTGAACCTGAGGCAGGGGCCGAGGGGGCTACGCCAGAGAAAGTCGTTGATGCCAAGCCTGAGGAAGTGGCAAATGAGACGACCCTTATAACTGAGCCTGAGGTAGCGGCGGGTGAGGCGCTTGAGGCCGGCGATCTCACGGTGACGGCTAATGAGGCGATGGAGACCGCCGAGATCGAAGTAGCGGGTGAGATGGGCACGAATCTTGGGGAAGAGTCAGCCGCTGTCTCTCAAGAGTCCGGCAATGCTCCGGTTATTGCCCTCCCTGTCTATGATCTTGCATCGTCTCCTGGCCGCGCAAGCACGGCGACGGTCCCCATCGAGTCGGGGGATGAGGCCACGGGCGGTGGCCTCATGTCGACGGAGGAGGGGGTCGCCTCCGTTTCAGCCGGCAGCTCATCAGGTAAATCCCAAGTTGCTGTCTTTCTTTACCTTAAAATCCTTTCTGACAAGTTCACCTTTTTTCGTAACGCAGGTGCAGCCAGCACTGATGCCCCACTGCTCGAGGGAGCGCCTTCAACGACCGCCTTGGCGGTGGTCACCTCTCCACCCTCTCTCATACCATCGAAGATGTTGGAAGGTATAGGTTTGCAATTTATTGATCTTATCTTTCAGACGTATAATTTATGTACTAAAGTCGTACTGTTGTGCCTTTTCAGGAGTGCTCTTTGACCATCTTTATCATGTGTTGCTTCCACACTTCTCCTTTCCATCTGAACTCGCTTCTCCCTCTGGTGGTACTAGTGAGTATAGTTTCCGACTAATATCTTTCTTTTTCATTGATGGAATTATTTCTAACTTTTTTCTCGTCTTGACTGCAGTGCTACAAATCGAAGGGGGAGATGAAAGATTGGCCACGCCCCCGGCCCTTCCGGCCTTGCCACCCGCTGCAGCTGGTATAGTAGACCATCCCATCAATAATTTCTTCATATTTCTTGAACCGTTATCTAATCGCATTTTGTCTTTTCAGTTATCGTTCCGATCTCTGCACCATTCGAGTCTCGTATTATCATGCCGGCAGGCCCCTTCATGAGATGTCCGTCTTCAAAGGGTGCCGTGAATAGTTTGCGCATGGTGAGCGACTACATAGAGGAGCTCGACGTCGAAACTCCTACGTCTGCCGCGGATTTTGCTATGACGGTTAACCCAATGCTGGTGATATTCGTGAACTTCCATAATGAGGACATCGTCACATCTTGGGTTAACCACGGCCGGGAGATTGAAGCCCGCCTGCATCAACTGGAGCTTATGCGCCCCGCTCCTGAGACCTTAGCCGCAAGTCGTCAAAGAGCCGCGTGGATTGAGCAAAGCGCTTCTCATGTCCACCACTTGGAACAAGAAGCGGCTTTAAGGTTGAGGGAGTATCAAGAGACCTTGAGCAAGACTGCTCGCCTGCGCGCTGAGGTTGAAGCGAATGCTGCCCAAGTGAAGGCTATTTTTGAGGGCCTCATGGGGCGCATTTCTCACGGGCTAAACTTGAAGCGGGAGCTTGACGTCGCCGAGCGTGACGCTCCAGGCCGCGAAGCTGCTCATCAGGCCGTAGGGGAGCAGCTTGCATCTTTCTTGCAGCAGCGGGCTCAAGTGGAGGCAGACTTGGCGGTGGTGGCCGATCAGGAGAAAGCGTGGAAGGAGGCGCACGAACAATTGTCAGGACCATGCAAGACGATTCCTTCCCCGTAGTTCCTCTTGTATCCATTTACTTGTAAATTTTTTTTTTCCGAATAACATGCATCCATTCTTTATTCTTTTGTACAATCCACCTTGTACTTGACTGAATTAATAAATAAAGATACACATTTTTTCTTTGCAGTGTCTTGTATGCCTTTCGGCTTTTCTCCCTTTCTCTTATCATCAGTATATTGTCTTGATGAACATGATTGACAGATAATAGAGTAAGCGTCTTAATTCCTCCACGAGATAGCGATGGCTTAGGCCGCAGGTTCAGATCTGCTGCCTAAGACTTTTCAACTCTATGAAACGTGAGGGTCTCATAGAGACTTTTCTCCCTACGGATCGAGAGGATCTCGTAGGTGGGTTTTCTCCTTAGGAATCGTGAAGATTCCTAAGTGTGTTTTCTCTTATAAGTCGTAAGGATCCTATAAGAGATTTTCCCCTCTTACGAGTCGAGAGGACTTGTAAGAGGTTGTTTCCCTCCTTGTCGAAGTTCGATGTTGGAGAATGAGACCCGTGGATGGTATGGAAGAGACCGTTTTGGGCCAACTTGTGGGGTCCCAGTGCTTAGGAAACAGACTTCTTTTATACCCACTGCCTAAGGCTCTATCTCACGAGTCAAGCCGCCTCATGAATTTCTCGCAAAGACATCAATTTCTTCACAAGCCGAAACGAATCGAGCGTTTCTCGCAAGAACATCCTAACGTCGCATTTAACCTCTGCTCTTTACGACAGAAGCCCGTTAAGGTCGGTGGTACTTAGGGTTTTGGCTATCGTACCATCGCATAAGCTGATATAGTCCTCGATAGGCAATCGTGCTGTTCGAGTAGCCCTGCGACTGCCGTGTCTCTGATCCCTTCGGGGGCTGGACAAGATGTCTTCAAGCAATCTTCCTAGGCAGTTTGACCGTCGGAAGAACAAGCGTTAGGAATTTTCCATGCCGCTTTTTACTTGAGGTTAGGCTCATTTTGGCGAGCCCCGATGAGTCATAACCACTCTGCGCTGGTGTGGGATGATCTCCGATAGTCTTTCAGGTTTTATGTGAGTTGCCGTCAAGACCCTGAAGCTAGGAATTTGGCCTTTGCTTCGTTTTGCTGGCATCGCGTCTGCTGTATCGAGACGAATCCCGCGGTTGTTTTTAGTTTGCTGATGAACCGTCGAGGTTTGGAACTAGGGATTTTGCCATGGCTCCGTTTGTTTGATTGTCGCGTCCGAATCCCGCTGGAGGAAGAACGCTGGGGTGACAACTCGTCTGCTGTATCTAAACGAACGTAGAGATGGAGCTGGAATTTTTCCGTGGCTCTGTTTGTTTGATTATGTTGCGTTTGAATCCTGCTGGAGGAAGAACGCTGGGGTGACAACTCATCTGCTGTATCGAAACGAACGTCGGGGTGGAGCTGGGATTTTGCCGTGGCTCCGTTTGTTTGATGATGTTGCGTCTGAATCCCGCTGGAGGAAGAACGCTGGGGTGACAACTCGTCTGATGTATCGAAACGAACGTCGGGGTGGAGCTGGGATTTTGCCGTGGTTCCGTTTGTTTGTTGATGTTGCGTCTGAATCCCGCTGGAGGAAGAACGCTGGGGTGACAACTCGTCTGCTGTATCGAAATGAACGTCGGGGTGGTGACCATTCCACACTGGTGTGAGACGATCTCCAGTTGTCTTTCTGGCTTTATATGGGTTGCCGTCAAGACCTTGAAGCTAGGAATTTAGCCTTTGCTTCATTTGCTTTGTCATGTTCGAAGCTTGTTGGAGGAAGAACGTTATTGTTGACATTGCGTTTACTGTATTGAGGCGAATTTCACGGTTGTCTCTAGGTTTTTGTTGAACCGTCGAGACTTGGCTTCGCTTTTTGGCGGAGCCTGTCGGGAAGGTATGGTTCCCTCTTTGTTTGTGCTCCTGGATTGTATACAGGGATTGCTGTGCTATCGTCTGCAGGGCATGAATTTCGTTACATATATATATTTTTTTATTTTAGTTCTTTCCGCGATGCTCTATCATTTCAGCTTTTATATCGCGAAGGTCGCGATTGCCCAATCATTTCGGCTATTTTTCGCGGTGCCCAATCATTTCGGCTGTTTACTTTATTTTTACTCGCTGCTTTTTATTGCGAGTTGCCCAATCATTTCGGCTATTTATTTTATTTTTACTCGCTGCTTTTTATTGTGAGTTGCCCAATCATTTCGGCTATTCTGCATGCATACCTTTTACTTGCTGCTTTTTATTGCAAGTTGCCCCATCATTTCGGCTATTTCGTATGCATGTGCGGCCTACTGGCCTTTCGCCGTAAACCTGAAATTGGACACCGATTTCGGCATCAACATCGCTACAACTGGGATATCGCCAGGAGCGAATCATCATTTGTCTCTGTCGTTGTCGAACAAAGGAGGCTTAGCGACCAGGGTTAGGGTCCTGTCGACTAAGGCTTTGACTTCATGAGCCGTAAGGGTCTCACAAAATTATTTCTCCCTACAAGTCGTGAGGATCTTATAGGTATATTTTCTCCTTAGGAATCATGAGGGTTCTTAAGTGTTTTGCTCCTCTGTAAGTCGTAAGGATCCTACAGGAGGGTTTTCTCCTTATAAATTGAGAGGATTTACAAGGGTTATTCATCGTGCGAACATATCCCTAATCTCGGATGGGACTTAGTTAGGGAAATATTTATTCGCGCCCGTGGATTGTATACAAGGGTCAGTATTGAGCCACTTGTAGGGCAATGTTGGAAGTTGTGGGGGTTGCTTAAGCATAGGTTTAGGTCTCTGTAACTTAAGACTTTCAAATCTTATGAGCCGTGAGAGTCTCATAAGAGAGTTCTCCTTACGAGTCGTGAGGATCTCGCAAGTGTATTTTCTCCTTAGGAATCGTGGGGATCCCTAAGTGTGTTGCTCCCTTGTGAGTCGTAAGGATCTCACGCGGGTGGTTTCTCCTTACAAGGTCGAGAGGACCCTATAAGTGTCTTTTAACGAGGTTGCGCCCTTTCGGGTTTTCACAAACACTCGCCGGTAGCCCTGTTGTTTTTACTCACGGAGCCCTTTCGGGTTTTCATCCGTGCCCATTTTGCTTATGGACATACCGTTTTTTTTATTCTTTTTATTTTCTTCTTCTCTCTTTTTTTTAATGAGGTCGCGCCCTTTCGGGTTTTCACGAACACTCGCCAGTAGCCCTGCTGTTTTTACTCACGGAGCCCTTTCGGGTTTTCATCCGTGCCCTTTTTGCTTATGGACATACCGTTTTTATTTATTATATTTTTCTTTATTTATATTTTTTTTATTCACCTCGTCAGCCTAAGGATGCTGCGGTATTAGTTTAAAGACATTTCGGTCATTTGCAAGTTTTAGGACATTGCGGTCCATCATTAGTTTAAGGACGTTTCGGTCCGGGGTCGCCGTATTTGAGGCGAATATCTAGTTTATTGACTTTTCGGTCTATGGGTCCTTCCCCATGAACGAGCATGATGCCCCCGGCGTATCCATCTTTCTCGGAGCGTGCGGTTGTGGAGGATTCACCTTCCAGTTTTCAGACAGCGCAAACTCGCCTTGTTGGTATTGGTCTTCAACCCAGTTTTTGAAGACGTAGCAGTCCTCGATCAGGTGACCTACTGTTTGGTGGAAAGGGCAATAATTAGGATTATTAACATCGCCTGGCCGCAACGGACATTTTGGAACCGGCAAATTGATGAGTCTATCGCACACTGCCAGCTCGAACAGTCCCCTTGTTTTATCTTGCGGAAACGAGTAAGGACGTTTCAACTTTTCCTGAAGGGGTTGCCGCTTGTTGCTTTGGCGAGCAATCGGTATATGGCCACTCGATTGTTGTTGAGCGCTGGCGACGAAGGCCGTTTTTCCTTTTCCTTTATCCTTTTTGTTCGCTTCATTGTTTGCGGGGCCGGGATTTTTTTCGAGTAGCGTGCGATTGCATGGCTGAACGTTCTCGCAGCTCCTCAATTCTTTCATTTTTGAAATAGATTCCCCGAGGGAAGGGTTGGGGGTAGCTTCTTCGTCAGAGTCGCTTCCAAAGGTGATAATTTGCGATACCTTAGAGTCGGCTATATGACAATCGTCGGGGGCTCTTTTGCGCTCATCTATCGCATTTTTTCGACGTCTACAAGCTTCACATTTTGTCCTGTCGAAGTGTTGCTTTTGAGCGACATACCCTTGCCACCAACAGTTAAAGGATTCGCAGTCTTCGGTAGGATGTATGATCTTCTGATGATATAAACAGAAGTTAGGGTGCATCTCTACCTCGGCGAAAGTATTTTCTTCAGAGTGTGGTAGCTTCATTCCTACTGATAGAGCTTTGGCGAACCTTTTCCTCGTCTTGAATTTGTTTTTACCCGCAGTGTATGGCTTTTGATTTGACGGGAATGCCTTGGCTCTTTCCAGTATGGCCATTTCACGCTCTTGATTGGCTTTTGCTTTCAGACGAATTTCATTTAGGAAGACATCGATCAACTTGTCTGATGGCTGTAGAATCTCCGGCTCAGGGTTCGCCATTGATTTCTCAGCGCAAGGAGCCTCCTCATCATCTGTCAGTGAATGAGCAATCACATGACAAGTCGCTACGTAGTCTTCGGATTCATCTGATAAGTTTTCTCCATCGTTTTCATCCTCGACGAAAAAACAAGTTGCCCCCGGCGTGTCCGTCTTCTTTGGAGAGTGCGGCTGTGGTGGGTTTACCTTCCAGTTTTCCGACAGTGCGAACTTTCCTTGTAGGTACTGATCTTCGATCCATCCCTTAAAGACGAAACAATCCTCAATCGGATGACTTACCGTTTGGTGGTAAGGGCAATAATTGGGATTATTAAGATCGCCTGGCTGCGACAAACGCTTTGGACTCGGCAGATTGATGAGTCTGTTGCGCACTGCCAGCTCGAACAGTCTTCTCGTTTTATTCTGAGGAAACGAGTAAGGACGTCCTAGCCTCTCTTCGAGGGATGGGCGTGGACGCACGTTGTTTTGGCGAACGACCGGCTTTGAGTTGCTCGACTGTTGTTGAGCATTGGCGATGACGATTGCTTTCCCTTTTCCTTTCTCATTTCAGGAATCTGGTTTTGGAGGAGACGGTCCATGGCCCATCTGGTCCATTTGGGCTAATTTGTCGATCAAGGCTTGGAAAGTGGTCGGCCTGAAGAAAATCATGAATTGCGAGATGGTCGCCTGCGGATCGAGAGTGCCCACAAACATGCCTACCGCAGGTGCCTCTTCTATGCGTTATTCGCATTTCGACAATAGGTTTCGCCATCGTGTTGCGTATTGGACCCACGTTTCGCCTGGCCTTATTCTGGCATTTATTAGTGCTGTTATCGCGGTGCGTTCACTAGCACTCGCGAATCTTTGTGTAAACAACATCTCCATCTCTGCAAATGTTTTGACAGAGTCGTTAGGTAGCTCCGAATACCATTCAAAGGCTGTTTCTGCTAAGCTGCCGACGAATTGACGTAGCAACAATTTGTCATCGCCTCCAGCATTGTCGCATAAAGCCCTGAATTGAGCGACATGCTGATGCGGATTCCCTATCCCTTTATATACGTAGAATTTAGGGATCTATATCCCGGCGGGTAACTGATTTGGTCGTACCAGCTCGGATACGGTCGTCCGGTTCTAGCAATTTGCCCAGCCGCTTCATTCGCCTGATGAACCCGTATTTGCTGAGCTATATATTCATCCAGGTCAGTTTTGGAGATTGCCTCCTCTTTGGCTGTTGACAAAGCCAGTGGAGGATTTGACGTTTCTCCCCTATCGTCTTTGAGGACGATCGGAGGATCTTCAGCAGGGGGATCTTGTTGAATCATCATGCCCACCATGTCCTGGAACAGGAGGGCCATTTTCTTTATGCTGGCCGCTTGTTCCGCAGCCTCTTTATCCTTTTTCTCTAATATCCGACGAAGAAACTCAGCGTCAGTTTCTTGTTCTTGACGCTCATCCGAGGACGTTTCAGAGCTTTCTTTTGGCCCAGTGAGTGCGGCCATTGCAGTCATCATTTCCTGAAGCTTTTGTTGTTGCTCCTGGGCTTTCGTCACGGATCGGGTGAGCGGTCGATGGCCCGTAGAAGTGCGGCTTTCCTCCTTTCCAGAAGCCATATAAACAGTGTGCACCACCACGCCCCCAGATTTAGGGCGTTTGTGTTCAACGCTTTTATGCTTCGCCATGTTCACAGGGGCTCTTTGCGGCCTCCTTTTCTTTTGAGTGATTGGAGTTAAGGGGGCCGTTGTAGTAGGCACCCGAGTAGCTATTGGTTTTTGTGGCTTGACGGAGTAATCCTTCTCTTGCCGAACCTTCATCTTTTTCTGTTGGCGGAGATAGTTTTCATTAATCACCGACTCCTGGACCTGTCGCCAGACCCCGTAAATTTTAGAGGACAGACGCTGAGGGGGCTGCTCTAACTGTTTCTCTGGAGTATTCTCTACAAGTGAAGGAGTTCGTTTGAACACTGCAGTAGGAGAATTTCCGCGTACCGTGTTCAGCAATTCTAAGCTGTTCCCGGTTGGAACAGCAGCATTGATCCCCACCGTTGGAGCTGGAGGAGTAAATCCAGAGGAGGAGTTGCCCCCAGCCTTCCTCACTCGGCACCAGTGGCGACGTCGAGCATGTCGTGCTGATGGAGTTGTTTCAGCTATAGGGGTGACCTTCTCATTCCCCCTGTGTCGGTCAGAATCTGCCGGTACCAGCCTTTTAAAGATCGACGTCCGTTGAATGGGGACAACCAACCTATCAAAAGCAGACTTCCGAGTAAGGGAAGCAACCTTGGTGATTTCGCCTGAAACTGGAGTAGGGAAAGCTATCCGCTTTGGGATAACGCCTTCTGGTATTGCAGGCTTCTTCATGGGCCCGTTGGAGCTCTGGCCTAGTACGTTAAAAACTGAAGCAGTGGAGTTGGGCGACCCGTTGAGAGGGGTCGCGGCAGTGGTAAGTCGATCGAAGACCGACTTCTTTGGAGCTTCTTGCAATGTCATTGGGGCGTTGAAGCTCATTGTTGGGAGCATGGTCCCAAAAAATAGTCCAGTGGTGGTTTGAGCCACCTGCTCCACCGGCATTTTGAAAAGAGAGGCCGCTTAGGGCCCGTAAGTCACTCCTCCAGTAGGGACGGAGCGAGAGTTGCAGTTGCAGGCAGTGCAGTTTGAAGCCATTGATCTTCTGTTTTCTGCACGGAGCAAAACACCAAATCTTAGTACCTCGAATCCACAGGCGACCACAGCAAACCGCGATATGTTTGCGAACACGATACACGAAGTGTGGAGTGGAAAGAGGAAGAGGTCCCACCGGGCGTGCCAGAATCTGTTCCCCTACGAAAGACGGCGCACAAGACTGCGATGTCTTGGCACTGAGATTCGGGGCAGATGCTATTTGGTTTTATCCGTCCACCTCTCCGAAGATGCCAAGTTGATTTATGGCACCGTGTATCGGAGGTTTAGACGGATGCGGCCGATGTAGCAGACTTCATCAGATTCCCCCTCGCTTGAGGGTTTTTTGATTGTGGGGACGCTCTTCCCTGCAGGCGCAAGCCCCTGCAGTTAATTACGCTACCGCGTCACGGTAGCCACTTTCTCCTGCTCCAGAAGTTCACTTCGTGTCGTGTACGTTTGTTTTGTTTGTGGTTGCCCGTGGATTGTATACGGAGACTATTTATTTCGTCGCCCGTAGGACGTGGATTAGTCCAAATCCGTATTTTCTTAGATTTGGGTTTTGGGTTTTGGTTTAAGGATACGTTAGCCATATTTGAGGCTAAGATCAACTTAAACGTTTGTTAAGGATACGTTAGTCTAATTTCCAGACTAAGATCAACTTAACGGGATTGTCTAGATCCATTTCCAGTTTAGGGACATGATGGTCTATTTAATGTATGGCCGTCGGGACCCGTCACCTCTCTGACGACGTTGAAGGATTACAACGACATGTGTCAGAGGAGTTCGGAGATGTACCCTTGAACCAAAGTTGATTGGGGGATCTATAGTCCAATTTGGGACTAAAGTCTGTTTGAAGGCTTAATGATACGTTAGCCATATATGAGGCTAAGATCAACTTAAACGGGATCGTTTAGATCCGACAAAAGAGCATTTGGAGGCTCTATTGTTCCAGTTTAGGGACGTAGTGGTCCATAGGTAGTTTAAGGACATTGCGGTCCATTGCCAGTTTAGGGACATGGGGGTCCATATTCCAGTTTAGGGACGTAGAGGTCCATAGGTAGTTTAAGGATGCTTAAGTCCATGGGTTTAAGGACCCCACAGTCCGTGTTTTAGTTTAAGGACGCATAAGTCCACGGGTTTAAGGACCCCACAGTCCGTGTTTTAGTTTAAGGACACATGAGTCCATGAGTTTAAGGACCCCACAGTCCGTGTTGATGTGTGGTTGTCGGGACCCGTCGCCTCTCTGACGTCGTTGAAGGATTACAACGATAGGTGTCAGAGGAGTTCGGAGATGTACCCTTGAACCGAATGTAAATTGATTTAGGAGAGCAGTCTTGCTCAGTCAATTTAATTTGAGGACTTACGGCCATGATTGGGCTAAGTCCAGTTGAGAATATTCAACGTTTTTTTATCTTTGGCCTATTAGGCCTGTGTTAGGGCTTTGCCCATGCACAACATTTTATTGCCTGTTAGACCTTCTAGGCCTTTCTGATTTGGGCTCTGTCCATTTATTTTTGATGCAGAGCATCTGTCTTTGCTTGGGCTCTGCCCTCTTTTAAAATAATGCAAAGCATTTAGTTCAACCTGTTGGGTCTTTTTTAATTGGGCTCGGCCCTTCTGCAAATAATGCAATGCATTAGTTATTTGGTAGTGGCTTATCAGACGCTTTGCGCCAAATAATGAGCGCAAGCGCTCGCGGAAGCGACACGTGTCGCATTCTGGTGGGCGCAAGCGTAACAGCGCAGTGCGCTGTGTCAGTGCGTTGCGCTGTTGCGCTGCTGACACGTGGCGCTCCCTGGTGGCTTGCGTCAACAAAGGAGCGCAACAGTGCAATTTTTCAAGTGCAGAGCACTGTTTTATATTTTGATCTATTTTAAATCAAAGAAAAACAAGTTTTTCTTGTTTTCAAAGAACCAATGGTTCATCAGAAAGTGCAAAGCACTATTATTATTTATTTTTCTTTTTATTTAAGATTATTGATCTTGTTCTTAGATCAATAATCTGTTCATAAGAGAATTTTCTCTTTTTCCTAAAGGTTTTTACCTTTTCTTCTTTTGAAATTTCTTCAGAGTTTTCTCTGTATGAAGTTCTTAATCTCTCACCAAAATTCCTCCCTTTGAATTGAGGTCTAGGGCTCTTTTTATAGTGCCTATAAATTAGTTAAATTTGTTGAAGGGATCTTTCTCTGAGTGATTTGGGGAATTTTCCCCACCGTTGGATTTTTGATCCAAGGGCTTCTGTTTTACAGAAGAAAAGCTTCTTATTTTAACAAGAACAGAAAGATTTCTTAGAATTTTAATTCTGTTTGGCGCAAATGCTCCAGAGCGTGTCACGTGTCGCGCAGCGCAGCTGCGCTGACACGTGTCGCGCAGCGCTGCTGCGATTGCGCAACTGCGCTGACACGTGTCGCGCAGCGCTTGCGCAAAAGCGACTGCGTTGACACGTGTCGCGCAGCGCAGCGCTTGCGCAAAAGCGACTGCGCTGACACGTGTCGCGCAGCGCAGCACTTGCGCAACTGAAGCTTCACTTCTATTTTGTTTTTTTTTAGTAGAACTTTGCTTTGATTGGGCGCACTGCCTTGGGCGCTGCGCCGCCGTATCAGTTTCTGACACGTGGCGCGTTGCGCGCAGTGCAAAGAATTTGAAGCGTTGCTTCAAATTTTGAATTTTGAAATTCAAACAGAGCTTTGCTCTGATTGGGGGAAACAATTGCCAAATGACAATTCTATGATTTTGAACAATTGCTACTATGTACCTTCCATGGTTTGCAACATCATATCAGTTTCTTTACTTGATAAAGATGGATATAAGTTTGTTCTTGATAGAAATATCATGAACATTTACCTTAATCAGGTATTGGTTGCAGAAGGTATACTGTGTAATGGTATCTATGTTCTTAATCAAAACACAGTTCTCAGTATACAAAACACACGCAAGAGGAAGAGTTCATAAGTGAACGAATCCTACTTGTGGCATTGTAGACTTGGTCACGTCGGAGAGAAAAGACTAAGTAAGTTGCATAAAGATGGACTTTTGAATACGTTCGAATTTTCATCTTATGAAACTTGTCAGTCTTGTCTCAAGGGAAAAATGACCAAATTTCCGTTCACCGGGCACGGAGAAAGAGCATCAGAGCTCTTAGGACTCATACACGGTGATGTATGTGGTCCAATGTCTATACATGCAGGGGGTTGGTTCTCGTACTTCATCACATTCACTGACGATCTCTCTAGGTTCAGATATGTGTATCTTATGAAACTCAAATTTGAAGCTTTTGAGAAATTCAAAGAATTCAGAAACGAAGTAGAGAACCAGACTAGAAAAAGTATTTAGATCCTCCGATCTGATATAGGAGGGGAGTACTTAAGCACGGAATTCCTAGAATACCTAAAAGAGAATGGAATTCTCTCTCAGCTTACTCCTTCGTATACACCACAGCACAACTGTGTATCTGAGCGGAGGAACCGTACCCTATTGGATATGGTTCGCTCCATGATGAGTAATACCGAGTTGCCTCTTTCATTCTGGGGATATGCCCTTGAAACGGCAATATATGTATTGAATAGGGTTCCTACCAAAGCTGTGCCTACCACTCCACATGCACTGTGGGAGCGGAAGAGACCATACCTTAATTTTATTAAGATATGGGGTTGTCCAGCTTATGTAAAGAAGCAGAACCCGGAAAAACTCGAGGCACGGTCAGTTTTGTGTAAGTTTGTAGGATATCCTAAGCATTCGTAAGGGTATCTGTTCTACCACACTGAGGAACAGAAGGTGTTTGTATCTCGCCACGCTACCTTTTTAGAAAAGGAGTTTCTTGCAAAAGAAGCTAGTGGGAGTACGGTAGAACTGGAAGAAACTTTTGAACCACAAAATGTAACTGATGATTTGGTGGAACCGCTAGATTCAATAACCCTAGACGAACCTCAGCCACTCCGCAGATCTAGTAGGATATCTCATCCGCCCGAGAGATACTACGATTTTCTTATAGACGAGGATAGAGAGGACTGCATCTTGGAAGAAGATGATCCTACTGGTTACAGGCAGGCCATTATCAGTAGGGACTCTGATAAATGACTGGATGCTATGCGATCCGAAATGGAGTCAATGTACACCAATAAAGTGTGGACCTTAGAAATTTCTCTACCTAGGGTAAAACCCGTTGGATGCAAATGGATCTACAAAAAGAAATTAGGTGTAGATGGGAAGGTGGAAACATATAAGGATAGACTTGTTGCAAAAGGTTTTCGTCAAAGACCAGGTGTGGACTATCACGAAACCTTTTTCCCCAGTGGCTATGCTCAAATCTATTCGGATCCTACTTGCCATTGCTGCCATCCATGACTATGAGATCTGGCAGATGGACGTAAAAACGGCTTTTCTGAATGGAAATTTAGAAGGGTGCGTTTATATGGATCAGCCGGAAGGTTTCGTAGACAGTGGGAGCAGCGGGAAGGTGTGCAAGTTGCTTAAATCCATTTATGGATTAAAGCAGGCATCGTAGAGCTGGAACATCTGTTTTGATGAAACAGCCAAGGGATTTGACTTCATCAAGAACGAGGATGAGCCTTGTATATATAAGAAGATTGTAGGACGAACTGTCATGTTCCTAGTCTTGTTCGTGGACGACAATCTTTTGATAGGAAATGACATTTCTATGCTATAATCGGTCAAGCTGTTCTTGTCACAAAGGTTCTCCATGAAGGACCTGGGTGATGCCTCGTACATTCTGGGGATTAAGATCTATAGAGATAAATCCAAGAGATTACTGAGACTTTCATAGTCCAGGTATATAGAGACCGTACTAAATAGATTTAGTATGGAAGATTCCAAGCGAGGTAACATTCCCGCATTGCACGGAATCACCCTCTCCAAGGAGATGTCTCCCAAGACTGATGAGGAGAGGGTTTGCATGATCACTATACCCACGCTTCGGCGGTATGATCTATAATGTATGTGATGCTATGTACCCGACCAGATGTAGCTTATGCGCTTAGCATGGTGAGTTGGTATCAGTCTAACCCAGGTGAGAACTACTGGACATCTGTTAAGAACATTATGAAGTAACTGAGAAGGACTAAAGAACTATTTCTGGTATTCGATAATGGGGACCTTCAGGTGGAGTCTTTTACCAATTCGAGCTTCAAGAGTGATAAGGATGACAACAAGTCTGTCTCGGCTTTTGTGTTTACCCTCAACGGAGGGGCGGTCTGTTGGAAGAGTTCCAAGAAGGACACCGTCGCAGACTTGACGATGGAGGCTGAATACATTGCTGCCAACGATGTCGCAAAAGAAGCCGTCTGGATTAAGAAGTTCATTACTGAACTTCAGGTGGTTCCATCCATTGTTAACCCAACACCTGTGTATTGCGACAATAATGGAGCTATGGCTTTAGCAAGGGAACCACGGTCCCATCAGAAATCCAGGCACATCTTGAGGCGGTATCACCTGATCAGGGAGATCATTGATCGCCGGAAGATCGAGGTATGGAGAGTGGACACAAAAGACAACACAGCGGATCCATTCACCAAGGCCCTTCCTCAAGCACAGTTCGAGAGACTTTTTGAGATGTTGGGTATTCGATACACCAACAACTGGACCTAGAGCAGACGTTGGTTACTCGATACACCGATATATGTGGCCTTAGTGAAAAAGGGAGATTGTTGGATATGTATGCCCTAGAGGCCATTATTGTATATGTATACATTTGGATGCTTGGACATATATATGTACAGGATAGTCTTGCTCGATATGATAATATGTTATCTGGTTTGTATTTATCTTAACATATGTATATTTTACTTACTATTACATATCTTCTGTACATGTTGATAAAACCCGTAGGATCATTGCTAGACTACCCGCGTTGTGATGGCGATCATACTTATGGGAGCTGGGTAGTCGGTACACACATCCTTAAATGGTCCCTAGTCATGAGAGTATCGAGACTGGGCATCGATATTCCGGAGTAGACTAGTGTATACGTTTCTAGACCTCGATGAGGGGCGATGGTATGGTCCCGCAACCATTGGTCTTTCGCACCTAAGATCGTATACAGGTGCTCACTGGGGTGAGTACACCGGACGGACTCGCCGAGAACTTCTAGATGGTACTATACCTATCATCAGGTGGAAGTTCTCAGGTGACATGAGTACAGGTTAGTCTTTATACCTGAGATCGGCATTTGTCTCGTGTGAGTTCCTACTGTTCTTTGATCACTACCCTACCACGGCTCCACCGAGTCGTGCAAACATGTTTTGGCTGGATACAGTCCCGAGCCACATGGAGGCAGTGAGCGATTGTCGGGGATTCGTCTCTCCTGGTATAGGGAGTCGATATCGCACTGTGTTCGATTGGTCAGGACCATAATACCTTAGCCAAGGCAGTTGGGATTTACTGATAGGCTGATCAGTAGTTTCCCGGATTGGTCCTGAGCCACATCAGCACGAATTACCGGGTTATTAGGGTCTGACGTTTACCATCCCCCAGACCCGGTATGCGATACTCTCAGACGAAGAGACTGGACTGTATGGAGATTGTCACAGATAGGCTCAGTAGGGATCCGTATTAGTTTGCTCGTCGGCCTTCCTTTTCGACATGTACCCGGGTTGCCGTTGCGTACAGCTAGTGCCGCTGATGTGCTTGTGGTTATGGATTTATCCAGTAACTCGCTGCCGGCGTACTGTCGAGTCTTTAAAGTCCCACACAGAGGGTTTCCCTGGTTTAGGCGAAATGATGTAGTAGCCGTATTGGATAAGTGCAGAGTTCCGATCGATTGATGTACTTTGTACCCGGACTTTCGATCGGACAACTGGTAATACGAGCCGGCTCAGTTTTGAGCCGGATTATTAAATAAGGTATTGATTTGATAATTTACATATATGTATTTCGATATGTATATTCTAGTATTACGTTCTTCGTGTTATTCTATCTCTTTGGGCATTCGTGTTTTTATCTGAATGCAGGTATGTATATACAGCAGACTGTAATCTGTATTTTATTACAGATTACCTTCTAGAAGGTGGACACCTCATCATGGACTTTTCCATTTATTGATAAATGGAAATGAGGTGGAAATTGGAGGAGAGGGGGGAATGGTGAGAGCCATGACTTCAATAGTTGACAAATGAATGATTTATTTATTTGGATCAACTATTGAAGTATGGTTGCTAGTTTTTTGTTATGAAAATTCATACATAAAACCATTGAATTGAATTTTCTCTCACATGGATGCTTCATTATTCTTGAGCTCCCATTTTTGCTCCACCCTCCTCCCTCCTCTTGAGTTTCCTCCACCTACATCATTTTCCTCTTCACTACCCTCTCATGAGTTGAGAAACAAGTGAAGAGACAAGATAGAGATAGTAGAACACATAGATCTCCACACTACATCCTAGACAACTTGGATTAGCAACCCAAGCTCTCTAGTTGCTCCTATTGACACCTAGTTAGGATCTAGAGCCATAGATCACATCCCTCGGGTGGATCAGCTATGACAAAGGAGGGCCGGAGAACAAGCTCGATCCCGGAGGACCGATGGAGCTGGAAATGGAGATCAAACAAGTTCAAGGTGGTCACTTGGAGCACATGACGGGGAAAGAAGACCGAAGGACTTGGGTCATTTGGTGAGAATTCTTTCCACAGGAGATAGCACTCCTAGTTTGGCTAGATAGGTTTATGGTAAGATCCGGGTTTATTGGGTTATCCTAGCGCCGTTTTTGAAACCCTAAAAAATTTTTGTTCCGCAAACGCCACGTTCGATGGCTCGGGCGTTAAGGTAACCCAACATTCGCATTCTCTAACAAGCACCGAGCCTACAGCTTAGTCAGAGACGGCTAGATATAATAATAGGTCTTCGCCCTCGACCGGTCGGGTGAGTAGCGGGGGAGTCGCTAGGTGCTCTTTAAGTTGTTCGAAAGAGTTCCGGCATTTCTCAGACCATTCGAACTTAGGAATTTTCCTTAGGGCCTTGAAGAACGGGAGGCACCTCTCTCCAGATCTAGACATAAAGCAACTCAGGGAAGCCAACCTCCCCATGAGGCGCATGATGTTGAAATTGCTCTTGGGCATTTCCATGTTGAGGATGGTGCTGATCTTTTCTGGGTTAGCTTTGATTCCTCTATGGGTAACCATGAACCCGAGGAACTTCCCACTGATGACTCCGAACGCACACTTAGCTGGGTTCAGCTTCAGTTTGTACTTGCGCAGGATGTCGAATGTCTCGCCGAGGTCTTTAGTGTGCCCGGCTGAAGAGACGGATTTTACGAGCATGCCGTCGACGTAAACTTCCATATTTCTCCCAATCTGTGGTTTGAACAGTTTGTTGACCAGGCGTTGATACGTGGCCCTGTTGGATATATATGCCCTAGAGGCCTACATTGTATAGGAAGCTTGGGATATGTATGTACATGACAGTCTTGCTTGATATGATAGTACGCTATTTGGTTTGACTTTGTCTTAACGTATAATATATTTTACTTGGTATTTATATATATATGTTGATAAAGCCTATAGGGTGTTTGTCTGACTACCGGCGTTGTGATGGCAGTCATACTAGTGGGAGCTGGATAGTCAATAGGCACACCCTTAGATGTCCCTGGTCGCAGGAGTATCGAGATTGGGCATCGATACTCCGGAGTAGACTAGTGTATACATATCTAGACCCTGACGAGGGGCAATGGATTGGTCCCGCAACCATTGGTGATGTTCACCTAAGATTGTATACAGATGCTCACTGGATGTGAGTACACCGGACAGGACTCGCCGAGAACTGACTGGATGGTATTATACCTAACGTCAGATAGCAGTTCTCAGGTGACATGTGTGCAGATAGTCCGTTGACTTAAGGTCATCATTTGTCTCGTGTGAGTTCCCACTGTGCTTTGATTGTTACCCTACCACGGCTCAAAGGAGTCGTGCAAACAGGTTTCAGTTGGGCACAGTCCCGAGCCATGTGGAGGCAGTGAGTGACTGTTGGGGATTCGTCTCTCCCGGTATAGGGAGTTGATATCGCACAGTGATCGGTTGGTCATTACCATAAGTCCCTGGCCAGGGCTGATTGAGAATTACTGATAGATTGATCAGTAGATTCTCGGATGGTGATAGAGCCATACCGACACGACTTGTATGGTTATTAGGGGTCTGACGTCCACCACCTCCCTAGACCGTACATGTGATACTCTCAGACGAACAGACCGGACTGCGCGGATATTGTCACAGACAGGCTCAGTAGGATTTCAGATGGGTTACCTCATCAGCTTTCTTATCGACAACTACCTGGGGACCGTTACGTACAGCTAGTGCCGCTTGCGGTCTGTGGTTAAACCCACTGCCAGCGTAGTAGTCGAGTCTTTAGAGTCCCACACAGAGTTTTCCCAAACCCAGGCGAAAAGATATAGAGGTCGTATGGTTTTACGGCAAAGGTTCGGACGCATACGTGTTTAATCGCACGTACGACATTCGGACAGTTTTTACTAGCCGGCTTTGGTTTAAGCCAGATTCTAGTATCAGGTTATTGGATTTATACAGTCTAAAGTTTTTCCGTATTTTCACGGATGAGAGGGGCGTTCTCGTAATTTTCCGAGAAGCTTCTAGAAGGATGTGACATAAAGAGAGAGGTGGCATTTTCATTTATTGAATTAGTGACTCATTGTGAGTGATTCATCATGTCATTAAAGCTTCATTTATTGCTTAATGACTCACATAATGAATCACCCACTTGATTAAATGAAACATGATGAATATTCACTTATTATTCATTTCTTTCTTATTCTTTATGTTTCATATATATCAAGTGAGAAGCTTTATTCAATATAATAATATCATTATCATCTTCTCACTCTCTCTCTTCAAGTTCTCTCTCCTTCACCAAACCCTAATCCTACCCTCATGAGTTGAGAACAAGGATTAGGAAAGACTAATTACTCCATAACCAATCTCTACATCATCTTAGCTACTCTATTTAGCAACTAGAGAAACTAAGTAACCTCAAGTTTAGAGGTTATAGCTTGGATTAGGGTTCTCGGGTGGATCGTCTATCACGGGAGAAAGCCGAAGAGGACGTGGAGATCCAAAGAGGCCGTAGAGAACATCAAGACGAAGGACTAGAACCGTTTGGTATAATTCCTTCGCATAGTAGATTAAAACTCTAAAGCTTTTGTTAAAACTTGTATAGCAAACGATTCGTACGGTTAATCGATGTTTGATCATAGAACTTGATTGTTATTCATATTTCCGCCTCCCCACAAGTATTGGGGTGTTGAACATCGACTTACAGTGGTATCAGAGCCTAGCTAAACAAGTTTTAACTTAATCGCAAATTTGTACGAATTTCGAATGGAAAAACGAAGCCGAAAAACCCTAAAAATTACAAGTTTCTGTCGAATTTTAAATGAAGTCCAAAATTGGTTCAGGGATGTTCAGAAAGCTTGTTATGACACCAGAAGAACACCCAAGAAATTTGGGGCCATGACTCGACCAAACGACCGCGGTTCCGCGGCGGATCCTAACGATCCGCGGCGCTTCCGCGGCCGAGTTGCCGAGTCATGATCCCAGTTTTCTTGGGTGGGTTCTCTGTTGAATTTGGGATTTTCTGGAATATTTAATTTTTGCTCAGGTTTCAGTTTTTCAGAGCAGATTTTGGAGCAATATTGAAAGTGTTTAATCGATCGAAATTGTACAGTATTTGCATATTAGATTATATCTGTGATTGTATAATGTGTTCGTAAACCTCCCCTAACTGCTAGTATGTCGGTTAGCAGGGGGTTGCACATTTCTGTAATGGTTTTAACTGTTTGTGCATATAAACTGTATTGGACTGTTGTGGTGATTAGCCGGGTTTTGTGATGGGTTATTGTTTTAATTCATTTGGTGTAATTGTAACAAGTTGTAATATTATTTCGCGGGGCACATCCAGGTTGCGGTTGTAGCCACCGTTGTATTATTTCTTTTTACTGTTTTTGCTCCTAGGACAGATCCAAGATGGGGTACACAAACTGCCGGGCGGGTAGTTTGCCGTACCCGTAGGGATCTTGGGTGGGGTAATGGCTATTCATCACAACTGTGTAATCTGTCTTTTCTTGCAGACTCAAAAGAAATACAGATTGCTTGCAAATCCAATATTGTTTATCTGTGTTCTGGAATGTATATCATTGCGTCAGACGAATGTAAAATATCTATATATATGATAGCTATTTAGACGTCACTTATGTTTTACACCCGCGCTAGCCCAGCCCCTGCTCTGTCGTTAGTTAAGTAACCTAACGGGTGATGACGGGACCCCGTGGCGAATGCGGATGGCATAAGAGGACGTCATATTTTCGTTGTTATCTGTAATGATAGGTTAAAGATGGGACGCATTATTTTTAATGCAAAGAAAATAAAACCTAAACTGAATCGTTGGAACAATTTCTAAAAACCACTCGGTTTTCTTGAAAAAGCAAATTTTAAATGCGGAGCTTAAACCACTCCTTTTAAAAAGCTATCATAGTTCCTTCGATCAAATCAAGTTCATTACGTTAACGGTTTTTTGCCAAAAACCAGCCGTAACCCTCCGTCGTTTCAGATAGACAGCACATCGTATTCATGCTATGCTTGTTGGCCTACGTCAAGGCATAGTGTATGGTAGCAGTGTGTGTGCCTATTTGTTGCATAGATAGATGCATTAGTTTAATACAGACGTACACCTTGTTGGCCTACGTCAAGGGCTTGTACGATGTATTTAAATTGATCAGGACAACGACGGGTAGAACTTGACTTGCGTCTTATGACTTGTTGGCCTACGTCAAGGTCTATAAGAGCTTGGGGTAAAAATCACATCGGGAGTTTCAAACATAAAGGAAACTTGCAGATTTAGCTTACCTTCTGGAGTGTGGTGACTAGAGTGGCTTCCATCTAGGGCATCATGCAATGATAGTTGGATCCCGATCCCACTGATGAGTAGGATTACTCTCGGGAATTTCTCTCACTTAACAATCAATGCTATAAACCAAGTAGGTGCCTAGAAAGGTGTTAGAGGGGGCTACGCCTCCAAGGAAAAGAGGTTCTTTAATTAAGGAACTTCGCGAAAGCGTTGGAAAACCTCCCTCGAAGTACCAACACCAGCCTGGCTGAAAGGTTAAGCAAGTATTGTGACGTGTGATTAAAAACCTGACTAGTTCTTCTTTTAGGTTTTGAAGAAGGATTTGAGGAAACAGTGGGAGCCATCCTGTTTAGATAAATAAACCAATCTAAACTTGCAAGAGCATATGCTGAGTGTTTTCTTTTCTCTCTCTCTGGCAGCTACCATGACTGGACTAAAACTATTACTTGAAAAGAATATACTGACCGGGCATAACTATAAAGACTGGCTAAGAAACGTCAATATCGCGCTGACTTATGACAAAGTTGCATACGTTACCACCGATGTTCCTCCCCTTATCCCATGACCAGATTCCTCAGTTGCGGACAAGGAAGTTCGTAAAACCTGGGATCTAGATTGTGAGCAAGCTAAGTGTATCGTGCTGGCGTCCATGAATAATGAACTCCAGAAACAGCACGAGAGTATGGATATTGCATCCATATTCCTCCATTGCAAGGAATTGTATGGTGAACACTCTCGTATCGCAAGGTACGAAACCTCAAGGAAGCTATTCCAGATGAGGTTAGCTCCAGGATCGCCTGTTGGAGAGCACGTCCTCAAAATGATCACCCTCATTGAGGAACTCGCAAACCTGGGATGCGTGCTAGAGAATGATTTGTACATCGACTTGATTTTGCAGTCCCTTCCCCACACCTTCTCTCAGTTCGTGCTGAACTTCAACATGCACGAAATGGAAGCGGATCTTCCAAAGCTCCTCAATATGTTGAGGGTAGCAGAGACCTCCTTGAAAAAGGAGAAGACCCCTGTTCTGTATGTTGGCCAATCATCTTCTTCTAAAACTAAAGCGAAAGCTAAAGGGAAGAAAAAGATGAAAGCCACCAAACCGAAGGGTGGGGTCAAGAAGGTGCAGGGAACGAACAAGGCAGGAAGGGTGAAGGCAGAAAAGAACGAGTGTTTCTATTGTCACAAGCAGGGGCACTGGAAGAAGGATTGTCAGGCCTTCAAAGCCAAGGACATGAAGCAAGTTGTTGCTTCTACTTCAGGTGTGTTCGTAATCGAAAATTGTCTTTCGGTTAACTCTACTTCATGGGTACTTGATACCGGTTCTGGTTCTCATATCTGTAATTCTTTGCAGGATCTGAGAAATAGTAGAGTACTGGGGGCAGGTGATATGACTCTCCGGATGGGTAATGGAATGCATGTAGATGCAGTTGCAATGGGGGAATATCACCTAGGGTTGAATAGTGGAAACATTTTGGTATTGTATAACTGTTTTTGTATTCCCAGTATGTTGTGTAATATTATATCAGTATCTTTATTGTCTAATAAAGGATATAATTTTGTGCTTGAAAGAAATGTCATGAACATTCTCCTAAATCAAGAACTGATTGGGTTTGGCACACTGGAAAACGGCATATACATACTTAATCAACCATAAATTTTCAATATTCAAAACACGCGTAAAAGAAAGGCTCAAGATTCGAATCAAGCCTTCCTATGGCATTGTAGACTTGGTCATATAAATGAAACAAGGTTGACTAAGTTACATAAAGATGGATATCTAGATCCGTTTGAATATTCATCATATGCAACTTGTCAATCATGTATCAAAGGAAAAATGACCAAATCTCCGTTCACCGGACACGGAGAAAGAGCCACCGAACTCTTGGGACTAGTACACAGTGATGTATGTGGTCCGATGTCTATACATGCAAGAAGTGGTCACTCCTACTTCATCACTTTTACTGATGACTTCTCTAGGTATGGACATGTGTTCTTAATAAAACATAAATCCGAGGCTTTTGAGAAGTTTAAGGAGTATAAAAATGAAGTAGAAAAACAAACTGGTAAAAGCATCAAGACACTTCGATCTGATCGAGATGGAGAATACTTAAGTACCAGTTTCCTTGAATACTTGAAAGCAAATGGAATACTCTCTCAGCTTACTCCACCTTATACACCTCAGCATAATAGTGTATCAGAAAGAAGGAATCGCATGCTATTAGATATGGTGCGATCAATGATGAGTAGTGCTGAGTTGCCACTTTCCTTCTGGGGATTTGCTCTAGAATCAGCCGCATATCTATTAAATAGAGTTCCAACTAAGTCTGTACCTACCACTCCATATGAAATGTGGTGTGGGAAGAGACCATATCTCAAGTATATCAAGATATGGGGGTGTCCGGTATATGTTAAAAAGCATAATCCGGACAAGCTCGAGGCACGATCGGTTTTGTGCAAGTTTGTAGGATACCCCAAGCATTCAAGGGGGTACATGGTCTACCACACTGAAGAACAAAAGGTGTTTGTCACTCGTCACATTGTCTTCTTAGAAAGCGAATTTCTTGCAAAAGAAATTAGTGGGAGCGCGGTAGAACTGGAAGAAATTCCAGAACCTCAAACTGTAACCGAAGACTTAGAAGAATCTCAGACTTCAATAGAACATGATGAACCAACGCCACTCCGCAGATCTAGTAGGCTTTCTCATCCTCCTGAAAGATACTATGGTTTCCTTCTTAATGGGGATCGAGAGGATTGCATCATCGATGATGATGAGCCTGCTAGTTTTCAGCAGGCTATCACAAGTAGCGACTCAGTAAAGTGGCTGGATGCAATGAGATCCGAAATGGAATCCATGTACACCAATAAAGTATGGACTTTAGAAGTTGCTCCTCCTGGGGTAAAACCAGTTGGGTGCAAATGGATCTTCAAAAAGAAGATTGGTACATTTGGACAAGTGGAAACGCACAAAGCTAGACTAGTAGCAAAAGGTTTTCGTCAAAGACCAGGATTGGACTACGATGAAACTTTTTCGCCAGTAGCTATGCTTAAATCCATTAGGATCATGCTTGCCATTGCTGCCTTCCATGACTATGAAATCTGGCAGATGGATGTAAAAACAGCTTTTCTAAATGGACATCTAGAAGAGAGTGTTTACATGGATCAACCAGAAGGTTTCTTAGACAGTGGGAGCAGTGGAAGAGTGTGCAAATTGCTTAAATCCATTTATGGGTTAAAGCAAGCATCGCGGAGTTGGAACATCTGCTTTGATGAAACAGTCAAGGAATTTGACTTTATCAAAAATGTAGATGAACCATGTGTTTATAGGAAGATTGTAGAAGGAGCAGTAGTCTTCCTCGTTTTGTATGTCGACGACATACTACTGATAGGGAATGATATCCCTATGTTACAATCAGTAAAGCTCTTCTTGTCACAGAAATTCTCTATGAAAGACTTGGGAGATGCATCATACATTCTGGGCATTAAGATCCATCGAGATAGATCTAATAGAATATTGGGACTTTCACAGTCCAGGTTTATAGACACTATACTAAAGAGATTTAGTATGGAAGATTCCAAGCGAGGCAATATGCCCGCTTGTCACGGAATCACCCTCTCCAAAGACATGTCTCCGAAGACTGATGAAGAGAGGGCTCGCATGGGCATTATACCCTACGCTTCGGCGGTAGGATCAATAATGTATGCGATGTTATGTACCAGACCAGATGTAGCTTACGCACTTAGTGTGGTAAGCAGGTATCAATCGGACCCAGGTGAGAAACATTGGATAGCGGTGAAGAACATTCTCAAGTACCTGAGAAGGACTAAGGAGATGTTCTTGATTTACGACAATAAGGACCTCCAGGTAGAGGCTTTTACCGACTCCGGCTTCCAAAGTGACAAGGATGATTCTAAATCTATTTCGGGTTTTGTGTTTACCCTCAATGAAGGGGCGGTAAGTTGGAAGAGTTCCAAACAAGATACCGTCGCAGACTCAACTATGGAGGCTGAGTATATAGCTGCTAGTGAAGCCGCAAAAGAGGCTGTCTGGATAAGGAAGTTCATTTCTGAACTTCAGGTGGTTCCGACCATTGCCAATCCAATACCTTTGTATTGCGATAACAATGGCGCTGTAGCTTTAGCGAAGGAACCAAGGTCCCATCAGAAATCCAGGCATATCTTAAGGCGTTTTCACCTGATCAGGGAGATCGTGGATTGTCGGGAGATCGAGATACGGAGAGTGGACACAAAAGACAACACGGCAGATCCATTCACCAAGGCCATTCCTCAAGTACAGTTCGAGAGACTTTTTGAGATGTTGGGCATGCGGTACGCAAGCAACTGGATCTGGTAGAGACAGTGGGTACTCATTGCGCCAATCATAGGCCTTAGTGCAAGTGGGAGATTGTTGGATATATATGCCCTAGAGGCCTACATTGTATAGGAAGCTTGGGATATGTATGTACATGACAGTCTTGCTTGATATGATAGTACGCTATTTGGTTTGACTTTGTCTTAACGTATAATATATTTTACTTGGTATTTATATATATATGTTGATAAAGCCCATAGGGTGTTTGTCTGACTACCGGCGTTGTGATGGCAGTCATACTAGTGGGAGCTGGGTAGTCAATAGGCACACCTTTAGATGTCCCTGGTCGCAGGAATATCGAGATTGGGCATCGATACTCCAGAGTAGACTAGTGTATACATATCTAGACCCTGACGAGGGGCAATGGATTGGTCCCGCAACCATTGGTGATGTTCACCTAAGATTGTATACAGATGCTCACTGGATGTGAGTACACCGGACAGGACTCGCCGAGAACTGACTGGATGGTATTATACCTAACGTCAGATAGCAGTTCTCAGGTGACATGTGTGCAGATAGTCCGTTGACTTAAGGTCATCATTTGTCTCGTGTGAGTTCCCACTGTGCTTTGATTGTTACCCTACCATGGCTCAAAGGAGTCGTGCAAACAGGTTTCAGTTGGGCACAGTCCCGAGCCATGTGGAGGCAGTGAGTGACTGTTGGGGATTCGTCTCTCCCGGTATAGGGAGTTGATATCACACAGTGATCGGTCGGTCATTACCATAAGTCCCTGGCCAGGGCTGATTGAGAATTACTGATAGATTGATCAGTAGATTCTCGGATGGTGATAGAGCCATACCGACACGACTTGTATGGTTATTAGGGGTCTGACGTCCACCACCTCCCTAGACCATACATGTGATACTCTCAGACGAACAGACCGGACTGAGCGGATATTGTCACAGACAGGCTCAGTAGGATTTCAGATGGGTTACCTCATCAGCTTTCTTATCGACAACTACCTGGGGACCGTTACGTACAGCTAGTGCCGCTTGCGGTCTGTGGTTAAACCCACTGCCAGCGTAGTAGTCGAGTCTTTAGAGTCCCACACAGAGTTTTCCCAAACCCAGGCGAAAAGATATAGAGGTAGTATGGTTTTACGACAAAGGTTCGGACGCATACGTGTTTAATCGCACGTACGACATTCGGACAGTTTTTACTAGCCGGCTTTGGTTTAAGCCAGATTCTAGTATCAGGTTATTGGATTTATACAGTCTAAAGTTTTTCCGTATTTTCACGGATGAGAGGGGCGTTCTCGTAATTTTCCGAGAAGCTTCTAGAAGGATGTGACATAAAGAGAGAGGTGGCATTTTCATTTATTGAATTAGTGACTCATTGTGAGTGATTCATCATGTCATTAAAGCTTCATTTATTGCTTAATGACTCACATAATGAATCACCCACTTGATTAAATGAAACATGATGAATATTCACTTATTATTCATTTCTTTCTTATTCTTTATGTTTCATATATATCAAGTGAGAAGCTTTATTCAATATAATAATATCATTATCATCTTCTCACTCTCTCTCTTCAAGTTCTCTCTCCTTCACCAAACCCTAATCCTACCCTCATGAATTGAGAACAAGGATTAGGAAAGACTAATTACTCCATAACCAATCTCTACATCATCTTAGCTACTCTATTTAGCAACTAGAGAAACTAAGTAACCTCAAGTTTAGAGGTTATAGCTTGGATTAGGGTTCTCGGGTGGATCGTCTATCACGGGAGAAAGCCGAAGAGGACGTGGAGATCCAAAGAGGCCGTAGAGAACATCAAGACGAAGGACTAGAACCGTTTGGTATAATTCCTTCGCATAGTAGATTAAAACTCTAAAGCTTTTGTTAAAACTTGTATAGCAAACGATTCGTACGGTTAATCGATGTTTGATCATAGAACTTGATTGTTATTCATATTTCCGCCTCCCCACAAGTATTGGGGTGTTGAACATCGACTTACAGGCCCCAGCGTTCTTGAGTCTGAAGGGCATCACTTTGTAGCAGTATACCCCCCGATCCGTGGTGAAGGTGGTAAGTTCTTCGTCGGCCGGGTTCATCCGGATCTGATTGTAACCAGAGAAAGCGTCCATGAAGCTCAGTAATTCGTGGATGGCCGAACTGTCCACTAGCTGGTCTATTCGAGGAAGTGGATAGTTGTCTTTGGAGAATGCTTTATTCAAGTCCGTGAAATCGACACACATGTGCCATTTCCCATTCGCCTTCTTGACCATGACCACGTTCGCCAGCCAATCCGAGTAGTCTAGGTTCCTGATGAAGTTGGCTGTGAGCAATCGATCCACCTCTTCTTCCATCGCCTTTTGTTTAACCGGCGCAAAACTTCTCTTCTTTTTTCGGACGGGTCGGGATTTCGGGTCGACCCCGAGCTTGTGAGAGATCACTTTGGGGTCAATCCCGGGCATGTCCGCTGGCGTCCAAGAGAATACGTCCGAGTTTCCTTAGAGGAAACGGATCAAGTCTTCGCGGTGGTCCCCTGTCAAGAGAGAGCCGGACTGTCCGGCCACCGACTCTTTCTACGAAGGGGACTTCCGTCAATGCTTCCACCGGGGTGCCTCGAATTTCCTTTTGGTCCTCGCGGGTATCTAAAGATCCCTGGAAATCATGCGCGTCCTCAAAATCGTCGCCCTACTCGGGGGACGTCGAGGCAAGGCAAATTTTGGTGGTTTGCTGGTTCCCGTAGGCCCGGCCTATCCCCCTTGATCCAAAGGGAATTTGATCGCAAGGTGATAAGTCGAAATTTGAACCCGGAGGACGTTCAAGGTAGGGCGTCCCAGGAGAATGTTATAGGATGAAGGGACCTTAGCGACGAAGAAGTTCACCGGTATGGTTCGCGAATTGCCCGATTCCCCAATGTTGAGGAGGAGGGTGACCAACCCCTCAGCCGGGACGGAGTGGTTTGTGAACCCAGAGAGGACATGGGAGGTCGGCCGAAGGTCGGATGGTCCTAGCCCCATACACTGGAAGCAGTCGTAGTACAGGATATCTGCCGAGCTCCCTGAATCGACCAAAATTCTCTGGACCTCGTAACGGTGGACTCAGGACGTTACCACGAGAGGGTCATTGTAAGGAAGCGATATGCCGTGGAGGTCTTCATTAGTGAAGATGATCGGTTCGTCCTTCCTGCACCTTTTGCGGGGTGGATCGCTTACATCTTCGACTGGGAGGAGGCGGTGGTTCTCCCCGTTTTCCAGAGCTTGATCCGAGGTGACAACCATGATTTGCCCAATCGTTAATTCTCCGGGAGGAGTTTGTTCATTCTTCTCCCGCTCCGCCTGCCGCTTGTCCCGTAAGTATTTTGCCAGGTGGCCGGAGCGGATCAGCTCCTCGATGTAGTCACGGAGTTATTTGCAGTTCTCAGTCGGGTGACACTGCGACCTGTGGAAGGTGTAGTAGGGCTGTGGAGACGCTTGCCCACTCTTAGGATGACTGGAGGGATCTTAAAGAACCTCTCGCCCTTAGCTTCCTACAGCAGCTCGGTCTGGGAAATGTTTTGAGGAGTGTACTCCTGGAACTTCGGGGAGTAAGGCTTCTGTAACATTTCAGAAATATAAAATATTATTTTTTGGAATTTAAATAATAAAATAATATATTTCACGAAAACTATTCGATTTGCGAATTGGGGTTTTCGTAAAATGGTATAATTATATACCAATATTTGGAAAATTATTGGAGATTGATATGTATTATTTATTAAAAGGGTATTTATTGGATTTGGAATTTTATAAATAATTATGCAATTAATTATATGCAAGTTTAAATTAAACTTGATTAGTGCACTACTAATCATGATTAGGCCAAATCCGTCTTTTTAATTAGCCATGGTTAGTGCACCATGATATGTTACATTTTGGTTGCATGTTGTTTTCATTTGTGCTTGTTGATATTGTGATTTTATATGAGTGGGAAAAAGAGAAAGAAAAAGAAAAGAGAGCATGGGTTGAGGAGAGAGAGTAGGGGGACACAATGATGAAATGGAGGCATGGCATGAGAGAGAGAGAGAGAGGATGGCATGCTACACCCTTGACTCTTTCTTCATTTTCTTTCCTTCATCCTTCATTATTTCTTCACTACACTTCTTCAACTCCTTCTTCTTCTTCACCTCCTTCCTCCACCTCCTCCACCTCCATGAAATCATCCTCAAAACCATCTCAAAACCCCACACCACCTACATTAAAAATGACCACAACCTCATCCTACACCCCATAGCAAACTCAATTTTGAATTTTGAGCACTTGGAGCATCTAGGATTTTTCTTGAGTTGCTTCCAAGAGGTATAACCTTCTTTTCTCATTTTGGTAATTGTTTCTTTACCTCATATAATAGTTTAGAGTTAAACAAGTATAGGGTTGTGATCTTGGAATTTTCTAGGTTCATGTTTAGTGGGAGACTTGACTTGTAAAGTGGTAATTGAGATGTAGTGAGTGTTTACAAGACCTTAGTGATGTTTTACTGGCCAAAACTAGAGACTAGAACCCAATGCACGGACTTATAATTTTCTCAACGTTGGAATTTTGACAGATTGTGATGATATTTTGGAATCTGGGATGACCCGAGAGACTCATAAAATAAGTTTCCATGACAATGAGATGTGCAGGCCCCCTAGAATTTTACCTAGGAACCCGAGCCCCTACTTCCAAATTCTGGCCGCAGATATATTAATGGTGGCTGCAAATTGCGGCCACATCTGGGTAGTTTCGTGTGATTTTTTGTGTGTGGTCCCTTTATGTGATATCTAGAGCAACCCTATATGCAAAATATCCTAGTTTGACCTGGAGTAGAAGCTGGGAGTGGTTTCTTATGTTGCTGATTTCGTGTTTTCTGATTTATGAAACTTGGATTTTAGTTTTTGATTTCCGACTTGGTCATTGGATGTTTGTACATCAACGACGATGGTTAATTGGTTATTTTTGCATGCGCAGGCTATAGGTTCTAACCTATGAGCACATAGTGTGTCGTATCGGTTTTCCGGACTTGGTTTTAATAACGTTATGATGTGTGTTGATTTGTAGGTACCTTCATGTGGACTTCCGAGACGACGAAGCACATCGACTTCGACTAAGCAAGGAGATTAGCAGGTGAGTAGATTTATATCTACGGGGGAAGTTGGGTGGATAGCGTATAGCACCCCCACAATTAATGTTGAAATGACCGATATATAGGTTATAGTTTGGAGAAACCTATGAATGAACTTACGGATATGATCAAAAGAGTGAGATTGTTAATGATATGATTAATACAAGATGACATGATTTGAGATGTCAATATGATGATATAAGAGGATATGAGCGGATATGTTTGATATGAGGATGTGAGGCAATGTGAATGTTTATATACATATGCCTAGATACAGAAATGAGATTGTTAATGATATGATATGAGATAGATAAGGATATGACATGATACATATATATGTATGTATACATGAGAATAAAATATGACATGCCGTACGAGACCATAGATCCGTACCCTTATCGATGAATAGGACGATATATCCTTAATCTAGATTGATGTCACCGTACGATGGATTACCGTACGCGATGAGATATACCGGATGATTGATCCGCGCTCGTGATTTGAGGATGATGATCGAGGATATTACCATATCAGATACTATGAGGCTGGATCGCCGACGTAAAGATGTCACTTGAACCATACTCGTTTCCAAAAATGACGAATCGTATGCACCTTTAAATGGAAACCTCAAGGGAAGCTATGGATCAAATGGTGTCCTTTCCTCAAAAACACCGTAGCCCCCACTTTCAAAACTACGATTCATATCATTTAAACTGGCCGTATGGTTCATGTGTAGTGGTATACCATATTATCGTTTATATTTATGTTGGATTATCCCTCGTGACATACGTATTATGTTTCCGATATTACCGCTTATGATATCACCTGCTAGTACATCTGCACAATTACCGATGATGCGCATGTTACACTTACACAGATTTGTCGGCTCACACATATTCATCATCGGTAATTGCCATGCCACTTGCACAGTAGAACTGCCATATCATGATATTAATCTTAACCGTAAAAGTATATTCATTGTTCAATACAATCACATGACATGTTTACATGATATACTTGATATACTCACATTACTGTTCTATGTTTGCATACATCGTACTTTATGGTTATATGCATTGTGATGTTGTTTTCATGAGATCTCTGGATTTAAGAACCGTGGTTATATTTCAAAGGAAATTATGTATTGTTTTAAAAACGCGGTTTCTCGTTATGTGATTTCGAGGAATCCACCATGAGTTTTCTTAGTTCTGAGGTATGAGCATACCCGACTCGAGATAGGGAGGAACCGTTTGCGGGTACATGGTGGACTCGGTGAGGTACCTCAGGGCAAGAAGCTCGTAGAGTTAGGCGATGAGCCCGGCAAGGGGGTACTACTTACCGGTGATAGTTTGGACCCGGCGGTTATCCGGAGGATACCGGCCGGAGTCGTGAGATAGATATGAGGGCCGATCAGAGGATGCGGCGTCTGAGATATGAGGATTTACGTGTCGATGCTGGACATGGGTTTCATGATGTTTCGAGTGTCGGTGTTGGACACTCAGGTTCTTCCATGATGTTGATGTGTCGTTGATGGACACATGTTGGTTGATTTTCCTCATACATACAGGCACATGATTTTACATGTTGTCATTGGCATTGATTATATTGTTGATACATATGCATACATGGTCACCCTAGATACCATAGTATTACCTTCATGATACAGTATAACCTAGGAATCGCTGTTTATTCGATTTCTACCTGCTGATATTTTCTACTCACGAGTTGGCAACTCACCCCCGTTGTGCCACGGTTTTCTTACAGGTTCAACCGCTTGGATTAGTAGCGGTATCGTTGGCACACAGTTCTTTCAGGGTGTTTGCTTCGGTAGGTGGGACACAAGTTGGATCATGACCACCCTTGTACTTTTATATCTATTGTATCTAGATAAATTCCATCAAATCAGAAACTAGTTTTTGTATATTGATAGACCTAGACAGACTTGTGTTACGAGACTTAGAGCAATGGGTGTTTGTTCACTATTTGAGGTTTTTGATGTCTTGCTTTAATTATTGTTCTTTCTGTGTTTGATTTTCGCCGTAGTGCGCCGTATATTTATTGTTTTATTGCGTGGTTGTGATTCCGCCAATTGGCGAAGAGCTAGCTCCCGCTTGGGGATTCCTATATATATTGCATGTATGTGTTTTGGATCAAAATATACAAAAGAGGTGCTGACCAAATTTTTAAAGGACAAAAAATGTTTTCAACTAGTATATAATTCACTTGCATATTCATATATCATTATTTATGCATTTAAAGAAAAACTGATTTCATTATACCTTTATTTCAAAACTGCACCTCCACTATTTTCCGCAAAAAGGTTTAGATTTCTGGGTTTCGGCTTACTTGAATTACGTTACACCTTTAGACGTTGCGTGATTCTCGTGCCGGTCATGTGCCAAATTTCCGGGTCATGACAAAGTTGGAATCAAAGCATTAGGTTTAACCTTGGTTCGAGTTTAGGCTTGATCTTACAGAACTTAGACTTGACTGAGCGGGTATTAGATCCGAACTTTCGTCGCGTAGGTTGACCTTGGTTGATGGAGTAAGTAGCTTGAGTAGAGTGACGTACCATGTGTATGTTCCGCGGCATACTTACGACACGCTGCTCCACTTAAGTGACCTTAGGATGTACATTTCTTGAGATCCGTGATTCTATTCGTTCCTATGATCATACTCCTATTGATTTCATTCTTTCCTATGATCATATATCCATTTTGGACCTATTGATTTCTTTCATCCCTTCGATCTATCTTCATCGATATCTGCTTGAGGTTCCTGTCACCAGGGTGTTGAGCGCAGAGAGAGCTGCTGCTAGAGTTGCGGTCAGAGCGATCTCGTTATGGACGAGGGCAGACCATGATGTTTTCTGGTGACATAGGGACATATCGGTATAAAGTTGTGTTGAGATCTCTCGTTTGAGGCGAGTGTTCGGATTTACACCAGATGATCAGGCCATTGATAGCGGCTGCCAGATTGAGAGGATTGTTGATATACAACCTGCCCCAGAGGTCGTAATGTTGTCTACCGTGCAGACAGATGACCCATCTGTTGCTGAGATTGACGGGATGTCACCTCCAGAGTTTATGAGATGAAACCGCTGGAACTTTCAGACAGAGATGTGACAAAAGATAGCTAGTCCATCTTGAATAGAGTGACAGAGGTGATTCGTCTAATTGGATGCGCCGACGCAAGCTAAATTAAGTTGAAGAATTCCAGTTTGGAGGATTTTACTCAGATCTAGAGTAAATCGATCAAGAGAGGACATTATTCGTTGGATGCTCCTATGTAAGATCGGTAAGTTCACCAGCTTCGGATAAAAGGACCTCACCCAGATACGCTGTGAGTTGATCGAGAACGGACGAATGAAGCGTATTCCTCCGATATTTTGGGCAATTTCCTGAAGATGTAGTCGGCTGGATATCTTCCACAGAGTGGTTAAGATACCCGAGTTCGTAATTTTAAATCAGTATGAGAGACTCCAGATTGACTGTAGCCGTGAACAAATTGCCGTACAAAGACAGTAAGGGATGACATCGAAGTGGATGATAATGATGATGGGTGAAACAATAGGTTCGTGTGAGATGTTAACAAATTGTTGTCACTCCCCGTTGATGCCAATGGATTGATATGTATGCATAGGTGTTGGATACGGCCAAATTCCAGAAGAAAGCTGTGCTGAGGACACAGCTGTTCGGTTATGAGAAAAAGATTTAAGTAAAGAGTGCCAACCTCTGTACAGTTCGGCATAGGTGAGATCGGAAGAGACCTTAAGCAGGTTCTTCCAGGATGCCGCAGCGATAAAGATTTGCACCCAGGATCAGTTGCATCACGCTTATTTAGAGGGCTAGATGCCGCCGTCAGTAATGTGCCTTTTGCGAGTGGTCATGTTAATTGGCCAAGAGATGATCAGAGGAGTGCCAGAGCAGAACTGTTCCATTATTATACCCAACCGGGCTGACGAGCGAAAAGATTGTGAGATTGGTAATCCACAGAGAAAACGAGGACCCAGAGACAGAGAATGCTAGTCCGTGAGCAGGAGGCAAGCAGATGTTCTTGCTCTGCCAGCTTGGGCGCACCGGCTTTTTTTCAACATTGAAGGAGGTGTACCTCAATGTCATTTATTGCGATTTGCGTTTTTTGATCCGAGTATCACACTTTTATCGCTTGGAATTTGAGTTTCGATAATTGGGTTTCCTGATATTGTTTTCATGCACCATGGCTGCACTTGCTGGACATTTTCATTATGCACATTTATTGCACTCGATTTATGTTTTATACATTTGTTACATTGGTTTATGATTTGTGCATATCTATTGCACTTAGTATCGATTTTATACCTTGGCTGCACGTAATTATGATTCCGTGGATTTTGATGCAGCCGATTTGAATTTGTGCATGATGTATGCACTTGACTTTGATTTATGCACTCGGTATAGCTCACATGTACTTGCAGTGCATTGACATGGATTTTGTGCACGCAGTTGCACACGTTTATAATTTTATACACCTTGGTACACTCGGTGTTATTTTTATGCGCTTTTGGTACATTGACGCGTTTTCGGGCACCAGGTGCACCCGATGTTGTTTTCGTGCATTTGTTGCACTAGATTTATGTTTTCATGCACCGTTGCACTTGACGCTCGTTATCGTGCACTCTACTGCACTAGATGTTTTGTGCGGCCCTGACGCACTTGATTTAGATTTTCGTGCACACTGGGCGCATGGGTTGAGATTTTATGCACACCGGATGCACTTGATTGAGATTTTTATCCGTGCATGTTAGTTGCACTTGGTTGAGATTTTCGTGTACTCTAGATGCACTTGATGTTGTTGTCGTACACACCCATTGCACTTCATTTGTGGCACTTGTATTGGACTTGGTTTTCCGTGTGCACCAGACATACGTGATGTTAGATACGCCTTTTGAGGCTGATTTTACTCATGAGCATCGTATTTTCATAATGGGAACTATATTATGTGGTAGCCGAGCAGGACTGATCTGAGGACAATACCTGAGTACTTTTGCATGCATAAAAGTTTACCAAGAGATTTTCAAAAATGTGTTGTAGTCTCGCTATTTCCTACGTGTCCGCGAGTGACACGAACTCTTATAAGGACAACCTTTTAGGATATTTCAAAAAGGCGGAACAAATATTTTGAGCAAAACGTATTTGAACGTATATTGACTACTTTACAAATGAGCGTCCGCCACTTGTACCGTGAGTTACGCATCACACGGTGATTCGGAAAAGATTTTTGCATGTGTTTTATTCAGTTTTTAGAGGGTTTTACAAGGATGCGTACTATATACGTATTATAATTTTGACTATAGCATATTGGATTTCAGTAGTGGATTTCGAGATTTGTATTTCCATTATAACTCCAGTGATTGCGTGACACTTGACGGAGTTTGACTTTGAGTTTCGCATTCGTTTTCATGCGCACTCGATGCGCTGTGATATTCTAGAGTATTCCGTGATTTCGGAGCCCCGTTGATTTAAATGATTATTGAAATGTTTTAGTATTTGGGGTTTTAAATTTAAATTCGGGGACCGAATTTATTTAAGCGGGGAAGATTGTAATATTTCATAAATATAAAATATTATTTTTTGGAATTTAAATAATAAAATAATATATTTCACGAAAACTATTCGATTTGTGAATTAGGGTTTTCGTAAAATGGTATAATTATATACCAATATTTAGAAAATAATTGGAGATTAATATGTATTATTTATTAAAAGGGTATTTATTGGATTTGGACATTTTATAAATAATTATGCAATTAATTATATGCAAGTTTAAATTAAACTTGATTAGTGCACTACTAATCATGATTAGGCCAAATCCGTCTTTTTAATTAGCCATGGTTAGTGCACCATGACATGTTACATTTTGGTTGCATGTTGTTTTCATTTGTGCTTGTTGATATTATGATTTTATATGAGTAGGAAAAAGAGAAAGAAAAAGAAAAGAGAGCATGGGTTGAGGAGAGAGAGTGGGGGGACACAATGATGACATGGAGGCATGTCCATGAGAGAGAGAGAGGATGGCATGCAACACCCTTGACCTTTTCTTCATTTTCTTTCCTTCATCCTTCATTATTTCTTCACTACACTTCTTCAACTCCTTCTTCTTCTTCACCTCCTTCCTCCACCTTCTCTACCTCCATGAAAACATCCCCAAAATCATCTCAAAACCCCACACCACCTTCATTAAAAATGACCACAAGCTCATCCTACACCCCATAGCAAGCTCAAGTTTGGATTTTGAGCACTTTGAGCATCTAGAGTTTTTCTTGAGTTGCTTCCAAGAGGTATAACCTTCTTTTCTCATCTTGGTAATTGTTTCTTTACCTCATATAGTAGTTTAGAGCTAAACAAGTATAGGGTTGTGATCTTAGAATTTTCTAGGTTCGTGTTTAGTGGGAGACTTGACTTGTAAAGTGGTAATTGAGATGTAGTGAGTGTTTACAAGACCTTAGTGATGTTTTACTGGCCAAAACTAGAGACTAGAACCCAATGCACAGACTTTGATTTTTCCCGACATTGGAATTCGATTGATTGTGATGATATTTTTGAATCTGGGATGATCCGAGAGACGCATAAAATAAATTCCCATGACAGTGAGACGTGCAGGCCCCCTAGAATTTTACCTAGGAACCCGAGCCCTTACTTCCAAAGTCTGGCTACAGATATATTCATGGTGGCCGCAAATTGCGGCCACATCTGGGTAGTTTCGTGTAATTTTTGGTGTGTGTCCCCTTATGTGATATCTAGAGCAACCCTATATGCAAAATATCATAGTTTGACCTGGAGTAGAATCTGGGAGTGGTTTCTTATGTTGCTGAATTCGTGTTTTCCGATTTATGAAACTTGGTTTTTAGTATTTGATTTCGGACTTGGTCGTTGAACGTTTGTACGTCAACAACGAGGGTTAATTGGTTATTTTTGCATGCGTATGCTATAGGTCTAACTTATGAGCACATAATGTGCCATATCGGTTTTCCGGACTTGGTTTTAATAACGTTATGATGTGTGTTGATTTGTAGGTTCCTTCGTGTGGACTTCCGAGACGACGAAACACATCGACTTCGATTAAGCAAGTAGATTAGCAAGTGAGTAGATTTATATACAAGATGACGTGATTTGAGATGCCAATATGATAATATAAGAGGATATGAGCGGATATGTTTGATATGAGGATGTGGGGCGATGTGAATGTTATATATACATATGCCAAGATACGGAAATGAGATTTTTAAGGATATGATATGAGATCAATAAAGATATGACATGAAACATATATATGTATGTATACATGAGAATAAAAGATAACATGCCGTACGAGACTATAGATCCATACCCTTATCGATGAATAGGACGATAGATCCTTAATCTAGATTGATGTCACCGTACGATGGATTATCGTACGCGATGAGATATACCGGATGATTGATCCGCGCTCGTGATTTGAGGATGATGATCGAGGATATTGCCATATCGGATACTATGAGGATGGATTGCCGACGTAAAGATGTCACCTAAACCGTAAGTCGACGTTGTACACCCCACTACTTGCGGGGAGGCGGAAATATGAAAAACAATCATTTTGTTCAAAACAACATCGACTAACTGAAAGGATCTTTGCTAAACTATAACTAACACTAACATAGGAGTTGTTAACTACTATGGAAGAAGATTATACCTAATGAATTGTGTCCTTCTTCTTCTCGTTATCCACCTCCTCGTCGGCCTCCTCTATGTAGTAGACGATCCACCCGAGAGCTTCTACTCCAAGCTTTGCCTCTAATCTTGAGGTAACTAGGTTTCTCTAGTTGCTAATCAAAGTCATCTAGGTGATATAGAGTATGGATATTGATTAATTAGTCTTGCTAATCCTTGGTCTCAACACATGAGAGGGTAGGATTAGGGTTTGAAGAGAGAGAGCTTGAGGAGAGAGAAGGTGAGGATGAGAATGATAATGAAATAATGATCCTTCTTGAATATATGAAGCATAATCATTTATCAAAATAAATAAATAAAATGATTAATCATCATGCTTCATTTATTCATTATGTGTGATTCATTACATGAGTCATTAACCATTTAATGCATCATTAATGACATGAATGAATCACACAAATGAGTCACTAAATCAATAAATGCTTATGCCACCTAAACCCTCAAGTCATCATCCTTCTAGAAGCTTCCCGCCAAATTACGAGAACTCCCCTCCTATCCGTGAAAACACGGAAAAACTTTAGACTGTATAAATCCAATAATCCGATACTAGAATCTGGCTTAAACCAAAGCCGGCTAGTAAAAAATGTCCGAACATCGTACGTGCGTTTAAACACGTATGCGTCCGAACCCTTGTCGTAAAACCATACGACCTCTATATCGTTTCGCCCGGAGAAGGGAAACTCTCTGTGTGGGACTCTAAAGACTCGACTACTACGCTGGCAGTGGGTTTAACCACAGACCGCAAGCAGCACTAGCTGTACGTAACGGTCCCCAGGTAGATGTCGATAAGAAGGCCGATGAGGAAACCTATCCGAACTCCTACTGAGCCTGATATGACAATCTCCATACAGTCCGGTCTGTTCGTCTAGGACTATCGCATATCGGGCCTAGGGGAGCGGCAAGCATCAGTCCCCTAAAAGCGGTATAAGTCGTGTCGGAGCGAAGCCCATTACACCTTGAGAAACTACTGGAAAACTTCCAGTAAATCTCGCTTGCCCTGGCTAGGGACTTTGCGTAATGGCTCTCTGACACAGCGCGATATCAACTCCCAATACCGGGAGAGACGAATCCTGTCTAACCGCCACTGCCTCCAAGTGCTCGGGACTGCACCCAACTGCTACCTGTTTGCACGAATCCTTTGAGCCATGGTAGGGTAGCAATCTAAGAACAGTGGGACATACTCTAGGCGAAGTAGCAGTGTCAAGTCTGCGGACTATGCTGTACTCATGTCACCTGGGAACTGTTAACCGACGACGGGTATAATACCAACCAACAGTTCCCCGCAAATCCTGTCCGGTGTACCCGTAACCCAACGAGCACCTGTATACTATCTCCAGTACGACGTACTGATGGCTGTGGGCAGACCATCTCCCCAATTAGGATGAGAAACGTACACACTAGTCTACTCCGGAGTATCGATGCCCTGTCTCGATAATCCTACGACTAGGGACCTGAAAAAGGATGTGCTTGTAGACTACCCAGCCCCCACTAGTATGGCTGCCATCACAACGCTGGTAGTCAAGCAAGATCCTAAGGGCTCTATCAATACATACACATATATTAAGATAGATTAAACCAAGTAGCATACTACCATGTTTAGCAAGACTGTTAATATAACTGTGAATATCCCAATCTTCTATTAAGTAATATACAAGCTAGTATGATACAATAATGGCCCCTATGGCATATACACTAACAATCTCCCACTTGCACTAGGGCCATGTACTGGCATATCGAAGACCGATCATCTCGAGTAGCCTCTCGAACTGAATCTGAGGTAAGGCCTTTGTGAATGGATCAGCAGTGTTCTCCTCTGTAGCAACTCTCCGGACCTCGATCTCCCGGCGATCTATGATCTCCTACATCAGGTGATACCGCCTTAAGATGTGTCTGGACTTCTGATAGGACCTGGGTTCCTTCGCTAAAGCTATAGCTCCGTTGTTGTCGCAATACAGAGGTATTGGATCAACAATGGTAGGAACCACCTGAAGTTCTGTTAGGAACTTCTTCATACAGACCGCTTCTTTTGCGGCATCGCAAGTAGCAATATACTCCGCTTCTATCGTCGAGTCCGCAACGGTGTCCTGCTTGGAGCTCTTCCAGCACACCACCCCTCCATTGAGGGTAAAGACATAACCCGATATAGACTTGGAGTCATCCTTATCACTCTGGAACCCGGAATCAGCAAAGGCCTCGATCTTGAGGTCTATTCCGCCGTAAACCAAGAACATCTCCTTAGTCCTTCTTAGGTACTTGAGAATGTTCTTTACTGCTATCCAGTGCTTCTCCCGTGGGTCTGACTGATACCGGCTTACCACGCTCATTGCGTAAGCTACATCTAGTCTGGTGCACAACATCGCATACATTATAGAGCCTACCGCAGAAGCGTAGGGTATAATAGACATGCGTTCCCTTTCCAAATCAGTCTTGGGAGACATCTCTTTGGAGAGGTCTTTGGAGAGGGTGATTCCATGACAAGCCGGTAGATTACCGTGCTTTGAATCTTCCATACTGAATCTTTTCAGTATAGTGTTGATATACCTGAACTGCGAAAGTCCCAACATCCTCTTGGATCTATCACGATAGATCCGGATCCCCAGAATGTAAGAGGCATCACCCAGGTCTTTCATGGAGAACCTGTGTGACAAGAATCCTTTGACAGATTGTAGCATAGGAATGTCATTTCCTATCAATAGAATGTCATCCACGTACAAGACGAGGCATACAACAGTTCGTGCTACAATTTTACTATATATACATGGTTCATCTAGATTTTTGATAAAGTCATATTCTTTGACCGTTTCATCAAAACAGATGTTCCAACTCCGCGATGCCTGCTTTAGTCCATAAATGGACTTAAGCAACTTGCACACTTTCCCGCTGCTCCCACTCTGATTGAAGCCTTCTGGCTGATCCATATAGACGCACTCTTCCAAATTACCATTTAGAAAAGCCGTCTTTACGTCCATCTTCCAGATCTCATAATCATGGAAGGCGGCAATAGCAAGAAGGACCCGAATGGATTTGAGCATAGCTACTGGAGAAAAAGTCTCGTCATAGTCCAAACCAGGTCTTTGACGAAAACCCTTTGCAACAAGTCTAGCCTTATAGGTTTCCACCTGTCCATCTACACCAATCTTTTTCTTGAAGATCCATTTGCATCCTATGGGTTTTACCCCACCCGGAGCAAAGTCCAAAGTCCATACTTTGTTGGTGTACATGGACTCCATTTCGGTCCGCATTGCATCTAGCCATCGTACCGAGTCCCCACTCTGGATGGCCTGCTGGAAGCTAGTAGGTTCATCATCATCAATGATGCAATCCTCTCTATCCCCATCTATGAGAAAACCGTAGTATCTCTCAGACGGGTGAGACGGCCTAGTACTCCTGCGGAGGGGTGCGGGAATGTCCTGTTCTTCTTGAACTACTGGTCTTACCAAACTTTCAGTAGTAGTTTGTGGTTCTGGAATTTCTTCCAGTTCTATTTCGCTCCCACTTGTTTCCTTTTCTATAAACTGCTGTTCTAGAAAATGGGCATTACGAGAAACAAAAACATTTTGTTCCTCTAGGTAATAGAAATAATATCCCTTGGAGTTCTTTGGATATCCCACAAACTTACGCTGTACTGATCGTGCCTCGAGTTTGTCCGCATGCTGCATTTTAACAAAAGCTGGACATCCCCATATCTTCATATGCTGAAGATGGGGTTTCTTCCCACTCCATATCTGATATGGGGTGGTAGGCACAGTCTTGGTAGGAGCCATGTTCAGAAGATATGCTGCTGATTCTAGCGCATAACCCCAGAAAGATCGCGGTAACTCAGCATTACTCATCATGGAACGTACCATATCCAATAGGGTTCGATTCCTTCTCTCCGATACACCGTTATGCTGTGGAGTGTATGGAGGAGTAAGCTGAGAGAGAATTCCTTTCTCTTTTAGGTAACCTAGGAACTCGGCACTTAAGTATTCACCACCTCGATCAGATCTTAGTGTCTTGATACTTTTGCCGGTTTGGTTTTCTACTTCATTCTTATACTCTTGGAATTTCTCAAAAGCCTCGGATTTATGTTTCATCAAGAAAATGAATCCGTACCTAGAGTAATCATCCGTAAAAGTAATGAAATAGGAAAAACCACCTCTTGCATGTGTAGACATTGGACCACATACATCGCTGTGTATGAGTCTTAAGAGCTCGCTCGCTCTTACTCCATGTCCAGTGAATGGAGTCTTTGTCATCTTTCCTTTGAGACATGATTGACAAGTGGCATAAGATTGATATTCGAACGAATCCAAATATCCTTCTCTATGTAACTTAGTTAACCTTGTCTCATTGATGTGACCTAGTCTACAATGCCATAAGAAAACCTTATTTAAATCTGGAGACTTTCTTTTTAGTGTGTTCTGGACATTGAAAATCTGTAATTGGTTTAAAACATACATACCGTTATCCGGTGTACCGGACCCAATCAAACCATGATTAAGGTGGATGTTAACAGCATCGCTTACAAACGTGAAATCATAACCTTTATTTGATAACAAGGAAACTGATATGATATTACACGTTAAACTAGGTACACAAAAACAGTTATGCAAAACCAAAATATGTCCACTCGTCAATCCCAGGTGATAATCCCCTACGGACACAGCTCCCACGCTAGCTCCGTTAGCAACCTGAAGGGTCATATCACCAACCTTTAGCACTCTACGGTTTCTCAGTGCCTGCAATGAATTGCATATATGAGATCCTGATCTGGTATCCAATACCCAGGAAGTAGAGTTGATTGACAGAAAATTCTCAATTACAAACACACCTGAAGTCGAAGCCACAGCTTGCTTCGGTTCCTGGTTCTTGGCGTTCCACGCCTTGCAATCTTTCTTCCAGTGCCCTTTCCTATGACAATGGAAGCACTCATCCTTGGCCACTACTGGCACCGCAATCTTTTTCTTTCCCTTTACTCCTACCTTACTAACACCTCCTCTAGGTTTGGTGGCGGCCTTATTCTTCCTTCCTTTGGCCCTAGCCTTGGACCCGGAAGAAGAAGCACCGCGAACAAACATAGCGGGTGTATCCCTTGCCTTCTGCAAGGTGCCCTCTGCACTCCTCAACATGTTAAGGAGTTCTGGAAGTTCAACTTCTTTTCTTTGAATGTTGAAATTCATAATAAACTGGGCGTAGGTGGAAGGAAGGGACAGGAGAATCAAGTCTGTATAGAGCTCGTTCTCCAAAGTCGTCCCAAGGTCTGCGAGCTCTTCTATATAGCCAATCATATTTAGGACATGTTCTCCTGCCGATGATCCGACGGCCAACCTCACCTGAAACAAGTTCTTTGAGGTCTCGTATCTTACTATACGAGATTGCTCTCCATAAAGTTCCTTTGTATGGAGAAATATGGCATCAAGATCCATATCCTCGTGCCTCCTCTGATGTTCATTATTCATCGAGGCAAGCACGATGCACTTGGCCCTCGCGCAATCTAACTCCCAGGTTTTGCGGATTTCCTTATCTGCATTACTGGATTTGGGACCAGGGACAGTAGGTGCCTTAGCGGTAAGGACATACCCTAATTTGTCATAGGTCAAAGCCATCTTGACATTCCGCAGCCAATCTTTATAGTTTGGCCCTGTCAATATTTTTTTTCTAGTAGTAACTTAAGTCCTGTCATTATCTGGGTCGCTGCAATTAGGAGAGAGAGATAGAACACTTTAGCATGATGCTCTTGCAAGTTTAAAGTGGTTTTTAGTTTATCTAAACTGGATGGCTCCCACTGTTTCTCGAATCCCTCCTCAAACCAAAAAGGAAGAACTAGCCAGGACTATTCTCACTGTACAATACTTGCTTAACCGTTCAGCCAGGCCGGTGTCGGTACTTCGATGGAGGTTTTCCAATGCTTTCGCGAAGTTCCTTAATTAAATAAACTCTTTTCTCTGGGGGCGTAGCCCCACTGACACCTTTCTCGGCACCTACTTGGTTTATAGCATTGATCGTTAAGTGACGAATCTCCTGATGAGTAGCATATACTCACAATAGGATCTGGATCCAAATATCATCGTGTGATAATGTTGAAGGAATCCTACCAACATTCATCAAACTCCAAATGGTATGCATCTTTTTGCAAATTTCAGTTTCTTTAGAAATTCCCGATATAAATTTCTGCCCCATGCTCTTATGACCTTGGCTTTGGTCAAAATGTCATAAGTCACATGTCAAGTTCTACCCATCATTATCTTGTTAATTTGAACCCATCCATACATACCCCTGACTTTGGTCAAATGATAATACGACTGTCCCAAACTAACTCATCTATCTATGTAACAAATGAATACCCAGCAGCTACCAAACACCATGCCTTGACTTTGGCCAAAATACATAGCTTGAATACTACTGAATACCCAAATAAAATGACGGAGGGCTACGAATGGTTTTGGCGAAACCGTGAACGTAGTGAACTTGATATGACCGAAGGAACCTGATAGCTTTTAAAAGGAGTGGTTAAAACTCCGCAATTAAAAAATATCTTCTGTTTTAAAAATAACCGGGTGGTTTCTTTTAAACTGTTCCAACGATTCAACTTTGATTTATTTTGTTTACATTAATAATATGCGTCCCATCATTAAGCTATCATTGCAGAAAACAATGAAAATACAACGTCCTCTTATGCCATCCGCATTCGCCACTGGGTCCCGTCATCACTCGTTAGGTTACTTAACTAACGACAGAGCGGGGGCTGGGCTAGCACGGGTGTAAAACATAAGTGACGTCTAAATAGCTATCATATATAGATATTGTACATTCGTCTGACGCAATAATAGGCATTCCAGATCACAGATGAACATTATTGGATATACAAGCAATCCACGTTTCCTTTGAGCCTGCAACGAAAGACGGATTACACAGTTGTGATGAATAGCCATTACCCCACCCTATACCCCTACGGGTACGGCAAACTACCCGCCAAGTACCCGAAGTGAAGTGGTTTCCCTCAACAACGTGAGTAAGCCACTAAACACTTCAAAGTACCCGGTAGTTTGTGCACCCCACCTTGGGTCTATCCTAGGAGCAAAAATCAGTAAATGAAATAATTCAACGGTGGCTACAACCGCAACCTGGATGTGCCCCGCACAAAAATATTACAACATATTACAATTATATCGAATGAATGAATATAGAAACTCATCTCAGACCCCGGCTAATCATCACAACAATCCAATCAAATTCATAATCAAAAACAGTAAAATCATTACAGAAATGTGCAACCCCCTGCCAACCGACATACTAGCAGTTAGGGGAGGTTTACGAACACATTATTCAATTCACAGATATAATCTAATATGCCAAACATCGTATAATTTCGATCGAGCAAACACAATAGATTCTACTCCAAAAACTTCTCTGTGCACCTGAGACTTGAGTAGAAACTAAACATTCCAGAGAGAACAAAAACATCACAGAAGAGTTCTGAAGAATTTTGGGCTGACTCTGCCCCAACTCGGCCGTGGATCCGCGGTCGATCGCTTGGATCGGCCGCGGTTCCGCGACGCATTGGCCGATTCAGGAACCCAAATTTCTCCAATTGTCTTATAATTCCCTGCTTGTAATTTTAGAGGTCCCTGAAAAAATTTTAGACTTTATTTTAAATTTGACAGAAACTTGGTGATTTCGATGTTTTTTCCGGTTCGTTTTGCGTTCGAAATTCTAAAGACTTTGCTAATAAGTTAGTTATTGTTTAACGAGGCTCTGATACCACTGTAAGTCGACGTTGTACACCCCACTACTTGCGGGGAGGCGGAAATATGAAAAACAATCATTTTGTTTAAAACAACATCGACTAACCGAAATGATCTTTGCTAAACTATAACTAACACTAACATATGAGTTGTTAACTACTATGGAAGAAGATTATACCTAATGAACCGTGTCCTTCTTCTTCTCGTTATCCACCTCCTCTTCGGCCTCCTCTATGTAGTAGACGATCCACCCGAGAGCTTCTACTCCAAGCTTTGCCTCTAATCTTGAGGAACTAGGTTTCTCTAGTTGCTAATCAAAGTCATCTAGGTGATATAGAGTATGGATATTGATCAATTAGTCTTGCTAATCCTTGGTCTCAACACATGAGAGGGTAGGATTAGGGTTTGAAAAGAGAGAGCTTGAGGAGAGAGAAGGTGAGGATGAGAATGATAACGAAATAATGATCTTTCTTGAATATATGAAGCATAATCATTTATCAAAATAAATAAATAAAATGATTAATCATCATGCTTCATTTATTCATTATGTGTGATTCATTACATGAGTCATTAACCATTTAATGCATCATTAATGACATGAATGAATCACACAAATGAGTCACTAAATCAAAAAATGTCCGAACATCGTACGTGCGTTTAAACACGTATGCGTCCGAACCCTTGTCGTAAAACCATACGACCTCTATATCGTTTCGCCCGGAGAAGGGAAACTCTCTGTGTGGGACTCTAAAGACTCGACTACTACGCTGGCAGTGGGTTTAACCACAGACCGTAAGCGGCACTAGCTGTACGTAACGGTCCCCAGGTAGATGTCGATAAGAAGGCCGATGAGGAAACCCATCTGAACTCCTACTGAGCCTGATGTGACAATCTCCGTACAGTCCGGTCTGTTCGTCTAGGACTATCGCATATCGGGCCTAGGGGGAGGCAAGTGTCAGTCCCCTAAAAGCGGTATAAGTCGTGTCGGAGCGAAGCCCATTACACCTTGAGAAACTACTGGAAAACCTACCAGTAAATCTCGCTTGCCCTGGCTAGGGACTTTGCGTAATGGCTCTCTGACACAGCGCGATATCAACTCCTAATACTGGGAGAGACGAATCCTGTCTAACCGCCACTGCCTCCAAGTGCTCAGGACTGCACCCAACTGCTGCCTGTTTGCACGACTCCTTTGAGCCGTGGTAGGGTAGCAATCTAAGAACAGTGGGACACACTCGAGGAGAAGTAGCAGTGTCAAGTCTGCGGACTATGCTGTACTCATGTCACCTGGGAACTGGTAACTGACGACGGGTATAATACCAACCAACAGTTCCCCACGAGTCCTATCCGGTATACCCGTAACCCAACGAGCACCTGTATACTATCTCCAGTACGACGTACTGATGGCTGTGGGACAGACCATCTCCCCAACTGGGATGAGAAGCGTACACACTAGTCTACTCCGGAGTATCGATGCCCTGTCTCGATAATCCTACGACTAGGGACCTGAAAAAAGATGTGCTTGTTGACTATCCAGCCCCCACTAGTGTGACTGCCATCACAACGCTGGTAGTCAAGCAAGATCCTAAGGGCTCTATCAATACATACACATATATTAAGATAGATTAAACCAAGTAGCATACTACCATGTTTAGCAAGACTGTTAATATAACTGTGAATATCTCAAGCTTCCATTAAGTAATATACAAGCTAGTATGATACAATAATGGCCCCTAGGGCATATACACTAACAAACCATACTCATTTTCAAAACTGACGAATCGTATGCACTTTCAAATGGAAATCTCAAGGGAAGCTACGGATTTTCGAGCGGCGATAATTGCAAAGAATCCTGTAGAAAAATCAAATTATTGGATCTCAGAGGAGAGAGAAATATATGAAGAAGATACCAGAGGAGTTTGGCACTCCAACTCTCCTACTCCGCCGCGGTTCCACCACCAATACCAAGCTTTGTCCGCGGTTCCGCCGCGCAATGGAGGGATCTTTTGACAATTTTTCTATAGTGGACTCCTTTGCTCCTCTGGTCCTCTCTGAAGGTCTCTGGATCTCAATTTCCTCGTTCCAGTGACTCCAGATTCCCTCGCAAAAATCGCACACTAATCGTTAAATATGCAAATTGCGGTTTTGTTTTATTTTTATGATATGGATCGAATAAGAATTCAACCCGAATAGCAAAAAAAAAATTACGCACGTATCCCCGGCAACGGCGCCATTTGATTGATGTGAAAAAGAGTGTTTGTAGTAGTAACCGCAATCAATAACGATGTCGCGTGTAGCTAGCTGAGCTGGGTACAGGTCGTCCTCATGATGCGTGGAACTTTTAATCTTGTTTTAGACGAGTTGAATAAAATAAAAGAAGAAAGGAGAATAGATTCTAGATCTATGTTGAACACGGATGTAGAATATATATATATAAAGAAGAAGGCTTGTAGGGTGCTTTAGGATTTAGTTGTCATGGATGACTAATAAAGATGACTCATTTTATGTTTTGATAGATTTAAAACTAGATTGATAGTGATGAATGAGAATTAGGGTTCTTTGAAGAAACTAGTGTTTCTCCACTATTGACCATTGTCCTTTCATTGATCTCTATTCATATTTAGCCCTTAACAAAACAATTGTTAATCTGATCTCAAATCGTGGTCAAGCCTATCAATAAATTGATAACGCGCCTGATTAGGATGTTAACGATTCTTTTGCTAAAGTTTTTAAACTTCATAAGACGTAAAAGAAGTTAAAATATTTTCTCATCCATTGTTCTACCATAATCCTACGAACCCTATCAAGCGGAGAATTACTCACGCATGATGGAGATAGAAGAAGAAAGGATAGAGAAGGAAATCATAATGCAGAAATTAAATACGAAATAATTAAGCTAATGATATACCTTTATTAATCAACATTACAAGTACAAATCCTTCGAGTTTAGATTACAAGAAGAAGAAGTTGCTCTTGATCTCTGCCTCGTAGGAAGTAGATGTTCCGTAGATATTCATGTCGAATCGCGCACCTGTCGTGGATCTCTTGTTCTTTGACGGTGATTTGCTTCGTGTTAAAGGTGATGATTCTTAACTTTAGCCATCGGTCCTTTATATAGATCCTAAATCAGAAACTCTAGATCTCAGAGGTTAAGATATGCAATCACGATCACCCACCAAAAATCTCAGATCTAACGGCCACTAAGGGGTTGCGGATCCACCGCAATAGGGAGGGTTTAGCCGAGGAAGCGCCGCTCTTTGGAGAGATCATGGCTTCAATCTTCTAGGGCTTCTACATATTGACATGTGGAAATCTTCTAGATATCTGGATTTTGGAAATATTTCCTGAGACTGTGCCAGTATTGATTCTACGATTTTATAGGCAGATTTTTTATCCTAACGTCTTGAATATCTTGATCTCCTGACCTGAGCTAAATCTTGCACAATATCTCCATGAATAATATTAGTAATATTTATTATAGAGATATAATCTTAATCATTTTATATGGTAATAAATATTTAAGGAATTTGATTAAGAATATTTGATATGATATGCATAATAAAAATGTTATATAAATATTATATGCATATATTTTCCTTCATAATGTAATTATAATATATAAATATATGGTAAATAGTATTTTGCAGATAAACCCAAATATATTCTATATTTATAATAAACACCTTTAAATATTTAAGAAAAGTAAGGAAAATATTATATCAAATGTGCGATATTTTCGACTGAACAAATACCCCAAAACTTAACTTTGATTGTCCCGAACAAACTAGTTATTCAAGAGAGAGAGAAAAAAAGAAAAAAACTATCACACTTTCGTAGGCAATACGATTGCACTGAGCACGTATAACAACCCGTTAAACCTCTAGGTGTCCGTAATAGTAGGAGTGCTGTCTCTTGAGAGTTTTCAGCGGATTACACCCATAAAATCCCATAATAAAAGAAAGAAAATGAAAGTTACGTACAAAGATAAGAACTTATAAAAGAAAGAACATGAAAATAAGAGTTTCCAACTACACCAGCTTTTCAGTTGCCATGAGCCCTATCTTAATGGTCGTGAAAAGATATTAGAAATCACATCATCTCTCAATAAAACATCGCCTTTAGGTTTCCTCCCTACCTTTCTTCTAAATATCGATCATATACCCCTACGTGTGTGTAAAAGACATCCCTACACTTAGAGAATTCAATTCAAGCTATCATACTCTTGTCCATCTTCCAAAGTACTTTATAGTCGGTGAATAATTTCGATGAAATTGATCACACATCCTTCATGCGACCGTTAATACTTCTTGAGGTACTAACCGACCGATTACTAAATGTGATTGCTTATTTAGGTGTAATTATTCTTGTCTTGCAACACCTAAGGCTTAGCAGTGGCTCCCAAACCAGTTGGTCTAAGGCACTGGGTGATAAAGCACCCTCGCTATATTTTTTTATGCTGCCTTAAGCAATTACAAAACCAATGTTCATTTTTCTTCGCCGTTTTTTTTCTTTATATTTTTATTTTTCTTCATACTAAGGCTTTTAGACAAGAGCATTTCAAGGTATCCTCTACTATCCCAAGTTTTAAGATGTGTGCAAGTGCGTATAGTAAGGTATCAACGTTTAAATGTTTGGACTTAAGAATAAGGACTATTTTTCAGATTTATTTTTATCCTCAGATTATTAATTTCCTTCATCTTACTAACCCTTGGGACAATGGCTCATAACTACTTATTACTAGTTTCGTTTAAGAAAACATATTTCTTACTTTTCTCAAACTATTCCTATCTTTCATATGTAATTTTTCACTTTCTAATCTTTTATTATCAAAATTTTTTGTGCTTATATTTATAATAATGCAAAATAATGCATGAATAAGCATAAACCTTCCCCAAACTTGTTTGCAGCAGTGTCCTCACTGATGTCATCTGTTAAGCTAAAAAACTGTAGACTTGGGAGGAAAAATTAGTGACGGGGACATGAAATAATGACAGTGAAATCCCCCCTCCCAAACTTATTTTTGGCTCACAATTTTGTAAAAAATTATTTTCTTTTAAGAGCCAAAATATCCCCCCAAACTGGAGTAAAATAGTATTAAGTATTTAAAATTATGAGGGGGCGTTAAAGTTATCGGTCTATGTAAAATTTTACAAAGACCAAAAGTCAACACCAAACATTCAAAGATTTTATCAATGTAGCACCAAGGATGGTAGACGAACATGTCACTTATAGATGTGAAGAAGTAGGGAGGGGATAAGAGGCGAAATAGAATGAGTTTAGGTCTCAGTTTGTAGAGACAAAACAATGATGATAGATTACTCGCATTCTCATTCTGGATAAGAAGAAGGGGTGGCGGTTCAACTTCTTTGAATGGGGGTTGATTCTTCACAATGCCCATGTCTTCAAAGAATGGGAGTTCTTCAGCGAAGATTTCTTCAAAACTTTCATCGATATCCCGAATAATAATCTCATCGGAAAGAACGGGATGAAACTTGGACTCCATAAAAGGTTCATGTATAGCATTAGATGTTGACCCGGACATCTTGATAGAAGGGTTCGTATGTGTATAATAAATAGCAGGGATAAACAATAACGTACTAGCGGAGTCGAGATAAGTATCGCGAAGCTGTTCAAATTCGCTATTGTCGGAATCCAACCTTTCGACAGAACATACTTGAGCATAAGGTTCAGAGGGTTCACTTTCCATCTTGTAAATATTAAGCTCAATTGACATCTTCCCAAAAGATAGGTTCATAGAACCGTTACGACAATTGATTACAGCGTTGGAAGTCGCTAGAAAATGTCTGTTTACCGCCGAAAACATGTTAGTGCATGATGCATGCTCCCACAACTCTTATGAGGCAGCGGAAGTGATAAACGAAAATTTTCTTTGCATACAACAAGCACTTTAGCCAGGATATAGTATAAACCACAATTAGAAAACCCTAACTAGAGATGTTATCTACTATGTTAGGGATTATACCTTGATGATCCGGTCCTTCGGGTCATCTTTAATGAACTCCTTGGCTCCTTTGACGTTGCCGATGTACTCGATCTCCGACCACCCCAAGACCTAGATGATCCACGCGAAAGTTGTCATACAAGCTAGAAACCCTTCTCAAGAGTTTAACCTAGAGACCAAATTTGCTAGAAGAGGTCACTAGGATCATGTAGAGATTAGTGTATTGGATTATCTTTAACCCTAAACCTTTGTTTCACAACACATGTGAAGGATAAAGTTTAGGATGAAGGAGGAGGAGAGAAGGAGAGAGAAAGTGTTTGTGATGATGAGAAAATTCAAGCATGGAAATTAGATATGGCTCAAAAGAAATAATTGAAGCATGCATTATAAAATTAGCACCATGCTTCAATAGTAACTCCAAAACAATATAAAATAAAACAACCCATTCTTTCAACCATGCTTGGACTTTCTAAATTCCACCTCATTTATTTATTTTCACAAAACAAATAATGTAATTATGAGGTGGCACCTTCTAGAAGGTATTCTTGTAACAATTACAAGAATACCCCTCCTCCGTATACCGTATACCATATACGTATACCCGTATCCGAATTCCGAAAAATACGAATACAAATAATCCAATAATATAATACCAGTATCCGGCTTAAACTAAAGCCTATCAGTATTATCCTCCCGATCATTATTCCTGTAACAATTACATGAACATGATCGAAACCCTGCCATAACACCTTACGGCTGCCGTAACAACTTACGGACTCTACATCTTTCGCCTGAATGAAAGAACCCTCTGTGTGAGACTATAAAGACTCGACAGTACGCTGGCAGTGGGTTTAACCACAAGCACGTCAGCGGCACTAGCTATGCGTAACGGCTACCCAGGTACATGACGAAAAAGTGGCCGACGAGCGAACTCATGACAACCCTAACGAGCCTATAAGCAACACATATCGTACAGTCCGGTCTCTTCGTCTGATACGTCGCATATGAAGTGTAGGGTTGGCAAATGTCAGACCTAGTAACTTTATAAGTCATGCTGATTTACGGCTCATAACAGTTCGAGGAACTACTGATAACACTTATCAGTAAACCTTGAGAACCCTAGCCAGGGATTTAGGTGTTATAGCCGATCATACATAGCGCGACATCAACTCCCTATACCGGGAGAGACGAAACCCCTCCTATCGCTCACTGTCTCCATGTGATTCGAGACTGTACCCAAAGTCCACCTGTTTGCATGACTCAATAGAGCCGTGGTAGGGTGGAAATCAAAGTACAGTGGGAATCACACAAGACACCATGACGATCTCGGGTCTACAGACTAACCTGTACAAGTGTCACCAGAGAACTGCTATCTGATAATAGGTATGTATACCATCTAGGAGTTCTCGGCAAGTCCTGTTCGATGTACCCATTCTCCAATGAGCACCTGTGTACAATCTTTGATGTCAAACACCAATTGTTGTGGAATCAACCATCGCCCCCAAGGTCAAGAAACGTACACACTAGTCTAATCTAGTAATACCGATTCCGTGTCTCGATATACCCTCGACTAGGAACTATTAAAGGATATGCGTGTAGACTGCCCAGTCCCTACTAGCCCCTTTTTCAGATAGCCGGGATCCGACGTTGATTTCCGATAAATGGTTGCTCCACTCATCATAATCCTGGTAGTCAAGCATAATCCTAAGGGCTTCATCAACATGCATATAAAGATATGAAATATAACACAACACATCACATGTTAAGATGAAGATAAACCAGATAGCATACTATCATTTCGAGAAAACATTGTTTCTGTACATATACATGCCTAGCATCCTATACAATACAGGCCTCTAGGGCATACATATCTAACAATCTCCCACTTGCACTAAGGCCTGTAGTTGATGCAATAAGTACCCACTGTCTGCACTAGAACCAGTTGCCGACGTACCGTATGCCCAACAGCTCGAACAGTTCTCAAACTGGACTTGAGGGATGGCCTTGGTGAACAGATCTGCTGTGTTGTCTTTCGTGTCTACTCTCTGTACCTCGATATCCTGGCGATCCACTATCTCCCTGATGAGGTGATACCGCCTCAAGATATGTCTGGATTTCTGATAGGACCTCAGTTCCTTTGCCAAAGCCATGGCTCCATTGTTATCGCAATACAGAGGTATTGGATTAGCAATGGATGGAACTACCTGAAGTTCAGAAATGAACTTCCTCATCCAGACTGCCTCTTTTGCGGCATCATTAGCAGCAATATACTCAGCTTCCATCGTGGAGTCAGCGACGGTATCTTGCTTGGAACTCTTCCAACATGCTGCCCCTCCATTGAGGGTAAATACAAACCCTGAGATGGACTTACTGTCATCCTTGTCGCTCTGGAAGCTGGAGTCGGTAAATCCCTCCATTTGGAGATCTCCATTACCATCCTCCAAGAACATTTCTTTAGTTCTTCTCAAGTACTTCAGAATGTTCTTCACAGCAGTCCAGTGTTTCTCCCCTGGGTTAGATTGATACCTGCTTACTGCACTCAGTGCATAAGCTACATCTGGACGAGTACATAACATCGCATACATTATAGATCCTACTGCCGAAGCGTAGAGTATAATTCTCATGCGATCCCTCTCCTCATCGGTCTTTGGAGACATCTCTTTGGAGAGGGTGATCCCGTGACAAGCGGGTAAATTACCCCTCTTGGAATCTTCCATACTAAACCTCTTTAGTATGGTGTCAATGTATCTCTATTGGGACAATCCCAATAATTTCTTAGATCTATCTCTATAGATCTTAATCCCCAGAATGTATGAGGCATCGCCCAAGTCTTTCATAGAGAACTTCTGCGATAAGAATAGTTTGACCGATTGTAGCATAGGAATATCATTTCCTATCAAGAGAATGTCGTCCACATACAATACGAGGAATGTGACAGTACTCTCTACAATCCTTTTATAAATACATGGTTCATCCACATTTTTGATAAAACCAAACTCTTTGATTGTATCATCAAAACAGATGTTCTAACTCCGTGATGCCTGTTTTAATCCATAGATGGATTTAAGCAGCCTGCATGCCTTTCCACTGCTCCCACTATCAATGAATCCTTCTGGCTGATCCATAAAAATGAATTCTTCTAAATCACCATTTAGAAATGCTGTTTTAACATCCATCTGCCAGATCTCATAATCATAGTGAGCAGCTATAGCAAGCAGGATCCGAATGGATTTGAGCATCGCGACTGGTGAAAAGGTTTCATCATAGTCCAAGCCTGGTCTTTGACGAAATCTTTTTGCTACCAGCCTAGCTTTATAGGTCTCCACCTGACCATCCACACCGATCTTTCTTTTAAAGATCCATTTGCACCCTATGGGTTTTACTCCAGAAGGTGTAACCTCCAAAGTCCATACTTTATTGGTGTGCATGGATTCCATTTCGGATCTCATGGCATCCAGCCACTTCACTGAGTCACCACTCGTGATAGCTTGCTGAAAACTAGTAGGGTCATCATCATCCATGATGCAATCTTCTCTATCACTATCAATTAGAAAACCGTAGTATCTATCAGGTGGGCGAGAAGTCCTGCTAGATCTACGGAGTGGCTGAGGTTCGTCAGGTTCTATTGAAACCTCAGCTTCAACCAAATCATCGGTAATTGTTTGTGTATCTGGAATTTCTTCCAGTTCTACCGTATTGCCAACAGTATCATTTGTAAAAAAATCATTTTCTAAAAATGTGGCATACTGAGAAACAAACACCCTTTGTTCCTCCTTGTGGTAGAAAAAATATCCATACGATTGTTTTGGATATCCCACAAATCTACACAAAACCGATCGTGTCTCAAGTTTGTCCGGATTCTGCTTTTTCACATAAGCCGGACAACCCCATATCTTAACTCTTTTAAGAGATGGTCTCTTCCTATACCATATCTCATATGGAGTGGTAGACACGGTTTTGGTCGGAACCCCGTTCAATAGATAAATCGCAGTCTCCAGTGCGTGCCCCCAGAATGATATTGGTAACTCAGCATCACTCATCATAGATCGTACCATATCTAATAGGGGACGATTCCTCCTTTCTGATACACCGTTGTGCTGCGGTGTGTACGGAGGAGTGAGCTGAGAGAGAATCCCATTCTCTTTTAGGAAATCTAGAAACTCTGAGCTTAGATACTCACCTCCTCGATCTGATCGAAGTTTCTTGATACTTAAGCCTGTTTGTTTTTCTACTTCAGATTTATACTCCTTGAATTTTTCGAAGGCTTCGGACTTATGTTTCAACAAGAACACGTGCCCGAATCTCGATAAATCATCAGTGAAGGTTATGAAGTACGAAAAACCACCTCTCGCATGTGTAGACATTGGTCCACATACATCACTATGTATGAGGCCTAAAAGTTCAGTAGCTCTCTCTCCGTGTCCAGTAAACGGAGTTTTGGTCATTTTACCCTTGATACAAGACTGGCAAGTCGCATAAGATTTATATTCAAACGGGTTCAAATATCCATCTTTATGTAGCTTGGTTAGTCTTGTTTTATTAATATGACCAAGTCTATAATGCCAAATGAAAGCTTCATTTATGTCTGAAACCTTTCTTTTGTTTGTGTGTTGTATATGAAAAACTGTATGCTTATTTAGGACGTATATCCCGTTATTTAATATACCATACCAAATCAACTCTTGATTAAGGTTAATGTTCATAACATTAGATTGCAATACAAAATTATATCCAGCATTGTCCAACAACGATACAGATATAATATTACATAACATCGAAGGTACAATATAACATGGGTTCAAAACCAATATACAACCCGACGACAAACCAAGATGATACTCTCCCACTGCAGTAGCATGTACCGAGGAACCTTTCCCAACCCGGAGAGTGTGATCACCTTTCTTCAAAAACCTGCTATTTCTCAGCCCCTGCACACAATTGCAGATGTGTGATCCTGACCCGGTATCTAATACCCAGGAAGCAGAGTTAATTGAAAAACAGTTTTCTGTACAAACACACCTGAAGTGGAAGCATCACCATGCTTCTTCTTCTTGAGGTCGGCCAGGTATCCAACACAGTTTCTCTTCTAGTGCCCAGTCTGGTGGGAATGGAAACATTCCCCTCATCCTGTCGCAGTAGCCCCTTTCTTGTCCCTTCCCGGTGCATTTTTCACTCCGCCTCTCTGCTTGATGGGATTCTTCTTCTTCTTTCCCTTAGCCTTGGCGGGACGGAGGAAGAAGATGGCCTAGAAATAAGAGCGGGAGTTTTCGCTACCTTTAGTGCGCTCTCTGCACTCCTCAACATATTGAGGAGTTCAGGTAAAGACTTCTCTATGTTGTGTATGTTGAAGTTTACAATGAATTGAGCAAAGGCAGGGGGAAGGGACTGTAGAACAATATCAACATACTGCTCGTTCTCCATGGTCCAACCTAGGTCCTCAAGTTCTTCGATAAGTTCAATCATCTTCAATACATGGTCACCTACAGACGTGCCAGCAGCCATCAGCATCTGAAACAACTTTCGAGATGCCTCGTATCGGAGAGTATGAGATTGCTCTCCATACAACTCCTTTGTATGGAGAATGATGGATTGAACATCTATCTTCTCGTGCTGCTTCTGATGTTTATTGTTCATAGAAGCAAGCGCGAGGCACTTGGCTGTTGCGCAGTCTATATCCCATGTCTTGCGGATTTCTTTATCTACAACTGAAGAATCAGGGCATGGGCTAGGAGGGGCTGGAGTAGTCAGGACGTATCCGACCTTATCATAGGTCAGGGCAATATTCACGTTCCTTAGCCAATCTTTGTAATTCGGTCCCGTGAGTTTATTTTTGTCTAATAAAAGCATAAGTACCGTCATAGGTATCTGCCATTAGGAGAGAGAAAAGAAGACACTCAGCGATTGCTCTTGCATAATTAGATTGGTTATTAATCTTATCTAATTGATGTCTCCTACTGCTTTTTATCAAATTTTCCTTCAAACCTTTTAAAAGGAAAACTAGCCAGGATTAATTGCAATCTACAAGTTCGCTAACCGGTCGGCCAGGCCAGTGTCGGTACTCTGAGGGAGGTTCCTCGTGTTTCGCACGGACCTAATTAAAATAAACATCGTTTTTCTAGAGGCGTAACCCCGTTGACACCTTTCTAGACACCTACTAGATTAGCTAATTGTAATGTGCAAAACTCTCCCGGGAGTAACCTTTACTCACAGTGGGATCGGGATCCAACTATCATATAGAAGGTATGCAATCTCACTGCAACTTTCAACTCTTGAAATTCCCGATATGATTTTTTTACCCCTAGTGTCTTATGACCTTAACTATGGTCAACAAATCATAAGCACTAGTCAAGTTCTACCCGCCATTTCGGGATTGATTTAGACCCACTCGCATGGCCCTTAACTATGGTCAACAAAGTCATGCGAATATCCTAATCGATCGCATCAAATACTTTGTAGGAAGACATCACTTAGCTACCGTACACCACGCCTTAACTATAGTCAACAAACGTGGCACGAATACTAAGTACTCTGCTTCCTAAAATGGCGGAGGGCTACGGATGGTTTTTATGAAAACCTTTAATGTTTTGAACTTGATATTGTTGTAGAATCGAGTGAGAAGGAGTGGTTTAAGCTCCAGTTTTAAAATCGAACAGTTTTATAGCATTTTTCTAATCTTGCTAAAGAGGTCATTCCCGGTGAAGGGATCTCGGCTCTTTCCTTATCGAATAAGTTGCTGGATATGTAAATACCACGATGCAAAGCAAAATTAGATCAACTATAAAATCAAATCGAGTTCTTTGTAACATTTTCCAGTTTCGCTAAAGGGGTCACTCCCGGTGAAAGGATCTCGGCCCTTTCCTCATCGAATGAGGTGCAGGATATTCAAGAATACTACTATGCAAAGCAAAAGCTAGAGTTACCCATTTTTAAAAATTTTATTCTACAACATCTTTAGGTTTCTTTTTCGTAACATTAATCACATTAATGTTGTCCCATCATTTATGTTTCCTAAACATCACAGAAAAGAAATGAAAATAGAACGTACGCTTATACCATCCGCATTCTCTACGGGGCCCTGTCATGCATCGTTAGGTTACTTAACTAACGGCAAAGCGGGGGCTGGACTAGCGTGGGTGCAAAACATATGCAATGTTTATTATATATCTCATATATAAATATAGCCATTTCAGATCAAAGATGAATACATTAGATATACTAGAAATTCCGTATTTCATTCAAGCCCTTAATGAAAGACGGGTTCCACGGTCATGATGAATAGCCAAAACCCCACCCTAGTCCCCTACGGGTGCGGCAAACTACCCGCCAAATTCCCGAAGTGAAGCAACCTCCCTCAACAAAGTGGTAGGCCACTCGGCACTTCGAAAACCCGGTAGTTTGTGTATCCCTCCTTGGGTCTATCTTAGGAGCAAAAATAGTAAAAAGAAATTATACAACGGTGGCTACAATCTCAACCCGGATGTTCCCCGCAAAAGAATATTACATTGCTTTTTACAAATTACATTGAATGAAAGAAAAGGAAAAACGCTCTTCTCACACACCCCCGGCCATTCATCATGACGATCCAACATATTCATATACACATTCCATCAAAGAAGTGTGCAACCCCGACTAATCGATTTATAGCAATTAGTCGACGTTTCAAACACACATATAAAAAGCACGGATAAACGATATTAAAAGTTCGAATTCGAAACACTCCATATTTCCCTAACACTTAGTTTACATCACAAGTAATCTGGAAATAATCAAACAATACCATAAATCCCCAAAATCAGTGTACAGATAACCCAAAAAAATCCAAGCCCAAACCAAGTAGGAAATCCGGCGACGCCGGAAAAGGTGGTCTCGTCGCCGGCCAAAGGCCGGTGGTTGGGGCTCGTTTTTCTAGGGTTTTCTAGTTATCATATAACAAGTATTCTGCACATGTTTAAAAAAATTTCAGTACACTTTTGAAAAAATTCTAGAGAGCAAGGTTTAAAATACTGTTTTTGGAGTTGTTTCGTGTTCGAAGCTTTAAACATCGTCTAATCATCTAGTTATGGTTTAGTTTGGCTCTGATACCATGCTAGTGCATGATGCATGCTCCCACAACTCTTGTGAGGCAGCGGAAGTGATAAACGAAAATTTTCTTTGCATACAACATGCACTTTAGCCAAGATATAGTCTAAACCACAATTAGAAAACCATAACTAGAGATGTTATCTACTATGTTAGGGATTATACCTTGATGATCCGGTCCTTTGAGTCTTCTTTGATGAACTCCTTGGCTCCTTGGACGTTGCCGATGTACTCGATCTCCGGCCACCCCAAGACCTAGATGATCCACGCGAGAGTTGTCGTACAAGCTAGAAACCCTTCTCAAGAGTTTAACCTAGAGACCAAATTTTCTAGAAGAGGTCACTAGGATTATGTAAAGATTAGTGTATTGGATTATCTTTAACCCTAAGCCTTTGTTTCTCAACACATGTGAATGATAAAGTTTAGGATGAAGAAGGAGGAGAGAAGAAGGAGAGAGAAAGTGTTTGTGATAATGAGAAAATTCAAGCATGGAAATTAGATATGGCTCAAAAGAAATAATTGAAGCATGCATTATAAAATTAGCACCATGCTTCAATAGTAACTCCAAAACAATATAAAATAAAACAACCCATTCTTTCAACCATGCTTGGACTTTCTAAATTCCACCTCATTTATTTATTTTCACAAAACAAATAATGTAATTAGGAGGTGGAACCTTCTAGAAGGTATTCTTGTAACAATTACAAGAATACCCCTCCTCCGTATACCGAATACCGTATACACGTATACCCGTATCCGAATTCCGAAAAATACGAATACAAAAATCCAATAATATAATACCAGTATCCGATTTAAACCAAAGCCTACCAGTATTATCCTCCCGATCATTATTCCTGTAACAATTACACGAACATGATCGAAACCCTGCCGTAACACCTTACGGCTGCCGTAACAACTTACGGACTCTACATCTTTCGCCTGAACGAGAGAACCCTCTGTGTGGGACTCTAAAGACTCGACGGTACGCTGGCAGTGGGTTTAACCACAAGCACGTCAGCGGCACTACCTGTGCGTAACGGCTACCCAGGTACATGACGAAAAAGTGGCCGACGAGCGAACTCATGACAACCCTAACGAGCCTGTAAGCAACACATACGGTACAGTCCGGTCTCTTCGTCTGATACGTCGCATATGAAGTCTAGGGGTGGTAAATGTCAGACCCCAATAACTTTACAAGACATGCTGATTTACGGCTCATAACAGTTCGAGGAACTACCGATAACACTTATCAGTAAACCTTGAGAACCCTAGTCAGGGATTTAGGTGTTATAGCCGATCATACATAGTGCGACATCAACTCCCTATACCGAGAGAGATGAAACCCCTCCTATCGCTCACTGTCTCCATATGATTCGGGACTGTACCCAAAGTTTACCTATTTGCACGACTCAATAGAGTCGTGGTAGGGTGGAAATCAAAGTACAGTGGGAATCACACAAGACACCATGACGATCTCGGGTCTACAGACTAACCTGTACAAGTGTCACCAGAGAACTGCTATCTGACAATAGGTATGTATACCATCTAGGAGTTCTCGGCGAGTCATGTTCGGTGTACCCATTCTCCAATAAGCACATGTGTACAATCTTTGATGTCAAACACCGATGGTTGTGGAATCAACCATCGCCCCTAAAGTCAAGAAACGTACACACTAGTCTAATCTGGTAATACCGATGCCCTGTCTCGATATACCCCCGACTAGGAACTATTAAAGGATATGCTTGTAGACTGCCCAGGCCCCACTAGTATGATCTCATCATAATCCTGGTAGTCAAGCATAATCCTAAGGGCTTCATCAATATGCATATAAAGATATGAAATATAACACAACACCTCACATGTTAAGATGAAGATAAACCAGATAGCATACTATCATTTTGAGCAAACATCGTTTCTGTACATATGCATGCATAGCATCTTATACAATACAGGCCTCTAGGGCATACATATCTAACAAAATAGAGACGAACCGCGTAGGTCGTCTTGCCTAAATTTTGGGGCAGATGCTATTTGGATTTATCCGTCCACCTCTCCGAAGTTACCAAGTTGATTTATGGCACCATATATCGGAGGTTTGGACAGATGCGGCCGTTGTAGCATGACTTCGTCAAATGCCCCCTCGTTTGCGAGGTTTTTTTTTTATTATGGAGAAGCTCTTCCCTGCAGGCGTAAGCCCCTGCAGTTAATTACGTTACTGCATCGCGATAACCACTTTCTCCTGCTCCAGAAGTTCACTTCGTGTCGTGTGAGTTTATTTTATTTTTGGTTGCCCGTGGATTGTATACGGAAACTAATTTATGTTGTCGCCCGTAGGGCGTGGATTAGTCCAAATCTGTATTTCTTAGATTTGGGGTTTTGGTTCATTTAAGGATCGTTGATCTGTTTTGAGATCAAGATCAACTTAAATGTATATGAGCATTTGGGGGCTCGATTGGTTTTTTGTTAAGGATACGTTATTCCAATTTGTGACTAAGATCTACTTAATAGGGTGTTAGGATCATTTTTGTTTCAGATCCAACAAGAGAGCATTTGGGCTCTGTTGTTTTAGTTTAAGGACGTTTCAGTCCCTTATCGTTGTTTCGGGGGCGAAATTGTAGTTTAAGGACATTTCAGTCTATAGATCACCATTTTTTAGGTGAGGTTTTAGTTTCAGGACGTTACGGTCCGTTTTCGCCATTTTGGAAGCAATGTTTAGTTTGAGGACGATTCGGTCTGTAGATCACCATTTTTAGGTGAGGTTTTAGTTTAAGGACGTTACGGTTCGTCGTCGCCATTTTGGAGGCAGCGTTGTAGTTTGAGGACATTTCAGTCTGTAGATCACCATTTTTGAGGTGAGGTTTTAGTTTAAGGACGTTACGGTCCGTTGTCGCCATTTTGGAAGCAACGTTTAGTTTGAGAACGTTTCGATCTGTAGATCACCATTTTTTAGATGGGGTTTTAGTTTAAGGACGTTACGGTCCGTTGTCACCATTTTGGGAAGTGTTGTTGGGTTACCCTAGTGCCCCGGCCAACTTCCGTGGCCAAATGCGGAACAAAAATTTTCTAACGAACAAAAACTTGGCGCTAGTTTAACTCTAAACCCGGATCTTTCCATAAAACTAACTAGCTACACTAGGAGAGCTATCTACTATGATGAGGAATTCTTACCAAACGAACCAAGTCCTTCGGTCTTCGTTCTTCATCCTTAGCTCCTACTAGCCACCTTGAACTTGCTTGATCTTCTTTCCTTGCTCCGTCGGTCTTCCGGGATTGAGCTTGTTCTCCGGCCTTCCTTGGTCCTTGATGATCCACCCGGGGAATATGATTCATGGCTCTAGCTCCTAACTATGTAACTAAAGGAGCAACTAGAGAACTTGGTTTGCTAAACCAAGTAGTCTAGGATGTAGTGAAGGGTGTCTAAGTGTTTAGCTAGCTCTTTCTTGCCTCATCACTTGATTCTTAACACATGAGAAGGTAGTGAAGAGAAAGAAGATGATGGTGGAGGAAGCTACAGAGGAAAATGAGGAGAGCAAGAGCAAAAGAGAGCTCAAGAAAAATAATGAAGCATATGATGAAAGAGAAAATACACACATAGGTTTTGTGTATGATTTCTTTCATTAAACAATTAGCAACCATGCTTCAATAGTAACTCCAAAATGAATTATAAATTCATTTGACTACTATTGAAGCATGGTCACTACCTTTCCTCCCTTACCTCTCACTTTACACCTCATTTCCATTTATGAAATAAATGGAAAATCCAAAATGAGGTGGCCACCTTCTAGAAGAAAAACTGTAATAAATACGGATTTCCGTCTACAGTACATACATACCGGCAATCAGATAAAAATCCGAAGACCCAAGGAGATAGAATAACACGAAGAATGTAATACTAGAATATATATATCAAAATACATATATGTAAATTATTAAATCAATACCTGATTCAATAATCCAGCTCAAACCCGAGCCGGCTAGTATTACCAACTGTCCGATCGAAAATCCGAGTACAATGTACATCAATCGATCGAACCCTGCACGTATCTAATACGGCCACTACATTATTTAGCCTGAATCAAGGAAACCCTCTGTGTGGGACTCTAAAGACTCGACAGTACTCTGGCAGTGGGTTTAACCACAAACACGTCAGCGGCACTAGCTGTACGTAACGGCTACCCAGGTACCTATCGAAATGGAAGGCCGATGAGCAAACTCATCCGGATCTCCTACTGAGCCTATCCGTGACAATATCCATACAGTCCGGTCTCTTCGTCAAAGAGCATCGCATACCGGGTCTAGGGGATGGTGAACGTCAGACCCTAATAACCTGATAAGTCGTGCCGATGTGGCTCAGGACCAATCCGGGAAACTACTGATCAATCTATCAGTAAATCCCAAGTGCCTTGGCTAAGGTCTTATGGTCCTGACCATTCGAATCACAGTGCGATGTCAACTCCCTATACCGGGAGAGACAAATCCCCGACAATCGCTCACTGCCTCCATGTGGCTCAGGACTGAACCCAACCAAAACCTGTTTGCACGACTCAGTAGAGCCGTGGTAGGGTAGTGATCAAAGTTCAGTGGGAACTCACATGAGACAAATGCCGATCTCTGGTCCAAAGACTAACCTGTACACATGTCACCTGAGAACTTCCATCTGACGATAGGTATAGTACCACATGGAAGTTCTCAGCGAGTCCGTCCAGTGTACTCACACCCAGTTAGCACCTGTATACGATCTTAGGTGCATCAGACCAATGGCTGCGGGACCAACCATCCCCCGACAGGGCTAGAAACGTACACACCAGTCTACTCTGGAGTATCAGTGCCCAGTCTCGATACTCACACGACTAGGGACCATTTATGGATTTGCTTATGGACTACCCTGCTCCCACAAGTATGATCGCCATCACAACGCAGGTAGTCAAGCAAGATCCTAGGGGCTTTATCAACATGTAACTGCAATATGTAATAACGAGTATGACATACGCCATGTTAAGATAAAGACAAACCACAATAGTATACTACCGTATCGAGTCTTTATCAATATGTGCAAGCTAGATATATCAACAATAAAAATAAATACACATATCCCGATAAAGACAAGTCAAATAATATACTATAAAACTGAGCAAGATTGTTCTGTACCTATATATCCCTAGTATCCTATATGTATACATATACAATACTGGCCTCTAGGGCATATACATCCAACAATCTCCCATTTGCACTAAAGGCCAGTGATTGGCGTACCGAATACCTAACGTCTGCTCTAAGGCCAGCTGCTGGCGTACCGCATACCCAACATTCTAAAAAGTCGCTCGAACTGTGCTTGGGGGAGGGCCTTTGTGAATGGATCCGCCGTGTTGTCTTTTGTATCCACTCTCCATACCTCGATCTCCTGACGATCTACGATCTTCCTGATCAGGTGATACCTCCTTAAGATGTGCCTGGATTTCTGATGGGACCGTGGTTCCTTCGCTAAAGCTATAGCCTCATTATTATCACAATACACTAGTATCGGATCAACAATGGACGGAACCACCTGAAGTTCAGCTATGAACTTCTTTATCCAGACCGCCTCTTTTGCGGCATCACTTGCAGCAATGTATTCAGCCTCCATCGTCGAGTCTGCGATGGTATCCTGTTTGGAACTCTTCCAACATACCGCCCCTCTATTGAGGGTAAACACAAAACCCGAGACAGACTTGCTGTCATCCTTGTCACTCTGGAACCTTGAGTCGGTAAAGGACTCGACTCTGGGGTCTCCATTACCGTAAATCAGGAACATTTCCTTAGTCCTTCTCAGGTACTTGAGAATATTCTTTACTGCTGTCCAGTGGTTCTCACCTGGGTCTGACTGATACCGGCTCACCACTCTTAGCGTGTAAGCTACATCTGGTCTTGTATATAGCATCGCTTACATTATAGATTCTACCGCCGAAACGTAGGGTATAGTGCTCATATGAACCCTCTCCTCGTCAGTCTTGGGAGACATCTCCTTGGAGGGGGTGATACCGTGCAATGCGGGTATGTTACCGCGCTTGGAATCTTCCATGCTAAATCTCTTTAGTACGGTCTCTATGTACCTGGACTGTGAAAGTCCCAGTAGTCTCTTAGATCTATCTTTGTAGATCTTGATCCCCAGATTGTACGAGGCATCACCTAGGTCTTTCATGGAGAACCTTTGTGATAAGAATAGCTTGACCGGTTGTAGCATAGGAATGTCATTTCCTATCAAAAGAATGACGTTCACGTACAAGACTAGGAACACGACAGTTCGTTCTACAATCTTCTTATAAATACAAGGCTCATCCTTGTTCTTGATGAAGTCAAATTTCTTGACTGTCTCATCAAAACAGATGTTCCATCTCCACGATGCTTGCTTCAATCCATAAATGGATTTGAGCAGCTTGCACACATTCCCGCTGCTCTCACTGTCTACAAAACCTTCTGGCTGATCCATGTAAACGCACTCTTCTAAACTTCTGTTTAGAAAAGCCATTTTTATGTCCATTTGCCAGATCTCATAGTCATGGAAGGCAGCAATGGCAAGCAGGATCCTAATGGATTTGAGCATAGCCACTGGAGAAAATGTTTCGTCATAGTCCACTCCCTGTCTTTGACGAAAACCTTTTGCAACAAGTCTAGCCTTATAGGTTTCCACCTGCCCATCTACACCAAACTTCTTCTTGTAGATCCATTTGCTTCCAATGGGTTTTACCCCAGGTGGAGCAATTTCTAGGGTCCACATTTTATTGGTGTACATGGACTCCATTTCAGATTGCATAGCATCCAGCCACTTATCAGAGTCCCTATTGATAATGGCCTTCCTGAAACTAGTAGGATCGTCTTCTTCCAAGATGCAATCCTCTCGATCCCCATCTATGAGAAAACCGTAGTATCTCTCGGGCGGATGAGAAATCCTACTAGATCTGCGGAGTGGCTGAGGTTCGTCTGGGATTACTGAATCTAGTGGTTCCTCCAAATCTTCAGTTACATTTTGTGGTTCATGGATTTCTCCCAGTTCTACTGTACTCCCACTAGTTTCTTTTGCAAGAAATTCCCTTTCTAAAAAGATATCATGGCGAGATACAAACACCTTCTGTTCCTCAGTGTGGTAGAACAGATATCCTAGTGAATCCTTAGGATATCCCACAAATTTACATAGAACTGACCGTGCCTCAAGCTTGTCCGGTTTTTGTGTTTTCACATAGGCCGGACAACCCCATATCTTAAATCGCTTAAGATATGGATTTCGTCCACTCCATATTTGATATGGAGTCTTAGGCACAGATTTGGATGGAACGTAGTTTAGTAAGCATGCAGCCGTTTGAAGCGCATATCCCCAAAAAGAAAGAGGCAACTCAGTGTCACTCATCATAGAGCGAACCATATCCAATAGGGTACGATTCCTCCACTCCGATACACCGTTGTGTTGTGGTGTATATGGAGGAGTAAGCTGAGAGAGAATTCCATTCTCTTTTAAGTATTCTAGGAATTCCGTACTTAAGTACTCTCCTCCTCTATCAGATCGGAGGATCTTGATACTTTTGCTAGTCTGGTTCTCTACTTCGTTTCTGAATTCTTTGAATTTCTCAAAAGCTTCAGATTTGTGTTTCATAAGATACACATATCCGAATCTAGAGAGATCGTCAGTGAATGTGATGAAGTACGAGAACCCACCCCTTGCATGTATAGACATCGGACCACATACATCATTGTGTATGAGTCCCAAGAGCTCTGCTGCTCTTTCTCCATACCCGGTGAACGGAGATTTGGTCATTTTTCCTTTGAGACAAGACTGACAAGTTTAATAAGATGAAAATTCGAACGTATTCAAGAGTCCATCTTTATGCAACTTACTTAGTATTTTCTCTCCGATATGACCAAGTCTACAATGCCACAAGTAGGATTCGTTCATATCTGAACTCTTCCTCTTGCGTGTGTTTTGTACATTGAGAACTGTGTTTTGATTTAGAACATAGATACCACTACACAGTGTACCTTCTGCAACCAGCACCTTATCAAGGTAAATGTTCATGATATTTCTATCAAGAACAAAGTTATATCCGTCTTTATCAAGTAAAGAAACTGATATGATGTTGCAAAGCATGGAAGGTACATAGTAGCAATTGTTCAAAATCATAGCATTGCCATTTGGCAATATTAGGTGATATTCACCGACGGCTGCAGCATTAACTTATGCTCCGTTCTCTACTCTGAGGGACATATCACCAGGTCCAACTATCCTACTTTTTTTCAGTTCCTACAATAAATTACAGATATGAGATCCTGATCCGGTATCGAGTACCCAGGAGGTAGGACTGACCAAAAAACATTTCTCAATAACAAGAACACCTGAAGAAGACACAACAATATGTTTCTTCTTCGATGGGGTTATCAAGGAATTCAAAATTTCCTCTTTCCCTTGCTCATACTTATGACAGTTGTCGTAAGTTAGAGCCGAACCGATGTTCCCCAGCCCCGAATAAGAATTCAGATCGGTCAAGCGATACATTTTATTATCTTGATTAGGGCGTGAAATGGTTGCTACCTGGAGAGAGAAAAGGAAAATACTCAGCGTGCGCTCTTGCAAAATTAGATTGGTTTGTTAATTTATCTAATCAGGATGGCTCCCACTGTTTTCTCAAATTCTTCTTTAAACCCTAAAAGAAGAACTAGTCAGGATTAATCACACGTCACAATACTTGCTTAACCTTTCAGCCAGGCTGGTGTTGGTACTTCGAGGGAGGTTTTCCAACGCTTTCGCGAAGTTCCTTAATTACATAACCTCTTTTCCCTGGAGGCGTAGCCCCGCTAACACCGTTCTAGACACCTACTTGGTTTATAGCATTGATTGTTAAGTGAAAAAAATCTCCCAAGAGTAATCCTACTCATCAGTGGGATCGGGATCCAACTATCATTGTGTGATGCACTAGATGGAATCCACTCTAGTCACCACACTCCAGAAGGTATGCTAAATCTACAAGTTTCCTATATGTTTGAAACTCCTGATGTGGTTTTTACCCCTAGGACCCTAGTGACCTTGACGGAGTCAACAAATCAAAGAGACCTAGTCAAGTTCAACCCGTCATTATCTGGATTGCGTCAAACCCACCCGCATAATCCTTGACGGAGTCAACAAGGTTATACGACTGTCCTAACCAATCGCATCTAGTTCTACAAACAAGCACCACTCAGCTACCGTACACTACGCCTTGACGGAGTCAACAAACGCAGCACGAATACTAAGTGTTACTTGTAGGAAATGGTGGAGGGCTACGACTGGGTTTTTGGTGAAAAACCCGTTAACGTAATGAACTTGATATCATTGAAGGAACCTGAGTAGTTTTGTAAATATATAGTGACGAAAACTTTTGCTAAAGAGGCCACTCCCTGTGAAGGGATCTCGGCTCTTTCCTCGTCGAATGAGGTGCAGGATATTCCAAACTGAATACCACGATGCAAAGCAAAAATAATCGACTATAGCGAAGTTATTACCCTGACTCAAACTTTTACTCAAGGGGTCACTCCCGGTGAAGGGATCTCGGCCCTTTCCTCGTCGAATGAGGTGCTGGATATTCCAAACTGAATATCACTATGCAAAGCAAAAGAGAACGTCTGTAATGTCAATTTTTAAAGCTTTGTTCCAACAACATCTTTTAGGTTTATTATCTTGCATTAATCAAAATTAATGCGGTCCCATCAATTTGCAACCTGTCACACCAGAAAAGAACGAAAATAAAATGTACGAATATGCCATCCGCATTCGCCACGGGGCCCCGTCATCACCCGTTAAGTTACTTAACTAACGACAGAGCGGGGGCTGGACTAGTGCGGGTGCAAAACATATACAACATCTACTAGTATATATATATATGTATATATAACATTCGTGCCAGGCATGATAATAAACAACATCACAGGTAACAATACAGAATGGTGGATAATCTTGGAGCCACGGGTTTCATTTGAGCCGCAAATAAAACCCGACGTTCCCTGTCGTGTGGATATCCTGTGCAATGAAAACCTATACCCCCTACAAGTGCAGCGAATAGCTCGCCAATTCTAGAATGAAGCCCTCTCCGTCTCAACGCCATGAGAATGAATCCCCCTCCGTCTCAACGCCATGAGATGTGGGCTTGTTTCCTTCTAGAACCCGGCTATCCGTGCACTCCGCCGTGGGGTAATCCTAGTACAAAATAAAAAAAAATAATATATACAAGCGTGACATCGACCTCAACCCGGTCGTGCCCCAAAATAATATACAACCCGGCAAAGACGGCAGTCCACATGTCGGACGCTCGCCCCCAATAACAAATGTACAAATGAATTATAAACTGTATTTCTAACATTGCACCACATGCTATCCACCATGACAATCCAACCACAAACACAGCACAAGCACAAAAAACATCAACGCGAATGTCACGTTCGCAAAACCCGTCTAAAGGAACATATAGCAATTAGACGAGTTTTACCAATCGAGTGACATTCCCGGTCGCAGATAAAAGTGAATGTACTGAAAATAAAATACGTATTTTAAAATTACGATCGACTAAACTTTCCAAGTGGGCCCCAAGTATTAAACCAACACTGTAACAAAACTGGGCCCAAAAAGAATTTTCCCAGAAACCACAATTCCAAATATAAGAGGCCCAAAAGAAATTTTGTTCACGTGGGCCCCAAAACGGCCGCGGAAATGCTGCCAATAGGGGTTTTCGCGGCGGTTCCGCGGTGGTTTAGAGGGATCACGTGACCAATTTTCTTCTGTCGTCTTAAAAAAGCCTGCATGATTTTCTGAGACCATAAATTGATTTTTCGAGCACGTTTAAAAATCGACAGAAACTACATGAATTGAAATGCGGTTTTTGAAATTTTCAGTCGATCGTTATTCTAAACACGTTAGAACTAGCTAGTGTAAGTTTTATGGGTGGCTCTGATACCATGTTAGGTTACCCTAGTGCCCCGGCCAACTTCCGTGGCCAAATGCGGAACAAAAATTTTCTAACGAACAAAAACTTGGCACTAGTTTAACTCTAAATCCGGATCTTTCCATAAAACTAACTAGCTACACTAGGAGAGCTATCTACTATGATGATGAATTCTTACCAAACGAACCAAGTCCTTCGATCTTCGTTCTTCATCCTTAGCTCCTACTAGCCACCTTGAACTTGCTTGATCTTCTTTCCTTGCTCCGTCGGTCCTCCGGGATCGAGCTTGTTCTCCGGCCTTCCTTGGTCCTTGATGATCCACCTGGGAAATATGATCCATGGCTCTAGCTTCTAACTATGTAACTAAAGGAGCAACTAGAGAACTTGGTTTGCTAAACCAAGTAGTCTAGGATATAGTGAAGGGTGTCTAAGTGTTTAGCTATCTATTTCTTGCCTCTTCACTTGATTCTCAACACATGAGAAGGTAGTGAAGAGGAAGAAGATGATGGTGGAGGAAGCTACAGAGGAAAAAGAGGAGAGCAAGAGCAAAAGAGAGCTCAAGAAAAATAATGAAGCATATGATGAAAGAGAAAATACACACATAGGTTTTGTGTATGATTTCTTTCATTAAACAATTAGCAACCATGCTTCAATAGTAACTCCAAAATGAATTATAAATTCATTTGACTACTATTGAAGCATGGTCACTACCTTTCCTCCCTTACCTCTCACTTTACACCTCATTTCCATTTATGAAATAAATGGAAAATCCAAAATGAGGTGGCCACCTTCTAGAAGGAAAACTGTAATAAATACGGATTTTTGTCTACAGTACATACATACCGGCAATCAGATAAAAATCCGAACGCCCAAGGAGATAGAATAACACGAAGAATGTAATACTAGAATATATATATCAAAATACATATATGTAAATTATTAAATCAATACCTGATTCAATAATCCAGCTCAAACCCAAGCCGGCTAGTATTACCAACTTTCCGATCGAAAATCCGAGTACATTGTACATCAATCGATCGAACCCTGCACGTATCTAATACGGCCACTAATCAGGGAAACCCTCTGTGTGGGACTCTAAAGACTCGACGGTACTTGGGTTTAACCACAAGCACGTCAGTGGCACTAGCTGTACGTAACGGCTACCCAGGTACCTGTCGAAAAGGAAGGCCGATGAGAAAACTCATCCGGATCTCCTACTGAGCCTATCTGTAACAATATCCGTACAGTCCGGTCTCTTCGTCAAAGAGCATCACATACCGGGTCTAGGGGATGGTGAACGTCAGACCCTAATAACCTGATAAGTCGTGCCGATGTGGCTCAGGACCAATCCGGGAAACTACTGATCAACCTATCAGTAAATCCCAAGTGCCTTGGCCAAGGTCTTATGGTCCTGACCAATCGAATCACAGTGCGATATCAACTCCCTATACCGGGAGAGACGAATCCCCGACAATCGCTCACTGCCTCCATGTGGCTCGGGACTGAACCCAACCAAAACCTGTGTGCACGACTCAGTAGAGCCATGGTAGGATAGTGATCAAAGTTCAGTGGGAACTCACACGAGACAAATGCCGATCTCGAGACCAAAGACTAACCTGTACATGTCACCTGAGAACTTCCATCTGACGATAGGTATAGTACCACATGGAAGTTCTCGGCGAGTCCGTCCAGTATACTCACACCCAGTGAGCACCTGTATACGATCTTAGGTGCATCAGACCAATGGCTGCGGGGCAAACCATCCCCCGACAGGGCTAGAAACGTACACACCAGTCTACTCTGGAGTATCAGTGCCCAGTCTCGATACTCACGCGACTAGGGACCATTTAAGGATTTGCTTATGGACTACCTTGCTCCCATAAGTATGATCGCCATCATAACGCAGGTAGTCAAGCAAGATCCTAGGGGCTTTATCAACATGTAACTGCAATATGTAATAACGAGTATGACATACGCCATGTTAAGATAAAGACAAACCATAATAGTATACTACCGTATCGAGTCTTTATCAATATGTGCAAGCTAGATATATCAACAATAAAAATAAATACACATATCCCGATAAAGACAAGTCAAATAATATACTATAAAACTGAGCAAGATTGTTCTGTATATACATATCCCTAGTATCCTATATGTATACATATATAATACTGGCCTCTAGGGCATAAACATCCAACAAGTGCACCCAAAAGCAGTTGGTTGTTGGGACCCGCTACCTCTCTGAAGACGTTGAGGAATTACAACGACATGTATCAAAGGTATGGAGAGATGTACCCTTGAACCAATTCCCCTATTTGAGGGAAAATGAAGTTGATGGTCAACCCAGAAATTATTAGTCGTATTTTGAGACTAAGATTTCCTCAGGAGAATGTGGGATGAATGTCGTTTGAGATATCATCAGTTGAGGGGTCATCAGTCATGTTTGAGACCGAGATTAGTTTGGGAAAATATGAGCACAGAGGCTCGGTTGATTTGGAGATCAAAGAGGTTTTGACCTCATGAAGACTTAGTCAGTTTGAGGCTGAAGTTGATTTCCCATAATGCTAAATACTGGTGTATGTTCAGCACTCACATATTTTCACGTGAGGCTCTGAATCAATGTTAAACACTGCACTTTGGAAGCGCTCACGTGTGGGCATGTGAGGCACCCCAAAGTGGGAGTTGTTCACTGGGTTCTATTCCCCTTTCTTTTATAAGTGCTGACCACTTGGTTATGTTTAGCACTCACGTGTTCCTATATGAGGCTCTGAATCAGTGTTAATACTGCACTTTGGAAGCGCTCATGTGTGGGCACGTGAGGCGCCCCACAGTGGGAGATGTTCTGTGGGTTCTATACCCCCTTTTTTTTATATAGAAGTGTTAAACACTTGATTCCTGTGGTGCTCATGTGCGAGCACGCGAGGCGGTTTGTGTCTTTCCCTTCTTATTCATTAGAGACGCTCACGTGTAGCACGTGAGATCTTATTGTAGTATTACTAATGAATCACCAATCTTTCCTTCTGGGTGTTTGGAGATTTTAATCTCATGCTTGGATTTTGGAGGATCTCATGCCTCTTGTTTTTGTAAGAATCAAATTCTTATTGCAGGGTTAAACCTTAATTTTCAGAGGAATTAAATTCCCATATATTTCTGTAAGAATTAAATTTTTTGAACTCAGTTCTTTCCACTAGATTTTGAATCTGCATGACAGAATCTTCCCGATGAGAATTAAATTCTCAATTTATGGGAAGATATGCTTCTACAGATCTCAACCAGAGGAAAAACTAAGTTCTTGTGTGAAGGGTTAAACCCATAGAAAGGTCAAGAAAAGATAGAACAATCTCTGTGTATTTCTTTTTCTTATCTTTTTTTACCTAGAATGTTCTGATGAAACAAGTCTATTCTGAGACTTAAATTCTCTTCTTCCCTTTTTGGTCTTCTCTCTCCTCCTTTTTTTGTCCCCTCTCCTTGCTCCTATTTATATGAGAAGAAAAAAAATCAATTTGTTAAGAAATCACTCATTGAGAGATCATGATTGATTTCATAATCAATCCAATTGATCTGGTGAATTTTATTTACCGTTAGATTTTTAATCCAAAGGCTCTCTGCTTAACAGAGAAGATTTCTTATTTGTCTTTAACCAGATTACGAAATATTTTCCTAAGATAGAATTTTATTCTATCATATGAATATCTTGTTAGTTTAACAAGATTAGAATTTTATTTATATGAATATCTTTTATAGAATTTTATTCTATCAGACGATCACTGATTGATCTGTATTTAAAGAAGTGTTTGTAGAATAACCGCAATCAATAACGGTGTCGTGTATAGCTAGACCGAGATGAGTACCGGTCGTCCTCAGGGAAATGTTGAATCTTTTAATCTTACTTTAAACGTGTTGATTAGAAAAGAGGAAGAAGAATAGAGGAATAAAGAATAATGAACAATAGTTTCTAGATCTACGTCAAAATACCGATGTAGAATACAGATCTAGTTTGAATACGGATATAGATTTTATAAGAATAGGGCTTGTAGGGTTCGTTAGGATTTAGTAGAAATGGATGACTAATAAAGATGACTTCTTTTATCTATTGATAGATTTAAAACTAGATAGATAGTGATGAATGAGGATTATGGTTCTTGGAAGAAACTAGGGTTTCCACACTATTGACCCTTGTCCTTTCATTGATCTTTATTCATGTCTAGCCCTTAACAAAACAATTGTTAATCTGATCTCAAATCGCGGTCGAGACTAGCAATAAATTGGTAGCGCGCCCGATAACGATGTTAACGATTATTTTGCTAAAGTTTATAAACTTCATAAGACTTAAAAGGAGTTAAGAAATTCTTCATCTTCCATTGATCTATCATAATCCTACGAACCCTATCAAGCAGAGAATTACCCGCGCATGATGGAGATAGAAAAAGAACGGATAGAGATCATGATGTAAAAAAAATGCAAATTAATTAATCTAATGTTCTACCTTTATTAATCAACTTCACAAGTACAATGCCTTCAAGTTTAGATTACAAGAGGAAGAAGAAGTTACACTCGATCTCTGCCTTGTAGGAAGTAGATGATCCATCGAACTCGCGTCGCCTTATCATGTTGAATCGCGGACCTGTCTTGGATCACTTGTTCTTTGACGGTGATTTTCTTTATGAAAAAGATTAATGATTTCTAAGTTTAGCCCTCGGTCCTTTATATAGCCCCAAAGCCAGAAACTATAGATCCCCAGAATTATGGTTAATTGTAGCAAATCCAACCTGAAAATCCTAACTCCTGACTCGGTGAATCGGCCACGGATCCGCCGCATATTGCATGGTTTGGCCGCGGATCCGCGGCTGTTTGATGAGATATCGGCTTCAGTTTTCTGGGGTTGCTTCAATGTGACACATGGAGATTTATTTGATGTCTGGAATTTGATAATATTTCTTGAGTCTCTGCCAGTATTAATTCTTCGATTTTATTTCTTTATCGGCAGATTTTTGATTCCCGACATCTCAACATCTCGATCTCCTGATCTGAACTAAGCCTTGCACAATATCTCAATGAATAATTTTAGTAATATTTGGTATTTTTGAGATATTATCATAACCATTTTATATGATATTATATTTTAAGAATATTAATTAAGGATATTTGATATGACATGCATATTTAGATTATCAAAATATTATATAAATATTATATGCATACATTTTCCTTCATAATGTTAATTATAATATATAAACATATGAAAATAGATATTTTACAGATAAAACCTTATATGTATCATATTTATAATAAACACCTTTAGATATTTAAGAAAAGTAAGGAAAATGTCATATCAAATGTGCGATATTTTCGACTAAACAAATACCCCCAAACTTAACTTTGATCATCCCGAACAAACTTATTTATTCAAGAGAGGGAGAAAGAAAGAAGAAGAAAAAAGAAAAACCTAATTAGCACACTTTCGTAGACAACACGATTGCATGGAGAACGTGCAACATGCCGTTAAACCTCTAGGTGTCCCTAGTAGGAGGAGTGTTGTCTCCTGAGGATTTTATGCGGATTACAATCAAAAAATCCTATAATAAAAGAAAGATAGCGAAAGTTACATACAAAGATAAGAACTATAAAAGAAAGAACTTGAAAAGAAGAGTTTCTGCAGGGTTGTCTAGCACGGCAGCAAGGTTTCGGGAGGTATCGTCCATACCAATTTCAAAAATTTGCCGTTCTAGCTAACCCTAACCCTAGAATCTTTATTAGAAAATCCGAAGAAAACATATGTAAACAACTTTACATCTAAGTGAATGAGGAATACAACTTTTGTAGACCGGTCCTTCACTTCTAATGCTCCGTGTAGTAGTCCCTTTGCTGCAAGTCATGAACAACCGAACTCTAGAAAGGGTTCACTTGAAGAAATGAACAAGCTTGCTCAAAGTCGTCGAGGCCGAAGATGATCTACGTCGAGGAGACTTAAGCTCATGCTACCTCTTCACTAATGGTAGATTAGTGAAGTAAACACCCAAAACTAAATGGCTAATATAGTAGAGGATGATGAAGTAGGAAGTGGGCTCACTTTAGATTTAATTTTCTCACAATTTTTCATCACTTTTTCAAAAGCTAGAAAGCTTTCATGAGGAAGAAGAAGATGAAGTGATGAACTAAAGAGATGAAGCTCATGAGGTTAGAAATGTAACCATGGGTGATTATATGTCACACATTAACTCATGTAGAGACTTAACCATGCCATAAGATAACGGTTGGGTTAAAAAATATCTTAAGCAAAACAAAAAGGGTGGACTAAGTCAATGAAACCTACAAGATTCTAGAAGCTTCAAGCCATGACTAAATCTCCTCTATTTTTGAATTACTTAATAATAAATAAAACCTTAACATTAACCTAGCTTGGTGTGAGTCTCATACACCCTAGTTGCATGTATAACCTAGCATGACACAAAATAATGTACATGAATATATATCACGTATATACTAATGCACAAGAGTGAGAAAGATAAATCATAAGTAGGATAATATTAGTTAATGCATATTAATATATCAAATATATAACTATACATTAAATTATTAAATCAACACTTGATTTAATAATCCGGCTATATCATATATAACCGACTAATATCATATGTATCATTTTATCGAATCAACACTTGATCCGATAACCCGGTTATATCACATATACCCGGCTGATATCACATATCACGAGATTGGAATACGGTATCACATACACGTATTAATCTCGGTCCCGCACATATCACATATGTGCTCCTATTCCGTTTCGCATGAACCAGGAAACCTCTGTGTAGGACTCTAAAGACTCGTCAATACGCCGGCAGTAGGTGATGATCATATCAAACACCCACAAGCCGCAAGCGGTCTGCTAAATGTAACGGCCACTCGGGTATTGAGCGATTAGAAGATCAACAAGAAAGCCTGCTCATACTTCTGCGAATCCAATCAGTAACACTACCGTACGGTCTCTTCGTCTGATATGTCACATATCTTGTCTAGGGGTGCTAAACGTCAAACCCCAGTAACTCTATAAGTCGTGCCGATATGAGGCTCATAACGAGTCGAGAAATTACTGATAATACTTACCAGTATATCTCCGAATCAGCCCTGGCCAGGGACTTCCTGTTATAGCCAATCAAGCACAACGCAACATCAACCCCCTATACCGGGAGAGACGAATCCCCTCCTATCGCTCATTGCCTCCATGTGACTCGAGACTGTACCCAAAAACCACCTTTTTGCACGATCTCTTGACCGTGATATGGTAGAAATCAAAACACAGTGGGAATCACACAAGACTCTATGACGATCTCGGGTCAACAGACTAACCTGTACCAGTGTCACCAGAGAACTGCCATCTGACGTGAGGTATAATACCATCTGGGAGTTCTCGGCGAGTCCGTCCAGTGTACCCAGTCTCCATGTGCACCCGTATACCACCTCTGATGTCAAACACCAATGGATATGGGATCATCCATCGCCCATCTACATGGGTCAAGAAGCTATACGCTAGTATACTCTGGTATATCGATGCCCTGTCTCGATACACCCACGACTAGGGACATTAAAGGATGTACTCACGGACTACCTTTGTCCTACTAGTATGATCCGCATCATAATCCAGGTAGTCAAGTACACATCCTAAGAGCTTTATCAACATATAACAGAGAGACAATCAGTGTATATGTTAAGATAAAGAGTGACCAGATAGCATACTATCATGTCAAGCATGAAAGTCCTCCCTATGTATGTCCAAGCATCCACTATAATATACATCATATGTACAATAATGGTCTCTAGGACATACATATAACTAACAATCTCCCACTTCCACTAGGGCCATATGTTGCAGTATCCAATACCCAACAATCAGCGGTGGTTGCAATATCCCATACTCAACCATCCCATAAAAGTCTCTCTTGGGAAAAGGCCTTTGTGAGTGGATCCGCCGTGTTGTCCTCTGAGTCTTCTCTCCTAACCTCGATCTCCCTGGAGATCAACCATCTCCATGATCATGTGATACTGCCTTAGAATATGTCTGGGTCACTGATGGGATGGGGGTTCCTAGGCCAAAGACACAACTCCATTGTCACACAATGGTAGGAACAAAGTTCATCTCATGAACAAATATACACCTAGACTGCCTCTTTGGTAGCATCGTGGGTAGCGATGTTGAAGGGTTTTCCTTAGCACCACTACTAGGGTTTGGTAGCATCACACATACTATATTAAAAAATTATAGGGTGCTAAAGAAACTATCCTAAGGATCAAACTAGAAAAGCTAAGGTAACACTAAAACTATCACAATCCACAAGTGATAAAGGCTAGGTTTAGAGAATACAACCTTTGTAGCTCCCTTCGCTAGACTCCTTGGCCACTTGAGGGTTGAAAGAAGTTTGCTTGAGATCCTCCAAGTCCACGATGATCCACCCGGAGTCCTCTTTGTCCAATCTCAAGGCTCCACTTGATCAAGAGAAGAAGTAGAAGCCAACACTCTAAACTAATGGGCAAGATTAGTGTAGAATGGTGATGTGGTTTGTTTTCTCACTTCAAAACCCTAACTTGATCACTCTTTTGTTCACTATCAAAACTTAGAGAGCAAGAGTGTGAGGAAGAAGAAGATGGAAAATGAAAGAGCTCAAGATAATAATAAGTGTTAGGATAAAAATGAGAAAAGAAAGTATATATATTTTCTTCTTCTCATTCTTAACCCTAGTTAATAAATATCTAGATATTTATCTTGGAGAACTAATGGCCATAGAATAATAACTCATGGTTAAAGAGAGGTTTAGTGGAGGAATAAAATAATCAACCATGAGTAATTATCCATTTCCATTTATCTCAAAAATAAATATCAACATATTTACTAGCATGTGAGTCTTATATTGCTACCATCTAATGTATCAACAACCATGATACAAATGAGTATGCATGTATGTGTATATGCACATCCATATGTGCATCAATATAAACATGTGCATACATGCATGCATACACCAAAAGACAAAAAGGTTTAAAATGTGAGTCTTATATTGCTACCATCTAATGTATCAACAACCATGATACAAATGAGTATGCATGTATGTGTGCATGCACATCCATATGTGCATCAATATAAACATGTGCATACATGCATGCATACACCAAAAGACAAAAAGGTTTAAAGTGAAAATGCTAATGGTCAATGTTAAATCAACACTTGATTTAGAAAACCGGTCATATCTTATACGACCCAACCAATAGCAAACCGCCCGATTAATATACGGTATCACATACGCGCATTTAATCGGGTCCCCGCGAATATCACATATGCACACCACATCGTTTCGCCTGGACTAGGTAACTCCATTGTGGGACTCCAAGACTCGTCAATACGCCGGCAGTGGGTGATGATCATATCAAGCACCCCTAAGCCGTAAGAGGTCAGCTAAACGTAACGGCCACCCGGGTATTGAGCGATCAGAACAAAACAAGCGAACATGTCACAACTCCCGTCGAGCCAACCGGCAACACTACCGTACAGTCCGGTCTCTTCATCAGATATGCTACATATCGAGTCTAGGGATGGTAACTTCGACCCCAATAACTCAATAAGTCATGCCGATGAATGGTCTATAACAGATCGAGAAACTACTGATAACTCTTATCAGTAAATCTCAACAGCCCTGGACAGGGACTTACTGATATAGCCAATCGAGCACAGCACAGTATCAACTCCTAATACCGGGAGAGAAGAAACCCCTCCTATCGCTCACTGTCTCCATGTGTCTCGGGATTGTACCCAAAAGCCACCTGTTTGCATGACTCGGTAGAGCCGTGGTAGGGTGGTAATCAATGTACAGTGGGAGAACACACAAGACTCTATGACGATCTCGGGTCTACAGACTAACATGTACCAGTGTCACCTGAGAACTACTATTCGACGATAGATATAATACCATATAGGAGTTCTCGGTGAGTTCGTCCAGTGTACCCAGTCTCTACTGAGCACCCGTATATGATCTCGATGTCAAACATCAATGGATATGGGAACATCTATCGCCCATCATATGGGTCTAGTATCATATACGCTAGTCTACTCTGGTAAATCGATGCCCTATCTCGATACACCTACGACTAGGGACATTTTAGGATATGCTTATAAACTACAGACGTCCCACTGGTATGATCTCCATCATAATCACAGTAGTCAAGCAAATATCCTCAGGGTTTTATCAACATGTGTAAATGAATTAAAGCATGATCAAGTCAACATGTCAGATAAAGAAGAACCAGATAGCATACTATCATGTCGAGCAAGAATGTCATATGTATATATATATATACATGTATAAATACATCCGCTATCATATAATGGCCTCTAGGGTTGGATTGATACATGCTTACCACACTAAGTGCTTACCACACTAAGTATTTAGTCCTTCGCAAGTATTTAAGAATGTTCTTCACAGCTACCCAGTGATTCTCCCCTGGGTTGGATTGATACATGCTTACCACACTAATTGCATAAGCTACATCTGGGCATGTACATAACATCGCATACATTATAGATCCTACGGCAGAAGCATAGGGTATAATGCTCATGTGAGCTCTCTCTTCATCGGTCTTTGGGCAAAAGTCCTTAGAGAGAGTGACCCCATAGCAAGCGGGTAAGGCACCCCGCTTGGAGTCTTCAATACTAAACCTTTTTAGGATGGTGTTAATGTACCTAGTTTGGGACATTCCCAATAACCTCTTGGATCTATCCATATAGATCCGAATGTCCAGAATGTATGTGGCATCACCCAGGTCCTTCATGGAGAACCTCAATGATAAGAAAGATTTGACCGACTGTAGCATAGGAATATCATTTTCTATCAGAAGAATGTCATCCACGTACAATACGAGGAATGTGACAGCTCTCCCTACAGTCTTCTTATAAACACAAGGTTCATCTGGATTTTTGATGAAATCAAACTCTTTGATAACATCATCGAAACAGATGTTCCAACTCCGTGATGCCTGCTTTAATCCATAAATGGATTTAAGTAATTTACATGCTTTCCCACTGTCAATGAAGCCCTCTGGCTGATCCATATAAACGCATTCTTCTAAATCTCCATTTAGAAATGCTGTTTTAACGTCCATCTGCCAGATTTCATAGTCATAGTGAGCAGCAATAGCAAGTAGGATCCGAATAGATTTAAGCATGGCTACGGGAGAAAAAGTTTCGTCAAAGTCCAGACCTGGTCTTTGACAAAAACCCTTCGCCACAAGTCTTGCCTTATAGGTCTCTACCTGCCCATCTACACAATTTTTCTTTTAAAGATCCATTTGCACCCCGCAGGTTTTACCCCAGGGAGAACAACGTCCAAAGTCCATACTTTGTTGGTGTACATAGACTTCATTTCAGATCTCATGGCATCCAGCCACTTCACAGAGTCTCCACTCGTGATATCTTGCTGAAAGCTGGTAGGGTCATCATCCTCCATGATGCAGTCTTCGCTGTCACCATCAATGAGAAAACCGTAGTACCTCTCCGGTGGGAGAGAAGTCCTACCAAACCTGCGGAGTGGCCAAGATTCATCGGTTTCTGTTGCAACAGCCGGTTCAACCAAGTCATCATTTGTAATTTGTGTTTCTAGAACTTCTTCTAGGTCTACCACACTGCCATCTGTATCATTTGTAAAAAACTCTTTTTTCTAAAAATGTAGCATGCTGAGAAACAAACACCTTTTGTTCCTCCTTGTGGTAGAATAGATATCCATAAGAATTTTTTATATATCCCACAAAATTACACATGACGGACCGTGTCTTGAGCTTGTCCGGATTCTGCTTTTTAATATAGGCCGGACAACCCCAAATCTTAATTCATTTAAGAGATGGTCTCTTCCCATGCCATATCTCATATAGCGTGGTAGACACGGTTTTGGTTGGGACCATGTTCAGTAGAAACGCTGCAGTCTCCAATGCATGCCCCCAAAATGAGACGGGTAACTCAATATCACTCATCATGGAACGAACCATATCTAATAGGGTCCGATTCCGAGGTTCTGACACACCGTTGTGCTGTGGTGTGTAAGGATGAGTGAGCTGAGAGAGAATCCTATTCTTTTTTAGAAAGTCTGCAAACTCTGTACTGAGATACTCCCCACCTCGATCTGATCGAAGCATTTTGATGCTCAAGCCGGTTTGTTTTTCTACTTCGAGTTTATATTCAGTGAATTTCTCGAAAGGTTCGGACTTGAGCTTTAATAAAAATACATGACCGAATCTTGAGAAATCATCAGTGAAAGTAATGAAGTATGAAAAACCGCCTCTAGCATGTGTAGACATTGGCCCACATACATCACTATGTATGAGGCCTAAGAACTTAGTAGCTCTTTCTCCGTGTCCTGTAAACGGAGTTTTGGTCATTTTACCCTTGATACAAGACTGGCAAGTCGCATAAGATTTATATTCAAAAGGGTTTAAATATCCATCTTTGTGTAACTTGTTTAGTCTTGTTTCGTTAATATGACCAAGTCTACAGTGCCAAAGAAAAGCTTCATTTATTTCTGAAAGTTTGCTTTTATTAGTGTGTTGTATGCTGAAAATTGTGTGTTGATCTAGGACGTATATCCCGTTATTAAGTGTACCATACCCAACTAACATTTGATTCGAGTGAATGTTCATAACATTGTTCTGCAATATAAAATTATATCCTTCATTGTCTAACAAAGAAACGGATATTATATTACAAAGCATACTAGGTACATAATAACATGGGTTCAAAACCAATATACATCCAGACGGCAAACCTAAGTGATACTCTCCCACTGCAACTGTATGTACATTGGAACCATTTCCAACCCGGAGAGTATGGTCACCTGTCTTCAAAACCTTGCTATTTCTCAGCCCCTGCATAGAGTTGCAAATGTGAGAACCTGAACCGGTATCCAATACCCAGGAAGCAGAGTTTATTGAAAAACAGTTTTCTGTCACAAACACACCTGAAGCGAAAGCAACCCCATGCTTCTTCTTCTTGAGATCCAAGTACTCAGTGCAGTTGCGCTTTCAGTGTCCCACTTTGTGGCAGTGATAACATTCCCCTTTTCCCGATTCCCCAGCCATGGACTTGTCTTTCCCCTTAGCCTTTTTGACTCCACCCTTAGGTTTGGTGGGTTTCTTCTTCATCTTTCCCTTGGCCTTAGCCTTCGGGCGAGAGGAGGAAGATGGCCCAACACTCAAAACGGGAGTCTTCACTGACTTGAGCGTGCTCTCTGTACTCCTTAACATATTAATGAGTTCAGGTAGTTCTTTCTCCATGTTGTGCATGTTGAAGTTAACTATAAATTGAGCAAAGGTGGAAGGGAGAGACAACAGAATAATATCAGTATATTGCTCATTGTCCATTGTCCACCCAAGGTCCTCAAGCTCTTCTATGAGAGCTATCATCTTCAGAACATGGTCTCCTACTGGTGTGCCAGGGGCCATCCGCATCTGAAACAGCTTTCTAGATGCTTCGTATCGTAAGACACAAGATTGCTCTCCATACAACTCCTTTGTATGGAGAAATATGGCTTGGACGTCCATATTCTCATGCTGCTTCTGATGTGTGTTATCTATCGATGCAAGCGCGAGGCATTTGGCCGTGGCACAGTCAGCGTCCCATGTCTTACGGACTTCAATATCCGCAACTGAAGATTTAGGACCTGGGACGGGCGGGGCTGGAGCCGTGAGGACATATAATACCTTATCATAAGTCAATGCAATGTTAAGGTTCCTCGGCCAGTCTTTATAATTGGTCCCATTCAGTTTATTTTTATCTATTAGAAGCTTGAGTCCTGTCATTGGTATCTGCCATTAAGAGAGAGAAAAGAATACACTCAGCGGAAAATCTTGCAAAGATCAGATTGGTTATTATCTTATCTAATCGATGTCTCTCACTGCTTTTATCAAATTTCCCCTCAAACCTTAAAAAGAAAACTAGCCAGGATTAATTACAGTCTACAACTTCGCTAACCGTTCAGCCAGGCCAGTGTCGGTACTTGAGGGAGGTTCCCCGTGCTTTCGCACGGACCTAATTAATATAAACCTCGTATTCCCAGAGGCGTAGCCTCGTTGACACCTTTCTAGACACCTGATGGGTTAGCTAATTGTAAACTGCAAAACTCTCCTGGGAGCAACTATTGCCCACAGTGGAATCGGGATCTAACCATCATATGGAAGGTATGCAATCTCATTGCAAATTTCAACTGTTGAAATTCCCGATATGGTTTTTACCCCTAGCACTCATGACCTTGGCTATGGTCAACAAATCACAAGCACTAGTCAAGTTCAACTCGTCATTTCTTGATTAATTAGACCCGTTCACATGACCCTTGGCTAAGGTCAATAAAGTCGCATGCCCGGCCCAATTAATCTGCATCATATGCATTGTAGGAAGACATCACTTAGCTACCGTACACTACGCCTTGGCTAAGGTCAACAAACGTAGCACGAATACTAAGTACTCTACTTTCTAAAATGACGGAGGGTTGCGGATGGTTTTTAAGAAAACCGTTAACGTTTTGAACTTGATATCGTTGTAGAATCAAACGGTTTTCAAAAGGAGTGGCTTAAGCTCCGCAGTTTTGAAATGTAGCTTTTTCGTAAAAAGCCGAGTGGTTTTCAAATCCGATTCTACAACATGTTTTTTGGTTTATTTTTCTTTACATTAATCATATTAATGTTGTCCCTTCATTTAAGTCCTTAAGCCAATCATATAAAAGAAACGAAAATACAACGTGCGCTTATGCCATCCACATTCGCCGCAATGTTCCGTTATGCACCGTTAGGTTACTTAACTAACGGCATACCGGGATGGGACTAGTGCGGTTATAAAACATAAGCAACGTCTAATTTATATCTCATATATAATATAGCATTCGTCTCAGATATATTAAGCGATCACATCACAGAATATAGGCAGTAGAAACACAGATATGATAATATAGGATATACTAGGACGTCCGTATTTAGTATTTAGCCAACAATAGAAAATACGGATTCCACGGTCGTGATGAATAGCCAATCTTACACCCTAGAACCCTATGAGAGCGGCAAACGACCCTACCAATTCTAGAGTTAGGAGACCCGGTCCCGACTCCTTGAGATGGTCTCCCACTGGACTCTAGAACCCGGTCACTTATGCTCTCCACCTTGGGTTTATCCTAATGCGGAAAAGTAAATAATATACAACAATGGTGACATCATCCTCAACCCGGAAGTGCCCCAAATAAAAGAATGTTACATACAAATGAATTTTACATGAATGAAAAGTAAAACTCTCATCTCACATAAAACCCCCGGCTATTCTATCACGACAATCCTACACATCATAATACAGCAACACATAACATCGCATGTCATCAACGTAAGTAAGTATACGTACCCCAATTGCCGTTGACATATAGCAACGAAACCAGCGATACACATACTACACTTACGGTCGCATAAACATGTATCACATACTACTAGGCGATGTTAAACCCTTCGATCGAATTAACGAACACCCGCATTCCCCAGCAAGCTCAACACTTGAGCGCCGTTAAACAATACCCAAAGTCCATGCCACAGTATTTAATGGACCAGCCGTAGAAGGGCAAACCCAAGCCTCATTTGTGGTGCCACTAACTACGGTAAACCCTAAGGTTTAGTCGCGGTTTGGTAGTCATATCTCGAGTTAGGGTTTCAATCTTCTAGAGGGTCCATAGGAATACCTGCATTATATATCGAGTGTGTTCAACCTGGAAAATACCAGTGTTTGATAATTCGTTCGACCTGTTTAACGTCGCCAAAGTTACCAATACAATGCTATAAAAATACGAATATGAAATACTCCCAAAGAGCCCATGACTTCAAAACAATACCAGAAACCCCAGATCATGAATATAAGAGCACTGGTGCAAAACGAGGAGGAGGGGAGCAAAAACAGTCGGCGTCGCCGGAAAAACGGACTTGGTCGCCGGCCGGGAACCGAGCACCCCCATCGTTTTTCACTTGTGTTCTTATATCATCTTAAATGTCACTCTGCAGTTGCTTAAAAAAAATTTAGACCACTTTTTAAAAAATTTACAGAGAGCATTTCCATGGGTTTTCTAAAATCGTATTTTGCGGAGTTTTTCGGTTTCGGATTATCGTAACAACGTCTAAGTTTCTAATTAGCCTCTGATACCATGAAGGGTTTTCCTTAGCACCACTACTAGGGTTTGGTAGCATCACACATGCCATATTAAAAAATTATAGGGTGCTAAAGAAACTATCCTAAGGATCAAACTAGAAAAGCTAGGGTAACACTAAGGCTATCACAATCCACAAGTAATAAAGGCTAGGTTTAGAGAATACAACCTTTGTAGCTCCCTTCTCTAGACTCTTTGTCTACTTGAGGGTTGAAAGAAGTTTGCTTGAGATCCTCCAAGTCCACGATGATCCACCCGGAGTCCTCTTTGTCCAAGCTCAAGGCTCCACTTGATCAAGAGAAGAAGTAGAAGCCAACACTCTAAACTAATGGGCAAGAGTAGTGTAGAATGGTGATGTGATTTGTTTTCTCACTTCAAAACCCTAACTTGATCACTCTTTTGTTCACTATCAAAACCTAGAGAGCAAGAGAGTGAGGAAGAAGAAGATGGCAAATGAAAGAGCTCAAGATAATGATAAGTGTTAGGATAAAAATGAGAAAAGAAAGTATATATATTTTCTTCTTCTCATTCTTAACCCTAGTTAATAAATATCTAGATATTTATCTTGGAGAACTAATGGCCATAGAATAATAACTCATGGTTAAAGAGAGGTTTAGTGGAGGAATAAAATAATCAACCATGAGTAATTATCCATTTCCATTTATCGCAAAAATAAATATCAACATATTTACTAGCATGTGAGTCTTATATTGCTACCATCTAATGTATCAACAACCATGATACAAATGAGTATGCATGTATGTGTGCATGCACATCCATATGTGCATCAATATAAACATGTGCATACATGCATGCATACACCAAAAGACAAAAGGGTTTAAAGTGAAAATGCGAATGGTCAATGTTAAATCAGCACTTGATTTAGCAAACCGGTCATATCTCATACGACCCGACCAATAGCAAACCTCCCGGTTAATATACGGTATCACATACGCACATTTAATCGGGTCCCCGTGCATATCACATATGCACACCATATCGTTTCGCCTGGACTAGGTAACTCCATTATGGGACTCCAAGACTCGTCAATACGCCGGCAGTGGGTGATGATCATATCAAGCACCCCCAAGCCGCAAGAGGTCAGCTAAACGTAACGACCACCGGGGTATTGAGCGATCAGAAGAAAACAAACGAAACTGTCACAACTCCCGTCGAGCCAACCGGCAACACTACCGTACAATCTGGTCTTTTCGTCAGATATGCTGCATATCGAGTCTAGGGATGGTAACGTCGACCCCAATAACTCAATAAGTCATGCCGATGAATGGTCTATAACAGATCAAGAAACTACTGATAACTCTTATCAGTAAATCTCAATAGCCCTGGCCAGGGACTTACTGATATAGTCAATCGAGCACAGAATAACATCAACTCCCAATATCGGGAGAGACGAAACCCCTCCTATCGCTCACTGTCTCCATGTGTCTCGGGACTGTAGCTAAAATCCACCTGTTTGTACGACTCGGTAGAGCCGTGGTAGGGTGGTAATCAAAGTACAGTGGGAGAACACACAAGACTCTATGACAATCTCGGGTCTACAGACTAACCTGTATCAGTGTCACCTGAGAACTGCTATTCGACGATAGATATAATACCATATAGGAGTTCTCGGTGAGTCCGTCCAATGTACCCAGTCTCTATTGAGCACCCGTATATGATCTCGATGTCAAACATCAATGGATGTGGGAACATCTATCGCCCATCATATGGGTCTAGTATCATATACACTAGTCTACTCTGGTAAATCGATGCCCTATCTCGATACACCTACGACTAGAGACATTTTAGGATATGCTTATAAACTACAGACGTCCCACTGGTACGATCTCCATCATAATCACAGTAGTCAAGCAAATATCCTCAGGGCTTTATCAACATGTGTAAATGAATTAAAGCATGATCAAGTCAACATGTCAGATAAAGAAGAACCAGATAGCATACTATCATGTCGAGCAAGAATGTCATATGTATATATATATACATGTATAAATACATCCACTATCATATAATGGCATCTAGGGCATACATATATCCAACAGATGTATCCAGCCTTTATCGTCTAGTTTGCCACGGTATCTAGCTGGAACTCTTCCAACATGCCGTCCCTCCACTGTGGGTAAAGACAATGCCTATGACTGACATTCAGTCGACCTTACCATCCTGGAAGCTATCCAGTGATTCTCCTCAGGATCTATTGATACCATCTAACTACAACTAGTGAGAATTCTAACATCCACTTAGATCTATCTCATAGATCCAAAACCCAGGATTTAGGAGGTATCAACTTGATCCTATATGGAGAATCAATGTGATAAGAGTAGATTGACGGAGTGTAGCATAGGAAACACTTTTCCTATCAAGAGTATGTCATCCACGTACAATACGAGGAAGACCACCATACTCTCTACTACATTTTTGTATATACAAGGTTCATCTATCATTTTGATGAAGTCAAACTCTTTGACTACCACATCAAAATAGATGTTCCATCTCCGCGATGTCTGCTTTAACCCATAAAGCAACTTGCACACGTTTCCGCTGCTCCCACTGTCTACGAAGCCCTCTGGCTGTGTAATCATAGACGCTCTCTTCTAAATCACTATTTAGAAAAGCAGTCATGACATCCAACCGCCAGATATCATAGTCATGGTATGCAGCAATGGCAAGTAGGGTCCGGATGGACTTAAGCATAGGCACTGGAGAAAAGGTTTCATCATAATCTATACCTGGTCAATGACGAGAACCTTTTGCAACAAGTCTAGCTTTGAAAGTCTCAACTTTTCCATCTACACCAAGTAATCTTCTCAAGATATACTTGCTCCTGATGGGGATTTAACCCTTCAGATATAGCAACCAAAGTCCATACTTTGTTGGTGTATATGGATTCCATCTCAGATCGCTTAGCATCCAGCCATTCTCACAGAGTCCCCACTCTTGATGGACTTCTCGAAACTAGTTGGGTCATCATCTCATGATGCAATTCTCGCTCCCACTGTCATCGAGAAAATCGAAGTATCTGTCAGGAGGATGAGGAACCCTACCAGATTAGCGGAGAGTCTGAGGTTCATCGGGAGCTATTGAATCCTGCGGTTCTACCAAATCATCAGCTGTAGTTTGTATAGCTAGAACTTTTTCCAGTTCTACTTCATGACCACAAATTTCTTTCCAAAATAAATTCCTTTTCTAAAAAGGTGACATGCCAAGAAATAAAACACCTTTTGTTCCTCGGTGTGGTAGAAGATATTCCCTTGCGAATGCTTGGGATATCCAACAAACTTCTACAGAACTGACCTTGCCTCAAGCTTGTCCGGATTTTTCTTTTGACATAGGCCGGACAACCCAAAATCTTAACTTACTTAAGAGATGGGCTCTTCCCATACCATATCGCATATGGAGTGGTTGGCACCTGATTTGGTTGGAACCCAATTCAATAGGTATGCAGCTTCTTCAAGCGCATAATCCCAAAATGGAAATAGGCAACTCAGTAGTACTCATCATAGAGCGCACCATATCTAATAGGGTGCGATTTCTCCACCCCGATACACCATTATGCCGTGGTGTATACGGAGGAGTAATACTGAGAGAGAATCTCATTCTCCTTTAGAATAGTCCAGTAATACCGTGCTCAAGTATTCTCCTCCCTGATCACATCAAAGGACATAATACTTATACCCTTTTTAGTTCTCTGCTTCTAACTTATATTCATTAAATTTCTCAAAAGCTTCAGACTTGTGTTTCAACAGGAACATATGTCCGAATCTTGAGAGGTCATCAGTGAATGTAATGAAGTACAAAGAACCGGTCCTGGCATATGTAGACAGGGGACTTACATACATCATCATGTATCAATCCCAAGAGTTCACTAACTCTTTCTCTGTTTCCAGTAAACAGAGCTATGGTCATTTTATCTTTGTGACATGACTGGCAAGTTTCACAAGATGTAAATTCAAACTGATTTAAATATGCATCTTAATGTAACTTAGCTAGTCGGGTCGCATTGATATGACCTAGTCTACAATGCCTCAAGAAGGATTCGTTCATTTCTGAACTCTTCCTCTTGTGTGTGTTTTGCACGTTAAGAACTGTGGTTTGATTTAGAACATATATGCTTTTAGATAACGTGCCTGAACCGATCAACTCTTGATATAGGAAATGTTCAAAATATTATCCAACAATAAAAAATTATATCCTTCTTTACTAAATAAAGAGACTGATATAATGTTGCATATCAGGTTCGGTATCTAATAACATTCGTTCAGAATCAATGTATTTGGTAATCCAGGGTGATAACTGCCAACATATTGGCTGCAACAATTGCACCGTTTCTAACTCTTAAAACTTATCACCCATTCTCAGTTCTCTACCTATCTGTAGCCCATGTAACAGATTACATATATGGGATCCTGATTTGGTATCTCATACCCAGGACGTAGAGGATACTGAGAAAAAAGTTCTCGGTAATGAACATACCCGAATAAGATGCATCAGCATGCACTTTCTTCGTTTGGGTGGCACAGGAATCCTGGTAATCCCCTATTTCCTGCTCGATCTTATAACAATTATAAGGTAGAGCGGGACCAACGTTCCCCAGCACTGTATAACAAGCGGGTTCGGTCAATACATCCATATTATTATCTTGATTAAGGCGTGACATGGTCGCTACCTGGAGAGACAGAGAAGAAAACACTCGGTGTATGCTCTTGCAAGATTATATTGGTTATTATTTTATTTAATCAGGATGGCTCCCACTATTTTTATCAAATTTTCTTTCAAACCCTAAAAGGAAAGACTAGTCGGGATTAATTACACCCTACAAGTTCATCAATTTTTCAGCCATGCCTGTGTCGGTAGTTTGAGGAGGTTCCCCGTTATTTCGCACAGACCAAATTAAAATAAACCTCGTTTTCCCAGGGGCTTAACCCCGTTGACACCTTTCTAGACACCTACTTGATCGGCTAATTGTAATGTGTAAAATTCTCCTAGGAGTAACAATTACTCGCAGTAGGTATCGGGATCCAACTATCTCATAGAAGGTATGCAATCTCATTGCAAATTTCAACACTTGAAATTCCCGATAATTTTGCCCCTAGCAGGCTATGACCTTGACGTAGGCCAACAAACCATAGTCCACCAGAAAGGTTCAACCCGTGCATTTCATGATTGAATTAAACCCACCCGCACGACCCTTGACGCAGGCCAACAAAGTCGCACGACTATCCTAACTCAATCGCATCATATGCTTTAGCAGATAAGCATAAATAGCTATCGCACACTACGCCTTGACGCAGGCCAACAAACGTAGCACGAATACTATGAAGTAATTATCTGAAATGACAGAAGGCTATGACAGGTTTTTAAGAAAACCTTTTGCGTAATGAACTTGATATCATTGTAGAATCAAATGATTTAAAATTGAGTGTTTTTTAGGCTTTTTCTAATTTCGCTAAAGAGGTCACTCCCGGTGAAGGGATATCGGCTCTTTCCTCGTCGAATGAGGTGCAGGATATTCACAATACCACTATGCAAAGCAAGAACTAGAAAAGCAATCAAAAGACAAAACCGAGGGTTGTAGCATCTGCTAGTTATTGCTAAAGAGGTCACTCCCGGTGAAGGAATCTCAGCTCTTTCCTTATCGAATAAGGTGCTGGATATTCTACAAGGAATACCGCCAACAACTAGAGCTACCTGTTTTTGAAAATTCGATTTCACAACATCTTTAGGTTTATTTTCTTTCATTAATCTCATTAATTAAGTCTCATCATTTAAGTTACCTAAGCATCACAGATAAATACAGCGTATGCTTATGCCATCCGCATTCGTCTCGATGTCCCGTCATGCACCGTTAGATTAGGTAACTAACGGCAGAGCGGGGCAGTGCTAGCACGGGTGAAAAACATAAGCAACATCTATAATATATCACATATATTATATACAGTATCTATCTCATCATATAAAGTGATCACATCACAGAATATCGTAGCAGAAAACAACATATGAAATATTGGATATACTAGGATTTCAGGGTTTTAAATTAAGCCTGTATAAAACACGGATTCCACGGTCGTGATGAAAGACAAATCCACATCCCTAGACCTCTACGAGAGCGGCAAGCAACCCTACCAATTCTAGAGTTAGGAGATCCGGACTCGACGCCTCGAGATGGTCTCCCACTGGACTCCAGAACCCGGTTACTTGTGCTCCCCTCCTTGGGTCTATCCTAATGCGGAAAAGTAAATAATATACATCAACGGTGACATCTTTCTCAAACCGGAAGTGCCCCAATAAAAGAATATAACATATAAGTTTTTACATAAATGAAAATGAAAAACTCTTATCTCACATAAAAAAAACCCGGCTATTCAAACACGACGATCTAATATAACATATCACAGCAACACATAAAATCACATATCATCAACGTAAGTAAATATACGTATCCCAATTATCGTTGACGTATAGCAACGAAACCGGCGATACACCACATATTACACTTACGGTCGCAGAAAAGAAAGTGAAAAACTGCAACAATTGGAATCCGCAATCACCTTAGACATCATAAACCCAATGTATCACATACTTTGGATTTCATGCCTAACCAAATGAATTTCTTAGACATCACATGCCTAACAATTATAAACCCCGCATTTTTGTCTCGATATCGAAAACAATTTTCAATATCAAGTTGGGCAATTCAACAAGATCCCCGACATCCTGATCGAATCCTCGTCGGAAACTTTAGTAGACAGCCGCACCCCCGAAACCGTCGACGAAGTGCACTTAGGAGGAACACCGCGGCCGCGAGCACCCAAATGGATGCTTTAGGCAACGGGGTTCTCCTACAGTCACTTGGTCGGGGCTATGGGGCGTGGCTATCTAATAATGTTACACGGCGAGTATCCGCGTACGCTACGTGATTGCGACGAACTTTTGATCATATCAAAATTCCGTGGCAACCGATCAACTAAAACTAAATTGCTAGATTTATAAAATTCAAATTAGTGTGGATTCCAAGTATTGTATCTCATCACATGATATCTGGACGACGTTAAACTTTTCGATCGATTCATCAAAGTCCCACAATTTCCCGAGAGATCAACACTTGAGCACAGTTTAAAAATACCCAGAATGTGCCACAGTACCTATGGACCATCCGTAGAAGGGCAGACCCAAGACTCATTAATGGCACTGCGGAACTGCCGCAAACCCTAAGGTTCGAAAGCGGTTCAATGGTCATTATGTCGAGTTAGGTTTTCATTCTTCTAGAGGGTTCACAGAATTACTTGCATGATTTTCCGAATACGTTAAACTTGGAAAAATAGGTTTTTGGCATTCGTTCGAAATTTTTAATTTCGCCTAGACAACATGCGAATACCAGAAACAATGTTAAAACTACGAATATGACACACTCTGAATTGCTTATATTGTAAGATCACATCACATGCAAACTTAGCAAAAACAAGCAACACCTGAAACACCAAAATCCAGAGACTGGAATACAGGAAAAATTCGAAGCCCAAATGCTACAGTAGAACCGGCCTGCTCGGTTTTTTGCATGAAGTGCTCGGCCAAAATCCGGCCAAAGTGCTTCAAATTTCTTCTGTGTTCATGTCATATCACATACAACATTCTGCAGTTGCTTAAAAAAAATTTTGAAGACTTTTTAAAATCGACAGAAACTAAATTCAAGTGTTTCAAGTTTCGGAGTCGTTTCGGTTTCGTAATCTAACAAATATCGTCTAATTTTCTAGCATGGCTCTGATACCACTGCAGGGTTGTCTAGCACGGCAGCAAGGTTTCGGGAGGTATCGTCCATGCCAATTTCAAAAATTTGCCATTCTAGCCAACCCTAACCCTAGAATCTTTACTAGAAAATCCGACGAAAACATATGTAAACAACTTTACATCTAAGTGAATGAGGAATACAACCTTTGTAGACCGGTCTTTCACTTCTAATGCTCCGTGTAGTAGTCCCTTCGCTGCAAGTCATGAACAACCGAACTCTAGAAAGGGTTCACTTGAAGAAATGAACAAGCTTGCTCGAAGTCGTCGAGGCCGAAAATGATCTACGTCGAGGAGATTCAAGCTCATGCTACCTCTTCACTAATGGTAGATTAGTGAAGTAAACACCCTAAACTAAATGGCTAATATAATAGAGGATGATGAAGTAGGAAATGGGCTCACTTTAGATTTAATTTTCTCACAATTTTTCATCACTTTTTCAAAAGCTAGAAAGCTTTCATGAGGAAGAAGAAGATGAAGTGATGAACTAAAGAGATGAAGCTCATGAGATTAGAAATATAACCATGGGTCAGTATATGTCACACATTAACTCATGTAGAGACTTTACCATGCCATAGGATAATGGTTGGGTTAAAAAATATCTTAAGCAAAACAAAAAGGGTGGACTAAGTTAATAAAACCTACAAGCATCTAGAAGCTTCAAGCCATGACTAAATCTCCACTATTTTTGAATTACTTAATAATAAATAAAACCTTAACATTAACCTAGCATGGTGTGAGTCTCATACACCCTAGTTGCATGTATAACCTAGCATGACAAAAAATAATGTACATGAATATATATCACGTATATACTAATGCACAAGAGTGAGAAAGATAAATCATAAGTGAGCTAATATTAGTTAATGCATATTAATATATCAAATATATAACTATACATTAAATTATTAAATCAACACTTGATTTAATAATCCAGCTATATTACATATAACCGACTAATATCATATGTATCATTTTATCGAATCAACACTTGATCCGATAACCTGGCTATTTCACATATACCCGGCCGATATCACATATCGCGAGATTGGAATACGGTATCATATACATGTATTAATCTCGGTCTCGCAAATATCACATATGTGCTCCTACTCCGTTTCGCATGAACCAGGAAACCTCTATGTAGGACTCTAAAGACTCGTCAATACGCCGACAGTAGATGATGACCATATCAAACACCCACAAGCCGCAAGTGGTCTGCTAAACGTAACGGCCACCCGGGTATTGAGCGATCAGAAGATCAACAAGAAAGCCTGCTCATACTCCTGTGAATCCAATCAGTAACCCTACCGTACAGTCCGGTCTCTTCGTCTGATATATCGCATATCTCGTCTAGGGGTGGTAAACGTCAGACCCCAGTAACTCGATAAGTCGTACCTATATTAGGCTCATAACAGGTCGAGAAACTACTGATAACACTTACCAGTATATCTCCGAATCAGCCCTGGCCAGGTACTTCCTGTTATAGCCAATCAAGCACAGCGCAACATCAACCCCCTATACCGGGAGAGAAGAATCCCCTCCTATCGCTCATTGCCTCCATGTGACTTAGGACTGTACCCAAAAACCACCTTTTTGCACGATCTCTTGACCATGGTATAGTGGAAATAAAAGCACAGTGGGAATCACACATGACTCTATGACAATCTTGGGTCAACAGACTAACCTGTACCAGTGTCACCAGAGAACTGCCATCTGACGTGAGGTATAATACCATCTGAGAGTTCTCGGCGAGTCCGTCCAGTGTACCCAGTCTTCACTGAGCACCCATATACCATCTCTGATGTCAAACACCAATGGATATGGGATCATCCATCGCCCATCTACATGGGTCGAGAAGTTATATGCTAGTCTACTCTGGTATATCGATGCTCTGTCTCGATACACCCACGACTAGGGAAATTAAAGGATGTACTCACGGATTACCTTTATCCCACTAGTATGATCCGCATCATAATCCAGGTAGTCAAGTACACATCCTAAGGGCTTTATCAACATGTAACAGAGAGACAGTCAGTGTACATGTTAAGATAAAGAGTAACCAGATAGCATACTATCATGTCGAGCAAGAAAGTCCTCCCTATGTATGTCCAAGCATCCACTATAATATACATCATATGTACAATAATGGCCTCTAGGGCATACATATAACTAACAGTTTCCAACTACACCATCTTTTTAGTTGCCATGATCCATATCTTAATGGTCGTGAAAAGATATTAGAAATCACATCATCTCTCAATAAAACATCGTCTTTAGTCTTCTTCCCTATCTTTCTTCCAAACATCGATCATATACCCCTGCGTGTGTGTAAAAGACATCCCTACACTTACTCTTGTCCATCTTCCAAAGTACTTTTTAGTCGGTGAATTTTTTGATGAAATTACTCACACATACTTCATGCGACCGTTAATACTTCTTGAGGTACTAACCAACCGATTACTAAATGTGCTCGCGCATTTAGACGTAATTCTTCATCTTGCAAAACCTAAGGTTTAGCAGTGGCTCCCAAACCAGTTGGTCTAAGGCACTAGGTGATAAAGCACCCTCGCTATATTATTTTATGCTGACTTGGTAATTACAAAACCAGTGTTCATTTTTTTTCATACTAAGGCTTTTAGACAAGAGCATTTCAAAGTATGCTCTACTATCCCAAGTTTCAAGATATGTTCAAGTGCGTATAGTAGAGTATCAACGTTCAAATGTTTGGCTTCAAGAATAGGGACTATTTTTCAGACTTATTTTAATCCTCAGATTAATAATTTCTTTCATCTTACTAACCCTTGGGACAATGGCTCATAACTACTTATTACTAGTTTCGTTTAAGAAAATATCTAACTTTCTTGCTTTTCTCAAACTATTCCTATCTTTCAAATGTAAATTTTTACTTTCAAACTTTCGGTGTCAATTTTTTTTTTTTTTTTGTGCTTATATATAGTATGATGCAAAGTAATGCGTGAATAAGCACAAACCTCCCCCAAACCTGTTTACAGCAGTGTCCTCACAGATGTCATCTGTTAAGCCTAAAAAACCTGTAGACTTGGAAGGAAAAGTTAGTAACGGGGACATGAAATAGTGAAAGTAAAATTCTCCCCCAAACTTATTTTTGGCTCATAATTTTATAAAAAATTTCTTTCAAGAGCCAAAATATTCCCCCCAAACTTGAACAAAATAGTATTAAGCATTTAAAATTATTGGAGGGTTAAAATTATTGGTCAAAGTAAAGCATTACAAAGACCAAAAGTCAACACCAACCATTCAAAAAATTTATCGATGTAACGCACTGGTTGGTGGAAAATCAGAGATTTGAAGAAGTGGGGAGATAGGAGGCGGTATGGTTTACGTCTCGGTTGATAGAGATGGAACAATAATGGTGAACGAAAATGAGAATGTGGATGATTAGGAATGGGAAGAATGGTCATATTCTTGTATGGGATAAGAAGAAATGGTGGTGGTTCAACTTTTTCAGGTGGAGATTGATTAATCACAAAATCCGTGTCGTTTAGGAATGCAAGTTCGTCGGCGAAAATATCTTCGAAACTTTCATCGATGGTCCGATTGAACGTTTCAATGTCAATAAGTATCACGCCAGAATTCAACACACTTGATTTGTTAAAAATTATGGAGGTAGGAGACTCGTAAAGCTCTTCTACTTCATTCTCAAAAGAGTCTAAATCAACTTGTCTTTCTAGAATTATCGAACTCGAAATATTGGATTGTGGTTCATTAATACTCGCTATCATTAAAGGAAAATTAGAAGAAGAACCAGATAAAGTGGGAGATGAAATGGGTAAACAAATTGGTGTGTCAAGTATTGCTGAACCAGATGTGGGAAATGAAGGCTGAATTTCATTCTGCTTTTCGGTTATACATTTATCATCAATTTCAAGACGCATATAGGGTTCGGGAAGAATAGTTAAAGGTTCGAGATGATGACCACACGGAAGTGAAAGGACCTGATGAATTGGTGAGACAAACTCATCCAAAATTTTGAGTTCATCATCCAATATATCCCCAACGTCAATATCCTCAATCAAGCGAAGGTTACAAGTCTCAGACACATCATCAAAAGCAGGGTTTTCAATCAATTGTGGTTCTAGAATGGAGGTGTAGAGATCACAAGGGTTGGGTGTGGCTTCACTTGAAATGGACCCTTCACAATCTAGTAAATCAAACACTACAAATTCACATAACTCATCAGACATTCTATCTTCAATTGGTGAATTATTTGGTGTACTCGATAGATCTGTGAAACTGGAGGTGTGGATTTCAATTTGAGATGGGAAGGTTTGATTTGGAAGGGTGTACCACTCTCTCTCACTACCCAAATTCTTAATTTGTTCTATGGCCGTATCATACGTTGGAAAATTTTGAGCTGGTTTGAAACTAGTTGCTCGTTCGTTTTGTTTATTGAGAACGGCCATACACGCATTCAATTCCTCTCTGGCGCGGCGCGGCGCTACCACATATTTGTCCACGGTCCGTTCCAAGCTAGACATGGGTCGGTAAGGGGTTTCAGCATAAGATTGATATTCTTGTGGATAAGTAAAACTCCTAAATGACTGACTAGAAGGAATATCTCGAGAAGGTGTAAAAGTCGCGTAGGATTGATAGGAACCGAAAGCTTGTAAAAATTGGGCAGGAGTAGGATCAACATTGGGATAAGAAGAATATTGATATTGGTTGTGTGGTTGGCGACTGTCAACAGATGTCATATATGCCACAAACCGAGTAGTAAAATCTTCTTTAGAAGGTGGTGGCGTCTGTTGTCCTAACGGTTTGACCGGATTGAAACTTTGGCCGTTAGTCCTTGCTATATACTCAGCGATGGAAATGCGTTTAGGAGTTCCCTCACACGCTTTAGATGGAGTATCAACAAAAGAAAATGTAGAATTTTGATGCGGTTGATAGGACCTGGAGTGAGGTGGCCAACTGTTTCTTTCCACTTGCTCTATCTGATCTCTTAAAGACATGGTAGAGTCGGATGGTATACCAAAACGATTACGATAACAAGAAATATTTGGTTCTGGATAGCAAAACTCGGCAAGAATTCTTTTATTTGGGTTACCCATTATAAGAAGGTGAAAAGAGGGAGGAGGGTGAAAAGATTTAAGCTCTATTTGGATTGTTTTGCTTTGCAAGTGGGACTTGAGGGTTGACTCAACAAATCACAAAATGCACAAGCAAACCCTAAAACTAAGGTTACCTAGGTTGAGTCACTAGACCGCTCATAGACTTCGAAAAGACAAGCCGCAGGATCAATCCTCTACCACCTCTTTATCGCTCCTGTGGCCAGGTAAGTGACAGGTAAGTTGGAGGTATCCGCTATACGAATCACCGAAAATAGCGGGCCTAATTAAGTAACCACTTGCCTAGACACACTTGCCTAGACACCACAAAAGAAATGCGGATAAGCGATAGATTACCCACGACCTTCCTCTGTCCTATTTGAGCGCGACGGTCCTTAGAGTCTTGGTCTAGATATTTTTTAATTAATGTAGGGTGATGAAGATGCTCGTTTTGTGATTTGTGGGGCCTAGGAAGGGTGATGAAATCCCCACCTAATCTGAATTTGGTCTTTGCCCCTTAAAGTCCGTATTAAAATATGCAAAAAAACCGCAAAACAAAACATGCAAAAAGATTTTTGAGCGGTGATATTTTGCAAAGAATCCTGCAGAAAAATATATTATAGGATTTTAAGATGAGAGAGAAAGTACAGAGAAAGATACCAGAGAAATATTAGAAGTCAAGTCCACCAAGTGGCCGCGGTTCCGCGGCTAAATGCTCAATTTTGCGGCGGTTCTGCCGCGCCTTGGTGGGATCGTTTGGAAAAATTGTTCCCTTGCCCTCCTATGCTCCTCTAGAATACTTGGAAAGTCTCTGAATCTTGATTTCTTTGCTGCAGTGACTCCAGATTCCCTTGCAAAAATCGCACACTGATCGTTAAATATACAAGATGCGGTTTTGTTTTGTTTTATGATATAGATCGAAATAAGAATTCAACACGAATAGTAAGAATAAAAAATTATGCATGTATGTGCTAACGGCGCCATTTGATTGATCTGTATTTAAAGAAGTATTTTTAGAATAACCGCAATCAATAACGGTGTCGCGTGTAGCTAGACCGAGATGAGTACGGGTCGTCCTCAGGGAAACGTTGAATCTTTTAATCTTACTTTAGGCGTGTTGATTAGAAAAGAGGAAGAAGAATAGAGGAATAAAGAATAATGAAGAATATTTTCTAGATCTACTTCAAAATACGGATGTAAAATGCAGATCTAGTTTGAATACGGATATAGATTTTATAAGAAGAGGGCTTGTAGGGTTCGTTAGGATTTAGTAGTAATGAATGACTAATAAAGATGACTCCTTTTATCTATTGATAGATTTAAAAATAGATAGATAGTGATTAATGAGGATTAGGGTTCTTGGAAGAAACTAGGGTTTCCACACTATTGACTCTTGTCATTTTATTGATCTCTATTCATGTCTAGCCCTTAACAAAACAATTGTTAATCTGATCTCAAATCGCGGTCAAGACTAGCAATAAATTGGTAGCGCGTCTGATAAGGATATTAACGATTCTTTTGCTAAAGTTTATAAACTTCATAAGACTTAAAAGGAGTTAAGAAATTCTTCATCTTCCATTTATCTACCCTAATCCTACGAACCCTATCAAGCGGAGAATTACTCGCGCATGATGGAGATAGAAGAAGAACGGATAGAGATCATGATGTAAAATTAAATGCAAACTAATTAATCTAATGATCTACCTTTATTAATCAACTTCAACGGTACAATGCCTTCAAGTTTAAATTACAAGAGGAAGAAGAAGTAGCTCTCGATCTCTGTCTTGTAGGAAGTAGATGCTCCATCGAACTCATGTCGTCTTATCACGTCGAATCGCGGACCTGTCTTTGATCACTAGTTCTTTGACGGTGATTTGCTTTGTGAAAAAGATTGATGGTTTCTAAGTTTAGCCCTCGGTCCTTTATATAGCCCCAAAGCCAGAAACCATAGATCCCCAGAATTAGGGTTAATTGTAGCAAATCCAACCTGAAAATCCTAACTCCTGACTCAGTGAATCAGCCGCGGATCCGCCGCATATTGCATGGTTTGGCCACGAATCCGCGGCCGTTTGGTGAGATCTTGGCTTCAGTTTTCTGGGGTTGCTTCAATGTGACATATGGAGATTTATTTGATGTCTGGAATTTGATAATATTTCCTGAGTCTCTGCCAGTATTAATTCTTCGATTTTATTTTTTTATCGGCAGATTTTTGATTCCCGACATCTCAACATCTCGATCTCCTGACCTGAACTAAACCTTGCACAATATCTTAATGGATAATGTTAGTAATATTTGGTATTTTTGAGATATTATCCTAACCATTTTATATGATATTATATTTTAAGAATATTGATTAAGGATATTTGATATGATATGCATATTTAGATTATCAAAATATCATATAAATATTATATGCATACATTTTCCTTCATAATGTTAATTATAATATATAAACATATGAAAATAGATATTTTACAGATAAACCCTCATATGTATCATATTTATAATAAACACCTTTAGATATTTAAGAAAAGTAAGGAAAATGTCATATCAAATGTGCGATATTTTCGACTGAACAATCACCGTTGGATCTTTGATCCAAAGGTCCTTCGCTTAAAAAAGAAGTTTTTTTTCTAGTTTAAGGAAGATGAGGGGAATATTTTCCACATATATAGAATTTAATTCTATCAGATAGTTCATCCAAGATTCTTTGTTAGGGAAGGATCTTTCCATATTATAAAGATTTAAGGAAATATTTTCCAAATATAGTTTTAATCCTGTTGTTTAGAATTTTATTCTATCAGCTTCGAAGGTTTTAAGAGCACTCACGTGTAGCACGTGATCCCAATAGGATTAAGCTTGTTTGCTTATATGCAACAGCATATGAGTGTATCTCGTGTTAACACATGAGCTTTTTTGTCTTGCCATCTGTTTGAATACAGCGCCTATATGATTTGAATATAGGCGCTCACGTGCATACACGTGTGGCTCAATTTTAGCCTATCAATTGCTTAAACGCGGCGTTTATAATCTTTGCATATAGGTGCTCACGTGTGGGCACGTGAGGCTCCATTAGCCTAGGAGTTGTTTTAACTGCAGTACCTATATGCGTTGCATATAGGCACTCACGTGTTAAACACGTGGGGTTGTTTTAGTGGGGAATTTCCCCCACCCCTTTTTTGTAAAGGAACAAATGCCCCCAGCATTGCTCTCACGAGGTTTGCATGTGAGTGCAACGCTGTCTGCCCTTACAGCCGTTGGATTGCCTAGGGGGATGGGAAGATGAACCGTTCCCCATCATATCTTATAAATGCGGGGCTTTTGCCACTGGGAAGAACACTGTTCTTTCATCTCCTTCCTTGCTTATTTTTATTTAGAATTTAATTCTCTTTTTCGGTGCTTAGTTCTCTGCTCGCTGAAACTTCAGAGTTAAACTCTGTCAAAACTCTTTCTTTGGTAAGGATCATGAACGGAACCCTTTCTTGCTTTTTGCCCTGGATTTTAAATCCATCAACAGAGCGTCGCTCTTTTCTTAAATTGGTTTCTTAAAGATCCAAAGCACACATTTTTTTGTAGATTTTGAATTCTTGAATCAATGTGGATTGTTAATCCTCCTCTTAGGGTTTTACCCTGGCACCGATCTTTAAAGATCCTTGGAATTTAATTCCATTTCTTTGCCTCCTGGTCATGGGGGTTTTCTGGGATTTAATCCCTTTATTAAAGGAATTTAATTCCTTATTCATAGAGCTTGGCTCTGAGAGAGACTCAGAGATTTTTGGGAATTTTATTCCCTAATGCTCTCGAGTATTTTAGGGTTTTAATGCCCCTAATGCAGATTTGAATCTGTTGTGCTTCTTTAATAGAACTCGCTTTAAGAGTCGTTTAAACTTTACTGTTTACTTGATGAGAATCCTTTTTGATTCCGCCAATGATTATTTTGCCTCATCATTGGTGAGCCGCTATTTAGATTTTGTGGGGTCTATTGGTTTTGCAGGCAGTGGTCCGGTCACATCACGGTTTTCTGTTATTTTATTTTATGTTACCTTGTTATTTATTATTATTATTATTTTTAAATGGATGGCTTTTTTTATTTTAGGAACGATGGCCTCGCTTCCCGAATTTTCTTACACTCGCTCAGAAGCCGCTTTTCCGTAGTCGCCATCGGACAAGGAGGTTATGGCAATGATCAGGGAACATGACAGGGAACATACTAGTCTTCTCTTATGGGGCACATGGTATGGTCATATCATCAGGGGCCGATGTAGTATTACCTGCGAAGAGCCGACAGAACCCATCCGCTCCATATCATTGACGGAACGCCCACGGACTGCTTATGCAGTGGAGGCAACTAACTAGACTCCCACGGGCCAACTTGAGCCGTCAACGACCGGGATACCCAACCAACCCATGGTGGCCATTAATATTCTGGGTCGCCGAATATGTCTGGGTGAAGCTCGACCCTGGGTCAGGTTTATAAGGTAGGCGTTATCCCCCGCCACCCAATGGGCTATCTTCCATGGGCCCGATAGATCCTTTCCGCCCAACGCGCACGTCTGCAGAAGGTTGGGCTATACCAAGCAATGTACGCTTCGTTATTCTATTATCATGCCCCTCACGTCTGGTGGGTTAAGGCTTTCTTGAATCAGTGGAGTCTTCCTACCAACACGTTCTTGCTAGGGGATCGAGAGGTCTCAATTTTACTGGAAGAGTTTCGCGAGATCTCCGGATTGCCGATCAGGGAAGAGCATTATGAAGAGTTATTGCCTCCTGATGAGTATGTGTTTGATACGGTGCCCGCTATGCATGACGGCTTGTCGACTGAGAACGCCGTACGTCACAAGTACCCGAGTCTAATCAAGGCCCTGGGTATCTTTGAAAATTTGTTCGTGATATTGGAAGGGCAAGGTGTCACCTTTGACGCTTTCATTGCTTGCTTTCTTCAAGAGGAAGTTTTATCCAAAAAGGCTCCAAAATTTGCAAAAATTGAAGACCTTTTTAGATTAGGGCTAAGGAAGCTGCCGGCCAAGAAGGAAGACCTCCGCATTTCTATATTCCAAACTCGTCAACCGTAGGTTTTGATGCAATCGCGGCCCCTGGGATGGACGAAGAAACCTTCTTCGACGGTTTTATCAGTCTTTGGCAAAGCTGGTTCGCCATGCCGATGCATCGCCGCTTTATCAGAGCCTCCGTTTTTTATCCTGCTCATCGCATAGCTGGAGGAGCACGACTAGCTGTTAGCGTCGCGGGGTTGTCACATCTATATCACACGTTAAGAGTTGCGGCTAATACTTCAAACCCGGGTGCGGAGACCGTGAATTCCCCCTCTACTACTTCACGTCGTGGATCGAGATGCACGTGATAGGAGCGTTCGCTGTGCACCAGCGGCCGGATTTTTATGATTCGTATACCTTCCCGTAGATCATGAGGTTGGTTGATTCCTCTGCTCCCGATCCGACCCATGTAGGGGCTCTCCGCGTGCTGCTGAACCCGTACTCAAATGAAGGTGGAATGGTGTTCAGCGATCAAGTCCTTTCCGCTCCAGCGGGGTCCGTTCAGCAATTGTTTGCCGGAATAATTCTATCCTTTTTATGGGGTATAACCCGCGCCGCTTTGCCCAGCGGTTAGGCTATGACCAGGGCGTCCCTCTCGAGGCATTTTTTGTCGAGCCTGCTCTCTCCTTGGAGGTTACTCACGACGTCATTCACCACTCCATGTGGTTAAACACTGGCTCCTGCTTCATGATCCCGGAGCCCGACTATCTTCCAAGGATTGTGGGGTCCTTTAAGGGTTGGTATCGCCATCGGGTCGGCCCCGTCATTTGCAAAGGAAAAACGGGTTCTTTTCAAGAGTAAAGCTCCCATTCTAGCTCGGGCTAGCAACGCCCCATTACGGTCGCGGTCAGTGGTTCACCCTCCTCCGAGGGATGGCGGTTTGGTACTTATCCCTAAAACCAGAGAAATAGAATCGACCCCTCGTACTGCTGGTATGCCAGTGCGCAATAGAGCCGAAGCAAAGGCTTATAATGAAGCACCAGCGGTAGTGTTACCAGCGGTGGTTGTTCATACCATAATATTGCATTATTATATTCCTCAGTCCTAGTTATTTTACAAATAAACAGGTGTTTTTGACCCACGTCTGCTACATAGTTGCAGGTAACAGATTCTCAAGACAAAAAATAGTGAAAAAGATAAAAGACGATACTAAAGTGAGACTACGACCAACAAATGGAAGGATCTTGATCAAACCTAAACGAAGACGATTTCACAAAGAACAAAGGCAGCGCAAGGTTCAAGACTTCGTCACGAAGCAACGGTAAAAGTCCACTACAATTGTTCACTGTGGAAATCTGGAAGAAACCTAGAAGCCAATCTGAGAAAAGAAATGAAGAAAATTGAAGCAAACATGCAACAAAACAACCCTAGAAAAACACAGACATCGAGCTTCCTACATGGCCACGGAACCGCGGCCAAACCCTGCTCTTGGCCACGGAACCGCGGCCATAATGAGCCCTTATCAGTGCAAAAATCCGTGTGTTGCCCGTGTCGGTGGAAATGTAACAGAATGGCGGCGCGTTGACAAGTCTTCTTAGGGGTGTACTTGTAATTGCATATATGAGTCAATTGTAACCCTAGGATTTCTATGATCTGTAAATATAACCCTATACCTCCTTTTGAGGTATGCCTATTTTCATTTCACAAATTCAGATCTGTACTGCGTTGATGTTTGGAGAGAGCCATCAATAAAAATTAGTAAGTTGCTTTTATTTCTTTGCTTTAGTTCTCCTTTAATTTAGAATGTCTTTTAATCCCTTAATGAGCGAGTAGTCTCCTCGCTTATTAGGGTTAGTCTTAGGGAAAGGTTTGAGAGATGAGATCTCTCACCCCTTTCTTACCCCTTCACACCTAAGAATTAGAACTCCATGCATACACGCACACACCGCTCCCTGCGGCACCCTACCCCTCGAGATAACAGTGATACCGTAGTATAAAGGACCGGGTGCGCATGTTTTCCATGGAGGTTAGGGTAAGGATCGATAAAGGAAGGACAAGAACTTAGAGGAAGAAACATCTTCCCAAAATATTCTAATCCCCTTTATTGATAATTACCATAACATCTAATTGATCTAAAATAGGGTATTGAAAGCGGTGAGGAAACCTTTGATCTCTCAACTTCCCCTAAGCCTAACCCTAGCAAGACTTAGATCTAGATAATTTTAGTATAACTTAATTTGGTAGTTTTTTAGATTTAATAAATCAATCCGAACATTCATTGGAATTAACTCGTTAGCGCGACTAGGAAAACACAAAATCCCTGTGGACCGACCCGTACTCACCGGCTAGCTACAAGCGACGCCGTTCTTGATTGCGGTAAATTATTTTTGATCGATAAAATCTTTCTAAATCAAATGGCGTCGTTGCCTGGGATGGTGTAGTATTTTCTTTTTGCAATTTCGGGTTAATCTAAATTAAAAAAAAATCATAAAAACGGAAAGAAAAAAAATTATAAAAATTTTATCATTTATTGTTTGAAGGGTATTTTTTTGTGAATCTTTGCAGGATTGACGGATCTGGAAAAATCCAGAGTGCGAAACAGAAAAAGATACATAAAAACATAGAGGGATTGCAAGTACAGAACAGTACAATTTTTTTGGAGCCCTGAACCCCCACCAGAACCGCGGAACCGCGGCTTAACTGCGCCGAGGACCGCGGGACCGCGGCCGCCACGTGGCCTCGTTGTGCGAAATCTTCTCGGTTTGTTCCTCATTCTCCCTTCTGCAAATCCCCATATATCTTTTGCCAAATCTTCTGCAGGATTCTTTGCGCTAAAAATCTTCTTCCCCCTTCAAATAATTGATTTTCTGCAGGATTCTTTGCGCCGCGCACAAAATAAAAATCTTTGATTGCAAGTGATTTACTGTTTTGCATATTTTTAATCGGACTTTAAGGGGCTTTTGACCAATTCAGATTGGGTGGGGATTTCATCACCCTTCCCACGACCCCAGAAATCACATAAGGCATTTGCATTGACCAATCTTTAATTAAAAAATACTAGACTCAGCCCTAAGGACTTCGAGCTCAATAGGACAGAGGACTAGTTATAGGCATCGGCCGTTTATCCTAACCTGATTTTGCGGTGTCTAGGCAAGTGTGTCAAGGCAAGTGGTTACTTAATTAGGACCGCTACTTGTAGCGGGGAGCCTCCCACTTACCTGGCACTTACCTGGCCGCAATTGGCGGTGAAGAGGTGGTTTGAGGTCCTATTTCTAGCCCTTTGGAACAGTTAGGAGCTGTCTAGCTGACCTAGGTGACCCTAGAGTTAGGCCTGATTGTGCATTTTTGGTTGATCGAAAGTGTGTCTTAGCCCTTTATCAAAAATCTTTTTTGCAAACGGTTCCAAATATAAAAAAAATCTTTTATAAAAACTTGCAACTTGTCGCGTAAAATCCTTGCACCCCACCACCACTCACTTTCTTCTCGTTGACGTTATCTTACCTCCACATTCTGTCTTTCATTTTTCTGACTACACTACCTCTTTAGTGTATGTCACTTTGGACTAGGGACACTAGCGCCCGATTGGTCCGTGTTTCGTTGGTACCGACCGACGAACCTTTCGACTCCGAAGTCGAAATCCTTTCCACTTCTTTACCTCCACCTTCAAATTCTTCTTCCGAAGGTATGTCGGGACACAATCCCAACAACATCTTACCCACGGGACTGATTCCACCTCCGTTAGGTGTGAATAACCCGAATCTCCCGCCTGTTGTAGTGCCCCAACAAATCGTGCTCCAGGATCTCTTCTACCCTGTCTACACCTCTTTACCTACCTGTCTTTCACCCCCACCGGCAAATGGGGACAATTTTGAAATAAAACCCCACTTCATCAATATGCCGCCAAAATTTCATGGATTGGAATCCGAAGATGCTTATATCTTTATCAATAAATTCCAAAACGTTTGCGCCATGATAAAAACAACCCAATTAAGTGATGACGCTATAAGGCTAAGGGTCATTCCTTTCACCTTATGTGACTTAGCCGAGAAATGGCTATACAGCACAGCATCACATTCAATTAGAAATTGGGACGAGTTTGTTAAAGCTTTTCTTAAAAAGTTTTATTCTCATCACAAGACCGCGAGAATTCGCAATGAGATAATACAATTTTCCCAGCTTCCTTCCGAACCATTTTGGAAGTGTTTTGAAAGATTCAAGGACCTACTTGTTCAATGCCCTCACCATGGGATCGAAAATTGGCAACTTTGCCAAACATTATACGAGGGATTGAACCCGGCAACGAAGCAGTTGCTAGAAACCATTTGTCAAGGTCACTTTCTAACCAAATCTAGTGAGGAAGCATGGCAGTTTCTCAAGGATCTTAGTGAACAAACAATTCAGTGGGAGAGTACAAAGACCACCTCATCTTCTTCTATTGGTCAATCTAGGGCAGGCATACATCAATTAGATATGTCGATTGCTATGAAGGCCGAGATGGCCGCACTTATGAAAAAGCTAGAAGCCATTGAGACCAAAATCTCATCGTCTTCTCCTGCCCCTGCTTTACCCCCACGAACTGTTTGTGCTTGTTGTTCGGATCCATCACACCTTACCGATGAGTGTCCTTACAATCCACCTATTCAAGGATAAGATCAAGTCAATGCTGCCTTTCAGCAACGACAAAGAAATGATCCTTACTCTTCGACCTACAATCCGGGTTGGAGGAGCCACCCAAATTTTGCTTGGAATCAAAATCAGCAACTCCAAGGAAACAACAACTTTCAAAGGCCTCCTCCACAACAACAAGCACCCCAACAAACTCAAAACCAGCAACCTTTCCAACCACAACCTTATCCAAATCAAACGAACAATTTGGTTCAACCAAATGATGATAAGGTTATCTCGCTAGAAAAAAGTCTAGATGCGTTTCTCAAGCAATCTACAGAATCCGCAGCAAGATTGGAAAATTGCGTCCAGTCTTTAGTGCACAACAATGCTTCACAAGATCAAAGCATCAAATCTATTGAGGCACAAATTGCACAATTAACTGCTGCGTTGAGCGAGAGAGAAAAGGGAAAGCTTCCATCTCAACCATTGCCAAATCCTGGTCAAACACAAAACGCATATCACAATCACAATGTAAATGCAGTGACCACGTTGAGATCCGGACGAGTGTTGCAGAATAATGTGGGTATTAGTGATGACATCCCCGCCGGTGGTTCTTCTCCTTCTTCTCCTTCTTCTTCTTCACCCTCATCTCCTCCGCTAGAGCCTATTCTCCATTCTTCAAAAGGCTCTTCTTCTTCTAATCCGAACGGACCCACTTCTCACTTCACGAACACACCCACACAGGGATCCGTTCCTACTCCACATTCTACTCCACATACATTGGACTCAACAGATTTTCAAGATGCTCCATTTCCAAACAGGTTGAGTCCCCAACCAACTGCACAAATGGAAAAGATTGTGGAGTTATTTAAACAGGTTAGCATAAATATACCTCTCTTGGATGCAATCCAACAAGTCCCTTCATACGCGAAAATCTTAAAGGGCTTATGCACCTCAAAGAGAAAGTCATCTCAAATACCCAAGAAAGTGCTAGTGGCTAGTGCGGTGAGCAATGCTATTAACCAACCTCAACCCTTACCCCAAAAACGAAAGGACCCCGGCTGTCCTACGATTTCAATAACAATTGGGGATAAGAAAATTAATCGAGCACTTTTAGATCTTGGGTCTAGTGTTAACCTGCTTCCCTACTCCGTGTACGAGCAATTAGGGGTTAGAGAGTTGAAACCCACTCATTGTACTCTCCAAATGGCTGATCGATCAATCACCCATCCTAGGGGTGAGCTAGAGGATGTGTTGATCAAAGTTGGGGATTTCATATTCCCCGTTGATTTTATTGTTATGGGCACACAACCTGTTGCTAAACCATGGAACCAAATTCCGATGATCCTCGGTCGACCATGTTTGGCCACTTCCAATGCCGTAATAAACTGACGCAATGGCTTCATGACTCTATCCTTCGGGAAGACGTCTAGTGAGTTCAATATTTACAAGTTAGGAAGTCTGCCCCCCGTGCCTAAAACTAGTACACGAGAAGTTTGCTCTATTCACGAAATCACGCAGGAGGACTGGGAGCTTGAAAGATTTTTGTTTGATGAGAACAGTTTTGACGCCACTAGTGCGTCCCTCCTTGAGCCTACCACAGTTGACACAACTAATATTGATTATGAATGTTTCACTTTTTCGGATGATGACGACTCACCACCCGAATATGAGTCTTTTGAATTTTTGGATGAGTTAGTTGAACCATCCGAATCAGTTGTTTGCAGTGATTTCGAACCTGTGTTGGAGTCCTTTGAGTTCGAGGTAGATTCCCCAATTTTACCTATGATTCTTTCGCCTCCGAAACTCGAACTCATGCCCTTGCCGTCTCACCTTAAATATGCTTAAATAGGTGAGAATGAGACTTTTCCCATTATCATATTGGCCTCTCTAGCCTTCGAGCAAGAGAACGCTCTTTTAATGGTCTTACAAGATAGGCGGCAAGTTTTCGGCTGGACTATGGCGGACATCGAGGAGATTAGTTCCCTCATATTTGAATATCATATGCATATGATGGATGATGCCAAGTCGATGAAGGATCCACAGAAATATCTTGGGGATAGTGTGGTTAGTCAACCTCTTCCTTTAGAAGTTGAACCACCCTATTTCTTTCAATAAGCTACGAGAATGCCAATATTCCACTGATTGTTGATCATTCACATTCTCGTTTTGATTCATCGCCACCTCCTATCTATTCACTTCCACACTTTCTATACCACCACTTCTATCTTCCCCAATTCTTTTTGGATCGGTACAATATGTTCTTCCACCAACCGATACTCTTTACAGATAAATTTTTCGACTGGTTGGTGTTGACTTTTGGTCTATGCAAAGTTTATGAAAGTGCACGGCGGCGCCCCGGCCGTCGATCCGACGCCGGAAACGCGGAAACGAAAAACTTTGCAAACAAGCAAACCGGCACCACCGCGCACTTTTAACCCGGATCGGGCCATTAACCTAGCTACTAGCAAACTAAAAGATGGGAAGAGAGATATACCAAGCGATCCGTGTCCTTCGGTCTTCGTCTCCACTCCGATCTCTCGCGGAATCTCCGTCCGTCACCTCCTCGTCGGAAAGGGCACCACGTAGCCGATTTCTTTTACGGGCTCCTACCTCTGGACCGAGGCAACTCGGGCCCGAAGTTGGCAAGCCGACACGTCCAAGGGTACTGTAGGTGTAGTGTAGAATCTATGTCTCTTTGGGGTTTATGTTGCCATGATATTGTGGAGGAAAGAACAAAGGAAATGAACTTAGGATTTTGGTGTGAACCAAGAATGATATGAAAAATTTCCCACACCAAAAGAACCCCTCTCTCTACCTCTCCAAGATGTGGCCGGCCTCCTCTTCATAGTGGTGGAGAATCAATTAATCAAAAGGAGAAAATGAGAGATCATGATAAGAAAATAGTCACCTCAAAGTCTTTTATCTCTCATCTCATTCTCATCTCATAAATGCAAAAGAGATGATGGAAAAAGAATCTCATGATGACAAGAACCATCATGAAGCCACACATATGCAAGAAACCCCCTCCACAATAAGTAATTTGCAATATTGCAAATTACCCCCTCCATCAGAAAAGTCCGGCCGGGAAGGAACAAATGAAAACTGGCCGAAACGGAATGCAAACTGGCAACTTCAGAAAACTGATCCCGTAATAAATTACAGGAAAACCCCGCGACTGCATATACATGCCCGCATTTGTATTCCCACTGAACACAAATGCAAAGAAACAAAATCTACACTGTCTAATACTAGGATCCGGCTTAAACCAAAGCCGGCTAGTAAAATCCGTCCGATCACGATCCGTGCAATACCGCACATATCTGATCGAACTCTGCCATATCTCCATACGGCCTCTACAGCGTTTCGCCCGAAACTTGAGTAACTGTCTGTGTGGGGGACTCTAAAGACTCGTCAATACTATGGCTGTGGATTTAACCACTAGCACGTTAGAGGTATTAGCCATACGTGACGGGCCACCAGCTATTGACCAAAAGGGACGTCTGTGAGCGAACTCATACTGACACCCTACTGAGCCTGTCAGTGACAATATCCGTATAGTCCGGTCCGTTCGTCTATGAGCATCGCATGGCGGGCCTAGGGGGTTGGTAAAAGTCAGACCCCCAATAGCGGTACAAGTCGTGTCGGAGTGAAGCCCAGAACACCCCGAGATACTACTGGAATACCTACCAGTAAATCTCCTGCCTCGGCCGAGGGCTTTGTGTAATGGCTCTCCTAGACACAGCGCGACCTCACCCCCAATACCGGGAGAGACGAACCCCTGCAGATCCGCTCACTGCCTCCATGTGGCTCGGGACTGTACCCAACTAAAACCTGTTTGCACGTCTCCTTTGAGCGTGGTAGGGTAGTAATCAAAGCACAGTGGGAACTCACATGAGACAAATGATGATCTCAGGTCGATGAACTAACCTGTACACATGTCACCTGGGAGCTGCTATCTGACGTCTGGTATAATCCCAACTAGCAGGTTCCCGGCGAGTCCTGTCCGGTGTACTCATAACCCAATGAGCACATGTATACATCTTAGGTGAACCAACTGACACCAATGGCTTGTGAGACCGGCCACCGCCCCTCGTCCTAGTCTACTCTGGAGAATCGATGCCCTGTCTCGAAACTCCCACGACTAGGGACCTTTTAAGGATTTGCTTATAGACTCCAGCTCCCACGTATATGATCGCCCTCATACTGCTGGTAGTCAAGCAAGAATCCTAGGTGCTCTATCAACGTGCAATAGTGACCTGTAAGGTCACCTAAAGCAGTACACGATGATAAAGATAAACCAGATAGCATACTATCATCTCGAGTAAGACTGTCCTACCGGTATAGGTCCTCCCTCAATCATTGCAATCATGTGCCTGTGATCTAATAATTGACTCTGAGGGCACTATATCCAACAATCTCCCACTTGCACTCAAGGCTAATTATTGCGATGTCTTATACTCACAGCCCGTGTGATACCGAACACCCAACTCCTCTACTAGTCAGTCTCACAAAGCCTGTTTGCGAAACTATTGCATTCGAGGAATAGCCTCAGTGAGTGGATCCGCTCTGATGTTTCTTTCTGTGTCTCTCTTTATCTCATGTTCGCGGAGAAAGCCATCTCCCGAAATGAGCAATACCTGTCTTAGAATATGTCTGGATATCTGATGGGACCTAGCTCATAAATGAACTCCAAATCCAAACTTCTTAGACTGTATCGTTAACTGACTTAATCGGTATCCTGCGCCATGCCCCCTCAGTATCTACTTGGATCACCTGTCCAAAATACTGCCCCTCCTTAGAGGAAAAACTATGACTCTGACGACCACCCTGTCGTCCATGTCACCTTAGAAGCCTGGAATGATAACTGTCTCCTAAAAGAGGCTGTTGTTATCATATCCCTAGAACATTTACTTATGTTCTAAAACTGCTTCCGATTGTTTCTCCAGGATTGGATTAATATCAACTTACTGCATCTCGTGCAAAAACAACATCTGGTGTGGTACTTGATATCTCATGATTGACTCAATTGCCTAAGCAAGTGCCAATCATGCATATTCCTCTCTACTTTAGTCTATAAGACACCTTTAGAGAGGGTGACTCCATTACCTGCAGGTACACTACCGTGCCAGGAGTCGTCCATTCTAAAAACTCTTAGAATGCTGTCTAAGTACCCTGATTGGGAAACCACCCAAATCTCGATCTAAAACCATAGATCTAGTAACCAGAATGTACGATATAAGATCCAATTCCTATGTGGAGAAACTACTGTGTGACAACCAAAGTATAACTGATCGTAATATAGGAATATCACTTCCTACTCTGTGTATGTCATCAAATACCAGGAAATCACACCCTACTACCTTCTTAACAGATCCATCCCCTATTCTGATGAAGTCAAACCTATGACTGTCACATCAGAAATAGATGATCTATCTCCGCTATATCTGCTTTAGTCTATAAATATACATAAGCTACTTGTTCACTATGCTTCCGCTGCTCCCACTGACTACGACAACCCTCTGGCAGAGTCATATACACGTACACTTCTGAAGCCAGTTCAGAATGACGCTATACTCATCCTCCTGCCGGGTCTCATAGTTTGGAACAACAGTAGTGTCAAGTCTGGGTAAACAAGAACCTCCCTGTCACCGTCCTTGAGCATACCGAAGTACCTCTCGAGTGCCTGAGGTTACCCACCATATCTACGGATTGGCCAATGGAATGTCAATCCAGATTGAATCTTTAGGTTCTTATTATATTTTCAGTAATCGTTTGCGGTTCTGGAATCACTTCCAATTCTACCATACTCCCACTACTGTTTTCTGAAAAAATCCATTTCTTTTAAAATTGTGGCAAGTCAAGAACAATATCACTATTGATCTTACAGATGGTAGAAAATCAACCCTCGTCATAACCTGGGTCAACCCACAAACAGACATTACAGAAACGTACCTTGAGTTGTCCAGTGTCTGGTTTTAAGCATAAGCCGGACAACTCCCCGTATCTTAACAATGTCAAGATATGAACTGTTCTATATCCAATACAGAAACAGAGGCACTGATTTAATTGAACCAGATTCAAATCATGCAGTTGTTTCCAGTGCATGTCAACTAAATGGAAAAAGGCCGATCAGCATTACTCAACTTAAGAATGCTTCCAATTATGAATAACCTGAAAGAGAAGCAAGTTCTCTTAATCATTACTATCAACTGAATACCATATATAAGTATCTACATCTTCGATCACCTTGAAGAATCCCGATACTTGCAACACCTGGTTCTCTACTTTATCCACATACCTATAACTTCTCAAAACTCGGACCCTGTGTTTCTACGAAACACGTGTCTAAGAACTAGAGAAATCACAAGTAAACTGAATATAGTACAAGTACCAACCCCTCTGTCTTAATGGACACTGGACAATATACAATACTTTGTACAAGTCCCTTGAGTCTAATGACTCATTCACTGTGTATCGTAGGTTGAAAACTGTACTTATGGTTAAGAAGAATTGCACCGCTGTTTAATGCTCCTTACCTAACCATCCACTGATATAGGTAAATGTCATAGACATAATTTCAAAAAGGTATATCTCACTCTATAAAAATAGACGTACAGATATATCAATTTGAAATTGGTGCATAACAACGGATATTCAAAACCAAATATTTGCCGTCCGGCAAACAACCCAGGTGACTTCCTCAAATATCACCAATTACAACGAATTCCGATATAATGAGGATGATCACCCAATTCCCAATAACTTACTCCTACTCATCATCTGTAATACCATACAGATGTGAGAATCATACCTGGTAAATACATACCCTGGAGCAAGGTCTGATTGGGAAATCAGTTTTCTTTTAACAGTATACAGTGAAACTGAAACATTGAAATGTTTCGATGGGGTATCCCGGTATTCTTAGTAATGCCTCTTCCATTATCCAGATTCACAACTGTAACCGTATGATTCTTTGCCATATTTCTAAATCCCTTTATATGTCTTTAGTCATTACCTTTTGTACACCCTCTTAGGCTAAATGGTTTTCTTCCTTCCCTACCGTTCGGCACCAGCCTATGGTTTGGAGGAAGACTATCCAATAAGCATAATGGGTGTACTGTCCTAATCCTAGGAGCACTCGCAACGCGAGAGAAGATGAAGATAAAAGGCAACCGAATAAACCTTATTCCTATTTCTCCTGAACCAGAATCCATCCCCGAACTGGAACAAGTTCCTTTCGAGTTCGTATATAACCATACGATGGAGTATCCAATAAACTGTGGATCTTCGTAGTGATACAAAGTGTCCTGGAGAAATACAAAGGTGATTTAGGATTGGCGAAGAAATACTTGGTTTGGTCGTAAATAGCAGTCGCAATTTACTTTGCCCTCTTACTAATCCCTTTCTTTGTCTTAACTTAATACCTTCTGCACACCATCGTTATGCTAATTGGTTTTCTTCATTCCCTACCGGTCGGCACCAGCCTAAGGTTTGGAAGAAGACTATCCAATTTGCGTAATAGGTGTACTATCTCCTAAACCAAGGAGTACTCGCAACCTGAGAGAAAGTAAAAGGAAAAGACAACTGAATAGTCCTATTCGTTTTCTCCAGAACCGGAAACCATCCTCGAATAAATTCCTTCGAGTTCGTATATAACCATACGATGGTTTTGTCCAATGGAAGTGGACGTTCGTAGTAATACGGGGTGTCCTGGAGAAAAGGGTAAAAGTAGGAGTGGCAATGAGGTTTGCAACTCTGACAATCCAAAAGCCAGTGTTAAAGAAGGTTCGGTTAATATTGGTCACTGAGTCATAGTCTAGGGTCGGGTCAATGGTCGCTGCCAAAGAGAGAGAGAAAAGAAACACTCAGCGTGCACTCTAACCTAGATCAGAATGGTTATCACTTTATCTAATCAGGAAACCTCCCACTGTAACTTCAAATTCTTTCCCAAACCTGAAAGAAGAATTAGTCGGGATCACCCGAGAAGTAAACCAACTCATCAGTGGGAATCGGGATCCAACTATCATCGCATGATAACGTGATGGAATCCGCTCACGTTATCACACTCCAGAAGGTATGCGCATATCTGGCAAGTTTCAGTTTCTTTAGAAACTCCTGATGTGGATTTTTTTTGCCCCATGCTCTTATGACCTTGACTTTGGCCAACATATCATAAGTCACATGTCAAGTTCTACCCGTCATTGTCCAGGTTAATTTGAACCCACCCGTACATACCCTTGACTTTGGCCAAAATAGTAGTACGACTGTCCCAAACCAACGCATCTATCTATGCTGCATATGAATACCCAATAGCTACCAATCACTGTGCCTTGACTTTGGCCAACATACATAGCTTGAATACTTATTGACTATTCATATGAAACGACGGAGGGCTACGAATGGTTTCTGGCGAAAACCTTTAACGTAATGAACTTGATATCGTTGAAGGAACAGGATAGCTTTATAAAAATATAGTGACGAAAACCTTTGCTAAAGAGGTCACTCCCGGTGAAAGGATCTCGGCTCTTTCCCCGTAGAATGAGGTGCAGGATATTCCAACTGAATACCACGATGCAAAGCAAAAGTAAACGACTATAGTGAAGTTATTGCCCTGACGCAAACTTTTGTCCAAGGGGTCACTCCCGGTGAAGGGATCTCGGCCCTTGCCTCGTCGACTGAGGAGCAGGATATTCCAACTGAATACCACGATGCAAAAAAAGAGAGAACGCCCTTGCAATAACAGCTTTTTGAAAAGTGTTCCAACAACATCAGAAAAGGTTTGTTATGCTTGCATTGATCCGAATCAACGCAGTCCCATCAATTGATCACACCATAAAAGAACGAAAATAATGATGTACGTATATGCCATCCGCATTCGCCACAGGGTCCCTTCATCACCAGTTAGGTTACTTAACTAACGACAGAGCGGGGACTGGACTAGCGCGGATGCAAAACATATACAACATCTACTACTATATATATCAATATATAATATTCGCTCAAGGCGTGATAAAATGCAACATCACAGAAATGTAACCAGCATCACAGAACAATACAGATATCTGGGATCCCCGGGTTTCATAGAGCCGCTACTGAAACCCGACGTTCCCCTGGTCGTGTGGATAGCCTGTGCAATGAAATCCTAGACCCCTACGGGCGCGGCAAGTTACCTGCCAAGACCTGAAGTGAGGCAGCCCCCTTCAGCAATGTGAATGGACCACCCAGCACTTCACGGAATCCGGTAACTTGGGCATCCCTCCTGGGTCAACCTATACCCCCTACGAGTGCGGCGAATAACCCGCCAATTCTAGAGTGAAGCCCCCTTCATCTCAACGCCATGAGATGCGGGCCCGTTTCCCTCTAAAACCCGGCTATCCGTGCACCCCTCCGCGGGGTAATCCTAGTACAGAAAGTAAAATATACATACAACGGGTACATCGACCTCGACCCGGTCGTACCCCAAAAGAATAATACAAACAGGCAGTGACGGCAGTCCACATGTCGGACGCTCGTCCCGCAATATCAAATGTACATATAAAACAAAACTGTACTAACATTGCATCCAGGCTATCCCCCACGATCAATCCGCAACATCACAGCACAACACAGAACATCAACGTGCATGTCACGTTCGCAAATCCGTCTAAAAGGGCTATAGCAGTTAGACAGGATTTACTGATCAAATGACATTCACGGTCGCAGATATAATGTAAATACTGTGAACTAGCATGTTTAAAATATCCGATCGAACAAATTTACCGAAGTGGCCCCCAAGCAGTACTGTAGCACTCACAGAAAATCTGGGCCCAAACAGAATATCCCAAAACCCCTATTTCGAACCCAGAAGCATACTGTGAAAATTTTGTACTGCGTTGACTTCTTCCAACCGCGGAACCGCGGCCAAACCAGGGGTTTGGCCGCGTTTCCACGGTCGTAATGAAGCAACACGCTACCAAATTTTTACAGTATACTTAAAATTCCCAGCACATGTCTCTGCAACATACTGAAAAAAATTTCGAGCAAAAAAAAAATCGACAGAGAACAGATGCACTGAAAACGCGGTTTTGGGATAAATGTTCAATCGAAGTTTTAAACACATTAGACCAAGCTAGACTAGGTTAATGGAGTGGCTCTGATACCACTGTAAGTGCACGGCGGCGCCCCGGCCGTCGATCCGACGCCGGAAACGCGGAAACGAAAAACTTTGCAAACTAGTAAAGCGGCACCACCGCGCACTTTTAACCCGGATCGGGCCATTAACCTAGCTACTAGCAAACTAAAAGATGGGAAGAGAGATATACCAAGCGATCCGTGTCCTTCGATCTTCGTCTCAACTCCGATCTCTCGCGGAATCTCCGTCCGTCACCTCCTCGTCGGAAAGGGCACCACGTAGCCGATTTCTTTTACGGGCTCCCACCTCTGGACCGAGGCAACTCGGGCGCGAAGTTGGCAAGCCGACGCGTCCAAGGGTAATTTAGGTGTAGTGTAGAATCTATGTCTCTTTGGGGTTTATGTTTCCATGATATTGTGGAGGAAAGAACAAAGGAAATGAACTTGGGATTTTGGTGTGAACCAAGAATGATATGAAAAATTTCCCACACCAAAAGAACCCCTCTCTCTACCTCTCCAAGATGTGGCCGGCCTCCTCTTCATAGTGGTGGAGAATCAATTAATCAAAAGGATAAAATGAGAGATCATGATAAGAAAATAGTCACCTCAAAGTCTTTTATCTCTCATCTCATTCTCATCTCATAAATGCAAAAGAGATGATGGAAAAAGAATCTCATGATGACAAGAACCATCATGAAGCCACACATATGAAAGAAACCCCCTCCACAATAAGTAATTTGCACAATTACAAATTACCCCCTCCATCAGAAAAGTCCGGCCGGGAAGGAACAAATGAAAACTGGCCGGAACGGAATGCAAACTGGCAACTTCAGAAAACTGATCCCGTAATAAATTACAGGAAAACCCCACGACTGCATATACATGCCCGCATTTGTATTCCCACTGAACACAAATGCAAAGAGACAAAATCTACACTGTCTAATACTAGGATCCGGCTTAAACCAAAGCCGGCTAGTAAAATCCGTCCGATCACGATCCGTGCAATACCGCACGTATCTGATCGAACTCTGCCATATCTCCATACGGCCTCTACAGCGTTTCGCCCGAAACTTGAGTAACTGTCTGTGTGGGGGACTCTAAAGACTCGTCAATACTATGGCTGTGGATTTAACCACTAGCACGTCAGAGGTATTAGCCATACGTGACGGGCCACCAGCTATTGACCAAAAGGGACATCTGTGTGCGAACTCATACTGACACCCTATTGAGCCTGTCAGTGACAATATCCGTACAGTCCGGTCCGTTCGTCTATGAGCATCGCATGGCGGGCCTAGGGGATTGGTAAAAGTCAGACCTCCAATAGCGGTACAAGTCGTGTCGGAGTGAAGCCCAGAATACCCCGAGATACTACTGGAATACCTACCAGTAAATCTCCTGCCTCGGCCGAGGGCATTGTGTAATGGCTCTCCTAGACACAGCGCGACCTCACCCCTAATACCGGGAGAGACGAACCCCTGCAGATCCGCTCACTGCCTCCATGTGGCTCGGGACTGTACCCAACTAAAACCTGTGTGCACTTCTCCTTTGAGCATGGTAGGGTAGTAATCAAAGCACAGTGGGAACTCACACGAGACAAATGACGATCTCAGTTCGATGAACTAACCTGTACACATGTCACCAGGAAACTGCTATCTGACGTCTGGTATAATCCCAACTAGCAGGTTCCCGGCGAGTCCTGTCCGGTGTACTCATAACCTAATGAGCACCTTTATACATCTTAGGTGAACCAACTGACACCAATGGCTTGTGAGACCGGCCACCGCCCCTCGTCGGGGTCTCGACTGTATACACTAGTCTACTCTGGAGAATCGATGCCCTGTTTCGAAACTCCCACGACTAGGGACCTTTTAAGGATTTGCTTATAGACTCCAGCTCCCACGTATATGATCGCCCTCATACTGCTGGTAGTCAAGCAAGAATCTTAGGGGCTCTATCAACGTGCAATAGTGACATGTAAGGTCACCTAAAGCAGTACATGATGATAAAGATAAACCAGATAGCATACTATCATCTCGAGTAAGACTGTCCTACCGGTATAGGTCCTCCCTCAATCATTGCAATCACGTGCCTGTGATCCAATAATTGACTCTGAGAGCACTATATCCAACAGTTTGGCGGTAATGTCTAACATTGTTTCACTGAAGTTTGGCGGGGCCTTTCTGTATATATTTTTGTTTTTCTTTTAACAATAAAATTAAAAAAATTATTAATAAATAAACAGGGGAGTGCCGACATTTTGACCCTCTTGGTGTTGCATGACAGTGAGGACACTGTCAAGTTTAAGTTTGGGGGTATGCTCGGTACATCTTCTTCCTTCGCATTTATTTGTACATATTTTTTTGCATTTGCATATTTATTTGAAAACCCATAAAAATTGAAAATTTTCAAAAATTATAAAAATTAATGTATTCAATTTTGGCCTTATTTGACTTGAGTTTGACAAATAAGTTAACTGGCTAGGAACAACTAGATCTTAGACGTAGTAAATTAAAAACCCTAAAGGTAACCTTCCTTAAAGTTTAGCGGTAGAAAGTATATGTCTTTGTAGTTTATTTAGAAATAGGCAAAATTTTGAGTTCGCTTCTTGGGCTAAGTTAAAACAAGGGATGAGCATTGATGTTCTTATTAGAGTATAAGTTTGAAAAATAGTTCCTAGCTTAACTCTAAATTCTAAAAATGTATACCCTACAAATTGCACAATCACGCACCTTGAAACTTGGAATAGTAGAAGAGACCTTGAAATGCTCTTGTCTAAAGTCCTTAATACGAAGAAAATAAAAGGAAAAAAATGTGAATAAAGAAAAAAATGAACACTGGTTTTTGTGATTACTTAAGGCTGTAAAAATAGAAAAATATTTAGCGAGGGTGCTTCATCACCTAGTGCCTTAGACCAACTGGTTTGGGAGTCACTGCTAAAGCCTTGGGTGTTGCAAGACTAGGAATTACGCTTTAAAGTGCAGACACATTTTGTAATCGGTCGTTGGTACCTCAAGAAGTATTAACGGTTGCATGAAGGATGTGTAAGCAAAATTCAATTAAAAACTCACCTGCTAATAAGTACTTTGGACAACGAACAAGGGTATGATTGCTTGATTTGAATTTCCAAGTGTAGGGGTGATTTATACACACACGTGGGGATATGTGATTGGAGTTTAGATAAGAGAGAGGAATGAAAAATAGAACTTGTATCTTTAGTAGAGTTGATAGAAATTCCCAAGTGGAAATTGAACCCTAGAAGGAAGACTTAAGAGATGCCGAAAGCTAAGTAAGTCTATAGAACATATATAATCTTAAGTTAGATGATGAGGAAGTGTGAAGAATATGAGTGGATAATTTGCAAGTCGAAGATAATAGAATTCCTTGTTAGAAACCCTAATTGGAGAATAAAAGTCAATGGGCCAAATTGATAGGATTTTGTGGGTAGTATCCGCTGAAAACCCTCAGGAGACAACACTCCTCCTACTAGGGACACCTAGAGGTTTAACGGCTTGTTGCACGAGCTCAGTGCAATCGCGTTTCCCTGCGAAAGTGAGGTTAGGATTTTGTCAAGAATAAAACTAGGTTTGCTCGAGGACGAGCAAAAGATAAGTTTGGGGGTATTTGTTCATACCATAATATTGCATTATTATATTCCCCAGTCCTAGTTATTTTACAAATAAACAGGTGCTTTTGACCCACGTCTGCTACATAGTTGCAGGTAACAGATTCTCAGGACAAAAACAATGAAAAAGATAAAAGACGATACTAAAGTGAGACTACGACCAACAAATGGAAGAATCTTGATCAAGCCTAAACGAAGACGATTTCACAAAGAACAAAGGCAGCACAAGGTTCAAGACTTCGTCATGAAGCAACGGTAAAAGTCCACTACAATTGTTCACTGTGGAAATCTGGAAGAAACCTAGAAGCCAATCTGAGAAAAGAAATGAAGAAAATTGAAGCAAACAGGCAACAAAACAACCCCAGAAAAACACAGACATCGAGCTTCCTACATGGCCGCGGAACCGCGGCCAAACCCTGCTCTTGGCCGCGGAACCGCGGCTATAATGAGCCCTTGTCAGTGCAAAAATCCGTGCGTTGCCCGTGTCGGTGGAAATGTAACAGAATGGCGGCGCGTTGACTAGTCTTCTTAGGGGTATACTTGTAATTGCAGATATGAGTCAATTGTAACCCTAGGGTTTCTATGATCTATAAATAGAACCCTATACCTCTTTTTGAGGTATGCCTCTTTTCATTTCACAAATTCAGATCTGTACTGTGTTGATGTTTGGAGAGAGCCATCAATAAAAATTAGTAAGTTACTTTTATTTCTTTGCTTTAGTTCTTCTTTAATTTAGAATGTCTTTTAATCCCCTAATGAGCGAGTAGTCTCCTCTCTTGTTAGGGTTAGCCTTAGGGAAAGGTTTGAGAGATGAGATCTCTCACCCCTTTCTTACCCCTTCACACCTAAGAATTAGAACTCCATGCATACACGCACACACCGCTCCCTACGGCACCCTACCCCTCGAGGTAACGGTGATACCGTAGTATAAAGGACCGGGTGCGCATGTTTTCCATGGAGGTTAGGGTAAGGATCGATAAAGGAAGGACAAGAACTTAGAGGAAGAAACATCTTCCTAAAAGATTCTAATCCCCTTTATTGATAATTACCATAACATCTAATTGATCTAAAATAGGGTATTGAAAGCGGTGAGGAAACCTTTGATCTCTCAACTTCCCCTAAGCCTAACCCTAGCAAGACTTAGATCTAGATAATTTTAGTATAACTTAATTTGGTAGTTTTTTAGATTTAATAAATCAATCCGAACATTCATCGGAATTAACTCGTTAGCGCGACTAGGAAAACACAAAATCCCTGTGGACCGACCCGTACTCACCGGCTAGCTACAAGCGACGCCGTTCTTGATTGCGGTAAATTATTTTTGATCGATAAAACCTCTTTAAATCAGTGGTGTCACCAAAGGGCGATACCGAAGGTGATGTTGGGCAGCGTCGCGCCAGAGCACCCAGGGGGAGGAAGCGCTCCTCCGTTAGCGTTAGCACAAGCTCCAGGAGGAGAAAGAAATCGGTCGCCGGCCTACTCGACACTCTGCTTGAATCCGAGCCTTTCATTCAGGACGAGCCGATATCTATGCAAGAGCCGGACGATGGTCTTCTCTTTCCTGGTTCGTCTGCCGAGGAGGCCGTGCAGTTGGCTGAGGTTTTAAGGCGCTCACAAGATGATACTGAGAACGTGTGCGCCCCGAAGAACCCTTACCCCCCATTATATTCTATGACGTTGACCCATCCTTACGATGAGTACACATGGGTCCTTTGTTAATGGAAGAAGAATGGGCCCTTAAACAGTCCATCTCGGTTGCTTCTGAAGACGAGAATGCACTAAAAACGAGTAGTCATTCATTTGCGCTTGAATCTCGGCGAGCGTATTTAATGAGAAAAGAACAATAGCTCGAAAAAGCCATACTTCAGGCTTCCTGGCGTATTGGTATGCGTCTTTCTCGTGTCCTTCTTCTAGCGAGTAATCTGTATTACTTTTATATCTTCTCATTTTTGCGAAAACTTTGCAGGGACTTCTGCAGCGGAATCGGGTTTGAGTCCGGATCGAGCCATGGCTGCAGATTCTATGAACATCTCCCGTGACACACCGAAGGGTGTAGAAGAGATGAATGAAGCTGCCATCCTTGCTGTGGAGCTTCCGGTGGTGGCTGGTGTCCCTTCCGCGTCTACTCCTTTCGCAGAGCTGGCCTCATCGGCTATAGATCCCATGGACATCCCTAGTGACGTACCGGAGAGTGTAGAGGAGATTTCTGAAGCCGTCATCCCTGCCTTGGAGCCTTCAGCAGCAGCTTTTGTCCCTCTATTGGAGACTACCGCATCGGCTATAGATTTTACAAATATCTCCAATGATGCACCTGAGGGTGTGGAGGAGACCGCTGAGGCTGCCATCCCTCCAGCTCAGGGCGGGCGAAGCATTGAATGTAATCTCATATATATATATATATATATATATATATATATATATATATATATATATATATATATATATATATATATATATATATATATATATTTTGTTTAATGACCCTTCTGTCAACTGACCATTTTCTTTCCTTCAGAATTGCGGGAATTGGCGGCTTCCATCGTGGACCTCTCTCCGAGGAAAACCTTCCAGCGCTTGCTTGACATGGCTGCCCCACAAGCAATAACCCCACAAAGCATAGTTCTATCTCAGGCCAAGGTTGGTATGCTTTGCCCTTCTGGTTTTATATTTTCATAATGATGTTGATATGCCCTTCATTTTAAACCACAGTTCTGGTGGCTGACGACGAAGTCGATATTCTTGACGGACCTGGGAATCTTTCAAATCCGCCTTGCATGACTGTGGGTAAGTGACGTTTTATCCTTGGCATCGTTTTGTTTACTCTATGTTTGGAAACACAACTGACCGCACCTAAATCTTTACAGCTTTTCCAACCCTGACCCCATCAGAGTCTCGGATCCTTATGCCACCAGGCTCTTATGCCCGACGTGCGTCTGAAAGGATGGCAAAATAGAGCATTTATTCCTTGGCGGCACTCATCAAAGATCTTCGCGCTGGTACTTCTATCACGGCCGAAGAATTTTTTTCCGAGGCCAACGCTTCATTATCTGTTCTGGCCACTTATCATGATGAGGCATTAGTGCGTACTTGGGTTGAGTACTGTCGCAAAGTGGAGGCATGCCTGCATGGGATTGAATGCATACGCCTTCCTTCCGACATCTTAACTGTAAAAATGAGCCTCTGAGGATGGATCGAACGGTGTGCAGCCAATCTCCAGTCATGTGAGAAGAGGCTCAACCGGAAGTTTTCAGAGAGGGAGTTGGCTTCGAACGCGTTGAGGGAACTTCAAGCTCAGCTTACTGTCAAGACCACTCGTGCGTACAAAATTTTGCGGGTGCTTCAAGAAGCCATTACAGAGGTAGTGGCTCTTGAAAAAGCTGTTATTTTTACCCATGAAATGGTTGAAGCCTATAAGTTCGCTGAGAAGGAGCTCGAGAGTCGGTTTGCTTCATACCAGACTCAACAGACCCAGGCAGGAACTCGTCCCGCAGCACTAGTGGAGCTTGAAGCCGAAGTCCAGTGGAAGAACGACGAACTGGCTGGCCTATTGAACCGTCCGCTGACTTGAAACATTTTTGTCGCTGTATATTCTCTTCTTTTTGCATAAGAATATCTTGTATTCATTTTTATTCATGAATAGCATGTATTCATTTTTATTCCTGAATGAAATGTATCTTGTATTCACTTAAATTCATGAATAAAATACATATTTTATTTCATATTGGCATTTCTCTTTTCTCCAATGTCTTAATTTGGTTTGAAATAGTTTATATACTCATTTCGGAGTTTGTAGTTTATTCACTCATCCCGGAGTCTCTAGTTTATGAATTCATTTCGGAGCTTGTTTAGTTTACCTCCCTTGGGCTTATAGGCAAATCTGTCCTAATGTCACAATTAACCCCTGCTCTTTACGACAGAGGTCCGTTAGGGTCTGTGGTACTAGGGTTTTTGTCCGTCGTACCGTCGCGTTGGCTGATACATTCCCCGATATGCAGACTTTACGCTGCTGTTCGAGTAGCCCCGTGACTGTCGTGTCTCTGATCTTTTTGGGGGCTGGACAAGACGTCTTCAAGTAATCTCCTTAGGTCATATTACCGTCGAGAGAGCAAGCGGTAGGAATTTTATCATGCTGCTTTTTACTTGAGGTTAGGCTCGGTTTGGGAGCCCCGATGAGTCATAACCACTCCGCGCTGGTGTGGGATGATCACCGATAGTCTTCCAGGTTTTATTTGAGTTGCCGTGAAGACCCTAAAGCTAGGAATTTGGCCTTCTCTTCCTTTATCGACACTGCGTCAGCTGTAATGAGGCGAATGTCGAGGTAATCTCTAGGTTGTTTGTGAACCGTCGAGAATTGGAACTACACACTTTGCCATGGCTCTATTTTGTTTTGACCCTGGGGTCGCTTGTTGGTGTCGCGTCTGCATCCTGCTGGAGTGAGAAGAAACGTCGTTGGTGACACTGCGTCTGCTGTAACGAAACGAATATCGGGATGGTCTCTAGGTTGTCTGTGAACCGTCGAGGCTTGGAACTAGGGACTTTGTCGTGGCTCCATTTTGTTGACGTCACGTCTGCATCCTGCTGGAGTGAGAAAAAACGCCGTTGTTGACACTGCGTATGCTGCAACGAGATAAGTTTTGAGGCGGTCTCTAGGTTGTTTGTGAACCGTCGAGACTTGGAACTAGGGACTTTGCAATGTCTCCGCTTTGTTGACGTCACGTCTGCACTCTGTTGGAATGAGAAGGAACGTCGAGCTGATCTTTGGCTGTAGATGTTGCCGTCGAGATCTGGCTCTCCTTCTGACGAAGCCTGGTGGGAAAACGTGGTTCCCTTTTCGTTTGTGCCCATGGATTGTATACAGGGGTTGATGTGGACTCGCCTATAGGGAAAAAGTTTATTTTTTTTTATTTCTTTCTGCGATCCTATCATTTCAGATTTTTATATCGCGAAAGTCGAGATTGCCCAATCATTTCGGCTTTTTATCGCGGTGCCCAATCATTTCGACTATTCTTTTCTTTTTACTCGCTGCTTTTTATTGTGAGTTGCCCAAACATTTCGGTTGTTTTATAATGCATTTATTTTGCTCGCTGATTTTTATTGAGAGTTGCCCCATCATTTCGGCTATTTCATATGCATTTATTTTTGCTCGCTGATTTTTGTTGCAAGTATGGAACTTGAGATCTGATACCAATCTTAGCATTAGCACCGCTGTGACTGGAATATTGCTAGGAGCGAATCATCATTTGCCGTGAAGGGACTTGAAATTTGATACCGATTTAGGCATCAGCATCGCTACCGCTGGAATATTGCCAGGAGAGAATCATCATTTGCCTTTGTCGATTTTGTTAGTTATATGTATGCCCTAGAGGCCATTACTGTACATAGGATGTATATTGTAGTGGATGCTGGGATATATATAGGTAGGACTTTCTTGCTCGACATGATAGTACGCTATCTGGTTGCTCTTTATCTTAACATGTATACCTGCAGTATCTCTATTACATGTTGATAAAGCCCTTAGGATGTGTGCTCGATTTCCAGGACTATGATGTAGATCATACTAGTGGGGCCTGGGTAGTCCATGAGTACATCCTTCAATGTTCCTAGTCATGGGAATATCGAGACGGGGCATCGATATTCCAGAGTAGACTAGCGTATATCTTCTCGACCCATGTGATGGGCGATGGATGATCCCATATCCATTGGTGTTTGACATCAAAGATGGTATGCGGGTGCTCAGTGATGACTGGGTACACTGAACGGACTCGCCGAGAACTCCCAGATGGTATTATACCTCACGTCAGATGGCAGTTCTCTGGTGACACTGGTACAGCTTAGTCTGTTGACCCGAGATCGTCATAGAGTCTTGTGTGTCTCCCACTGTGCTTTGATTTCCACCCTACCACGGCTCTACTGAGTCGTGCAAACAGGTGTTTTTTGGGTACAGTCCCGATTCACATGGAGGCAATGAGCGATAGGAGGGGATTCGTCTCTCCCGGTATTGGGGGTTGATGTTGCGCTATGCTCGACTGGCCATAACTGGAAATCCCTGGCCAGGGTTGCAGTGATATACTGGTAAGATTTATCGGTAGTTTCACGCTATGTTATGGACCTTACATCGGCATGACTTATCGAGCTACTGGGGTCTGACGTTTACCACCCCTAGGCGAGATATGCGACATATCAGACGAACAGACCAGACTGTACGGTAAGTGTTATTGGTTGGATTCACAGGAGTGTGAACGGGATTGCTCGTTGATCTTCTGATCGCTCAATACCGGGGTGGTCGTTACGTTTGGCAGACCGCTTGCGGCTTGTGGGTGTTTGATATGATCATCACCTGCTGCCGGCGTATTGACGAGTCTTTAGAGTCCTACACAGAGGTTTCCTGGCTCAAACGAAACGAAATAGGAGCACATATGAGATATGTGCGGGACCGAGAATAATACCAGTATGTGATACTGTATTCTATTCTCGCGATTTGTATCATCAGACGGTTATATGTGATATAGCCGGGTTACCGAATCAAGTGTTGATTCGATAAATTGATACACTTGATATTAGTCGGTTATATGCAGTATGACCGGATCATTAAATCAAGTGTTGATTTAATGTATAATTATATATTTGATATATTATTTTACATTAACTAGTATTTGTTCACTTAAGATGGATTTTCTCACTTGATGTGCACATTGTATATATGATATAGTTTTGTGCACTAGTTTGTATCATGTTTGATGATACATGCAAACTTGGGTGTGTGTATGCTTTAAACCATGTTTTGGTTAATGGTTAGGGTTTTAAATTATTCACTTATTCATTTTATTTACTTTTGGCAAAAATGAAATGGTGGCTAACTTTGTTTTTTGCTTAAGCTTCATGAAGCTTCTTAGCTTTATCTACCATTTTGTTTTTTCCTTAACCTAACCATTCACCTAAACCCTAGTTTAGTCTCTACACTAGTTACCTCACCCATGGTTGCATTATGATAAGAATCACTTGGATTTTCTTTTTGAAATATAATTCTTATCATATTCTTTCTTCTTCTTCTTCTTCTTCAAGAAGAAGAAACCTTGCTACCTCCAATGGTGCCATGAGAAAAAGAGTGAGAAATCCAAATCCAAAGTGAACCCACTTCCTATTTCTTCATCCTCTACCACTTGCCATGTAGTAGAGTGTGTTATCTTCACAAGTTCTATGACCAAGTGAAGATGGAGCTTGATCTTGAGTTGCCTCGACGTAGATCATCTTCGGCATCGAAGTCGACGACCTAGCCCGATCATTTCTCCGACGAAACCATCACCAGAGTCCAGGATCCGATGATCGCAGCGGAGGGACGTCATCACGGAGCTAAGGAAGTGGAAGACCGGATCTACAAAGGTTGTAGTCCCTTTCACTTTTTAGTTAAGTTGTTAACTTGTTTGTAGTTTCGCCTTTACCTCTAGTAACGATTTAGTTCAGGGTTCTTTGGCACATAGAAAATTTTGAATTGGACATGATTGATCAGTTGTAGAGCCTCATGGGTATGCCTAGGAACCCTACAGATTTGAACAAAGGTGGCTTAGTAAACAAGGTTAGGTTCCTGTCAACTAAGGCTTTTGACTTTATGATCCGTAAGGGTCTCATAAAGGTATTTCTCCCTACGAGTCATGAGGATCTCGCATGTGTATGTTCTCCTTAGAAATCGTGAAGACTTCTAAGTGGTGTTTTCTCTTATAAGTCATAAGGATCTCATAAGAGTATTTTCTCCTTATAAGTCGGGATGACTTACAAGTGTCGTTCACCATATGAGGACATTCCTCGTGATTGGTGGAACTTGGTGGGGGAAATCATTTATTTGTGCCCATAGATTGTATACAAGGGCCAGCATTGTACCGCCTGTAGGGCAACTTGGGGGATACGACGGCTTAAGAACAGGTTTGGATCCCTATAGCTTAAGGCTTTGAATACTATGAGCCATGAGGGTCTCATAAGGGGGTTCTCCTTAAGAGTCGAGAGTCTCAAAAGTGAAAATTTTACGAGATTGCGTCATTTCGGATTTTCACAAGCTCGCCAGTAACCCTGTTGTTTTTACTCACGACGCCCTTTCGGGTTTTCATCCATGCCCGTTTCGCTTGTGGAGGTACCTTTTCTTTAACAACGAGATTGTGCCTTTTCAGGTTTTCACAAGCTCGTCGGTAGCCCTGCTGTTTTTACTCATGGCGCCCTTTCGGGTTTTCATCCGTGCCCATTTCGCTTGTGGACGTACCATTTTTTTTAACTTGGGTTGTAGTCTTTGCCGTTGGACCTTTGATTGCAACATAGATACCAAGAGAAGATATCGCCATATTTGGAGCGATGTGCCATGTTTGAGGTGGAGTACTAGTTTAAAGACATTTCAGTCCATTGCCGCCGTGTTTGGAGGTGATGGTTAGTTTAAAGACATTTCAGTCCGTGGTCGCCGTGTTTGGAGGCGATGGTTCTGTTGGATACTACTTTTAGATTTTTGACTCAGGAAGATAGAGAGCAGACACGAGCGTCGTTATTTATCATTAACCTGAGTCATGACTTGTCAAGCGTAGTATTTCTTAAGGAATCGGCCGTTTATTGGCCGGAAGGGTCTTTCGCCATGCATATCCATGAGAAAGTAGGCCCTATCTTGGTAGACCTTATTTATGATGTATGGGCCCCCATAGTTTGGCTCGAATTTCCCCCATTTTGCGCGGTTGGGGATCATAGGTCTTTTGACAACTAGCACGAGTTTGCCTTGGCGGAATGTTCTTGGCATGGTTAGTCTTTCATATGAGCGCGTCATTCTTGCTTTGTAAGCTTCCAGGTTTTGCTGCGCCATGATACGGGTTTCATCGAGGGCATCGAGCTCCTCAAGCCGAAGATGGGCATTTTCTTCATTCGTCAACTCGTATCGAACTGCCATTCGTAGAGAGGGTAGCTTTATCTCCAAGGGAAGTATCGCTTCCATGCTGAATACCAACGCGAATGGCATTGTATTCGTGGCCGTTTTGAACGTGGTTCGATACGCCCAGAGAGCTTCATACAGTCACTCGTGCCAGTCCTTTTTATTCCTGGACACCATTTTCTTTATGATTTTCGTCAAGGTCTTGTTGAAAGCCTCAGCTAGACCGTTAGCTCGGGGATTATAGACTGAAGAGTATATCCAGTCTATATTATGCTGCTGTGCAAAGTGGCTGATCTTATGGCTTCTGTAGGCCGGCCCATTATCCAAGATGATCCATCCCGGAGTGCCGAACCGGTAGATGACATGTGTCCTGAAGAAATGGAGGATGTTCTCCATCTTCACTTCCTTTAGCGGTACTGCCTCTGCCCACTTAGGGAAGTAATTGGTTGTTTCCAATATAAACCGATGTCCTTTGGATAACGCTGGTTCGATGGGCCTAATTATATCGGTTTCCCACATTTCGAACGGCCAACTAGCCAGTGTTGGGTGTAGCAGATTTGGATGCTGGTGGATGAAGTCCCCATGAACCTGCCACGAGTGACACTGCTTCGCATATTCGAGGCAGTCCTGAATCATTATGGGCTAATAGTAACCCATTCTTTTGATCTTTAGCTTCATTTTTGGTCCGGCCTGACGAGAACCGCAGAGTCCGTCGTGAGTTTCTTAGACGACTCTCTTTGCTTCTCCTGGTCCCAGGCACCTTAGCCATAAACTGTCGAACGATCTCTTATATAGAGTATCATTGACGAAGGCAAAAGACAAAGCTCATTTCATGAGATGATGTCTCGAAGATGCATTTTCGGGTGTTCAATGGGATTTGAAGTAGCCTATGAAGACTTCCCTCCAATACTCGAATTTTCCTTTGTCTTTTATTTAGAGGACCGCTTGTTTGGTCGTTTCTTTTCCTTCAGATGGATCAATCGAATCCTCTAAAGGTATTTCTGCTGGCGCGAGAACCCGGCGGCTTTGCACAACGATCTTTATGTCATCGAGGTTTTCGTCAGCCAATTTCTTAGCAAGCTTGGCTAATGCATCCGCCTTGCTATTTTTCGCACGCGGTATGCTTTCCAGGATGTAGGATGGAATTTGAGTCAGGAGTTGCTGCATTCTTTCGCCGTATTTTACCAACTCTGGTTTGCACGTCTGATGGTCGCCATTAACTTGACTAACGACCAGCTGGGAGTCTCTATATATGAGGAGGTTTTCGATTCCCATGTCAACAGCAATCTCAAGCCTCGCTATCAAAGCTTCATACTCAGCCTCGTTGTTTGTTCTCGGCTCCATTAAGGAAAGGGCAAAATGCATTATCCCTCCTTGCGGAGTCACGAAAATAAGGTCTACCCCGGCTTTGATTATGGGGGTACTTTGCTTTCGCCTCTTTAAGGAAGATGCTTCGTCGAAGTAGAGTTCCCATTGGGCATTATGTTCTCCCTTCTCCCCTTCGATTGTATTGAACGTATGTTCATTCGGCAACTCGCAATTTAAAGGAGAGTCGGCTGGTATCGGATGCTCGGCAAGAAAGTCGGCGATGGCCTGGCCTTTCACTGCCTTGAAGGGTCGATACGTTATCGAGAACTCCATTAAAAGGAGGCCCCATTTGGAAAGCCTTCCTGTTAGTATGGCTCTTGACATCAAATATTTGAGAGGATCCACTTTTGATATGAGATGGGCCTCATGTACCAAGGCGTAGTGTCAAAGCTTCTTTATCGCGAAGATCAGTGCCAGGAAATGCTTTTCGATAGGGGAGTAATTGTTTTCTGCCCCCCAGAAGAACTCGACTCAAATAGTAGAGAGCTCTCTCCTTCCCTTGGTCATTCTCTTGTGCCCATAGCACGCCTAAAGAACCTCCAAGGGCTATTGTGTATAGGATGAAGGGCTTTCCCCTGACCGGAGCGGTCATTACCGGCGGGTTTTGCAGATATTGCTTGATTTCATCCAGTACACTTTGGCATTTTTGATCCCAGACGAATAGGGTCCCCTTCTTCATTAGATGGCTGTAGGGACGGCATTTTCCAGAGAGGTTAGCTATGAACCGTCGGATATATGTGAGTTTTCCTTGGAGAGACCACAATTATTTGAGAGTTCTTGGCGTGGGCATTTCCATAATCGCCTTGATCTTTGATGGGTCTATTTCTATGCCTCGGTGTCATATTATGAATCTCATGAATTTTCCTGAGGAGACTCTAAACGTGCATTTCAGAGGATTCATCTTTAGATTGTATTTCCGAAGATGCTGGAACACTATGTTCAGATGTTCCCAGTGCTCCTCGTACGATTTGCTTTTCACCACTAGGTCGTCAATATAGCATTCGACAATCTCATGTATGAGGTCATCGAAGATCTTCGTTATGGCCCTCTGGTAGGTAGCGCATGCGTTCTTCAAACCGAAGGGCATCACCTTATAGCAGAATATACTCAACGGAATCTGAAAGGCGGTGTGCTTTTGGTATTCAGGATGCATTTTTATTTGATTGTAGCCCAAAGATCCATCCATGAAGGACAAGACCTTATGGGTAGACGTGTTATCGATCATCAGCTCAGTAATGGGTACTGGGAAGTCATCCTTCGGGCAGGCCTTGTTGAGGTCCTAAAAGTCCACGCAGATGCGCACCGTCCCATTTTTCTTCATCACTGGAACGATATTAGCGATCCAGTCAGGATATTGAACTTCTTGGATGAAGCCGGAGTCAATTAGTTTCTTGACTTCGGCATTGATACTCGTCTTGAGCTCGAGCCGCATTCTTCTTAGTGCCTGTTTGATTGGCTTGACGTCCGGCGATATAGCCAGTTTATGCACTGCTATTTCTGGATCTAGTCCTGGCATCTCGGAATAATTCCATGCGAAACAATCTTTATATTGTATAAGCACGTCCTTTGGTGTGGCCACCTGCTTTTTAGACAGCAGCTCACTAATGAACGTTGGCCTTGGATCGTTTTCCGTTCCGATGTTAATTTTCCTTAGATTGTCCGCAGTGGTGTGTATCCCATCTTCCAGCTCTTTTGGCGCCGGTGGAAATTCTGAGATCACCTCGTCCTCGTCCTCGTCCTCATCCTCATCTGCGAAGCCATGGGAGAGGTCGTCCATATTCTCGTGCTCCTCCTCCTTTGAGAATGTTATCACGTGACAGGTACGAGTTCGTTTCCATACTAGATATTGATCTGGACCTACCCTCGCAATATATGTTGCTTTTGGCTCATGCTTTCATGGTGGGGTTACCCTCCAACTGTCGGATAGAGCAAACCTACCTAACTGATACTGGTATTCGACCCAGTCTTTGAAGGTGAAGCAGTCCTCAAGAGGATGTCCTATTGCTTGGTGGTAGGATAAATAAGTCGGGTGGTGGACCTCGTTTATTTGTTCAGGGTGCCAAGACTCCGGAAGCGTCATCATTTGATGCTTAATGAAAAGGTTGAATATTTTCCTTGTCTTGTCTTAGGGTAAAGAATATTCCCGACCCATCTTTTTCATTAGCGATGGATTCCAGCTGACTTTTTCTCGATCACGTAGCTTCTTGGATCTGCTTCGCTGTTTTCGAACGTCATTCTCATTCTCCACCTTGTTGTTTCCTCTACGTCGGGCTTTTTCCTTGCCACGAGAGCGCACAGCAGGCCGAGGGTGAAGGGCATCATTGTCTTTTATTCCCGCAGACTGCTGAGTGAGACGCTGCGTCCTGACTTTCTCGTAAATAGCCATTTCGCGGCTATGGTCATCCCGGACCTTTTAACCTGCTTCCCTTATTAGCGTAGCAATCCACTCTTCGAATGACGGACTTGACGTTCTAATAGGGGGATCTCGCTTTGGTTCAATGTTATGACCATTTGGAAAAACATTCCCTTCTTTACCGATGCCATTTATGACGCGGAAATTATGGAATTGCTCTCGTTTATTTGACCAAATGTATTCGAGCCTAATCGTCTCCATTCTCCTGCTGGGCATCTTTCGCTGAGTCCCGGGGACGTCCAAAATATTTTTGTAGAACTGGGCTTGTCGAACGGTTTGTTTGAAGGGTACACCTTAGCATCTTAATAGCCTTTTCAATCCCTCTGTGTAATATCTGGGTAGACGGATTGGTTGAAGCCTGTCAAGCGCAAGTTCGACGCCATGCCAGACTTCTTTTTCCACTCTGGTCTCCGTAGACTGATAGAAGAGGATCGCCTTTTCACATGTTCGCCTGGAAGGGACGTAGAAGGTCTGCAACTCTTGTATGCTGTATGTATTAAGCGCATCAAGTTCTTTATAATGCCGCTGCGGAACCATGGTAATTTGTAAACTCTGATCAGCTCCAGTGAAGGTCTGCATTGACGGGTGGACGGAGAACACTGCGTTGGCCTCATCCTCAGAGTCACTGCCGAAGACCAAAATAGGGGTAGATAGTCCTAGCCTATTGTCTTGGAGTTGCCCCGAGTATACTATCACTTCATCCTCCTCGGTATCGCTCCCAAAGATCGGAATAGTGGCGACGGCTTTTTGTTTATTCTCTGGTTTATGACATCTTTCTGTGTCTTTGAAGTCTGGTAGGAAGTACTTAGCGTATTCATATTTGCGGACTTCATTTACGGAGAACGGGTTTAGTTCCCCCGTAACTGTGTACTCGAAGCCGTCTTTGAAATACTTCATACACTGATGTTGTATAGAAGGGATGACGTTGTACTCATGTAACCAAGGCCGGCCTAGCAGGGCGTTGTAGCAAGTCTTGGCGTCAATGACATAGAATTTGATGTCGGTGACGAGCAGCCCAAAGCGTAACGTCAATATTAAGAACCCAAGCATCCGTGATGATTGCGAGTCGAACCCAGAGATGGTAATTTTGTCCCGAGCCAGGTACTGAATGTTCATGCAGATCTCCTTCAGCACCTTCATGTTGAGAAGGTTGACGGAGGACCCGTTGTCGACCAGGATCTTCCCTATCTTAATATCGTGGCAGTACCCAGTGACATATAGAGGATGGTTGTGCTCGCACGTTCCGAGGAGGAGATCATCATCGCCAAATGTGATGACAGCTGTATGAACCTCTGCCAGCTCGTCCTTCATCTTTTATTCTGCAAGGAAAGCTTGGAACTGATCAGGCTCTTGCAATGCCTTGATCAGAGAATCCCGTGTCTCTTTGGATAGGAGGAGAGCGTCCAGTATGCTCAGTTGTGAAGGTATCTTCCGCAGATGTGCCAGGACTTTGTAATCCACCTTGTTTTTCTTAGGCGGATCCTTGGCTGCGAGCTCTTTGATGACTCTATCATCGAGGGCAATTTCCTCAGGGACTTTTTCCTTCCCCTTGTCTCTTTTGTTCGAACCCTTATTTGTAGGCCCGAGGTTCTTTCCAGGCAACGTACGGTTACGCAGCTGAATGTTCTTGCAGTTCTTCTCCTCTTCTTCTTTTCCAGAGGTGGATTCTTTGAAGAGAGGGTTGAGGGTTATTTCTTCCTCAGAATCGCTCCCGAATATAAGAACTTGAGATTTTCCTTTTGTCGAACCGGTATCAACCATATGACAGTTGCCAGCCATTCCTTCACGCTCGTATGTCGTGCTTCTTTGTTGTCGACGGGTTTTGCCCTTCATCTGCTTGAAGTGTTGCCAGTGAGCAACATATCCTTGCCACCACTTCTTGAAGGCATTGCACTCTTCAGTGGAGTGTGTGACCCTCCGATGGTATAAGCAGTAGTTCGGATGTACATCCGCTTCGTCGAGGCACGTACTCCCGGGAGTGTTTTCCATGAGAAGGGCATCTTCATTCCTATTAACAAGGCTTTGGCGAACCGCTTCTCTGCTTTGATCCTGCTCTTGTTTGTAGCAGGTGTGCTTTGGCTCGGTTGGAGTACTTTACGACTCATCCTTACCGCAGCTTCTTCAGCCTGACGCCGACGCTTGGCCTTTTTGTATATGGTCGTTCACGTTCTTAGTGATCTTTACTCTTTTGAAAGGCTTCGTTTAGCAGCCTGTTAATTGGGTCTTCTGACAGTTCCAGGGATTCTGGCGCCAGTCCTGCCCCCAGTTTCTTTGCGTTGATTTCCGACGCCGAGGGAGTTTCTTCGTCATTTAACGACGAATGAGAAACCATGTGACAACTTGTTACATAATCTTTGGTTTCTCCCGATGAGCCATTTCCCTCATCATTGTCACTATATCCGATCTCAAGTATATGGTTGAGAAACTCTTCGAGTGTGACTGGGGTCCGCGCCTTCTAGTTGTATTCCTCCAGCACGTCGATGTATTTTTGTATGTCTATGCGCTTGTCATCAGGCTGCGCGGGCTTCTTGGTCTTCTTCTTTTTCTTCGAAGACTTTGAAGGCTTGGCCTGGAATTCTTGCCCATCATAATTAGTTTTCGGTGTTGGGTGCGGATTAAGCATCCCCTCAAAGATCTCAGGCTCCAGCGGGCTTTTCCATTTGATCGCCGGACATACTTGAAGATCCTTCAGCATTCTTTTAATTTTAGCTGAAAGGACCACTTCCTAAGGAGCTTCTTCCACAAACGAGCATGATGCTCCTGACGTATCCACCTTTTTAGAAGCGTGCCTATATGGCGGGTTCACCCTCCAGTTTTCTGACAGTGCGAATTTCCCTTGACGGTACTGGTCCTCGACCCAGTTTTTGAAGACGTAGCAATCCCCAACTGGGTGGCCCACTACTCTATGGTAGGAGCAGTATTAGGGGCTGTTAATGTCACCAGGCTGCAGTGGACGTCTCGGATCCGGCAGTGTGATGAGTTTGTTGCGCATTACCAGTTCGAACAATCTCCTTGTTTTATCACAGGGGAACTATAGAGTTCCGCAGCACCGCCACTGGCTTTCGGGAGGCATCTTCCATGCCGTTTTCAAAAAATTGGCGCGCTAAAGAACCCTAACCTAGAATCTTAACTAGAGAATTAGACGAAACAAGAATGTAAACATCTTTACATCTAAGTGAACAAGGAATACAACCTTTGTAGACCGGTCCTTCACTTCATAAGCTCCGTGTAGTAGTCCCTTCGCTCCAAGTAGTGATCTCCCGGACTCTAGTAAGGCTCCACAAGGTGAAATGAACAAGCTTGCTTGAAGTCTTCGAGGCCGAAGATGATCTACGTCGAGGAGACACTAACCCAAGCTACCTCTTCACTAAGTGATGAACTAGTGAAGAAACAACCCAATCTAAATGGATAGTCTAGAAGAGGTTGATGAAATAAGAATTTTTATCACTTTAGAAATTATTTTCTCACTCATTTTTTTCACCTCCCAAAAAGCTAGAGAGCTTGAGGAAGGAGGTGAAGAAAAGCAACCATGGAGAGAAGCAAGTGAAGAATGGATCAAGTGGTGATAATAGCAACCATTAGTGAGATAATATCTCATACTAACTCATATAGAGACTTAACCATGGCTTGGGATAATGGTTGGGTTAACAAATATCTTAAGTAAAACAAAATTAGTGGACTAAGTCAATGGTCACTACAAGCTTCTCCAAGCTTCTAACCATGTGACTAATTTCCAACTAATTTTGATTTACTTTAAATAAATAAAACCCATCATTATGATAAGCATGGTGTGAATATCATACACCCATGTCTCATGTATCATCTAGCATGACACAAAAGAATGCACATTAATATATATCATATATATACTAAGTGTACACAAGTGAGAAAAAGAAATCTTAAGTGAGCTAATATTAGTTAATGTAAGTTAATATATCAAATATATAATTATACATTAAATTATTAAATCAACACTTAATTTAATAATCCGGCTATATCACATACAACCGGCTATGTCACATATAACCGACCGATATCACATATCGCGAGAATAAAATACGGTATCATATACACGTATTAATCTCGGTCCCGCACATATCACATATGTGCTCCTACTTCGTTTCGCCTGAGCCAGGAAACCTCTGTATATGACTCTAAAGACTCATCAAGATGCCGGCAGTAGGTGGTGATCATATCAGTCACCCATAAGCCGTCGGCGGTATGCTAAACGTAACGGCCATCCGGATATTGAGCGATCAGAAGATCAACAAGCAATCCTGCTCATACTCCTGTGAATCCAATCAGTAACACTACCATACAGTCCGGTCTCTTCGTCTGATATGTCGCATATCACATCCTGGGGTGGTAAACGTCAGACCCCAATAGCCTGATAAGGTATGCCGATGTGAGGCTCATGACGGTTCGAGAAACTACTGATAACACTTACCAGTAAATCTCAGCAACCCTGGCGAGAGATTTCCTGTTTTGGCCAATCAAGCATAGCGCAACATCAACCCCCAATACCGGGAGAGATGAAATCCCCTCATATCGCTCATTGCCTCCATGTGACTCGGGACTGTACCTAAAAACCATCATTTTGCACGTTCTCTTAATTGTGGTAAGGTGGAAATCAAAGCACGGTGGGAATCACACAAGTCTCTATGACGATCTCGGGTGGACAGACTAACCTGTACCAGTGTCACCAGAGTACTGCTATTTGACGATAGGTATAATACCATCTAGGAGTTCTCGGCGAGTCCGTCCAGTGTACCCAGTCTCCACAGAGCACCTGTATACCTTCTCTGATGTCAAACACTAATAGATGTGGGATCATCTATCGCCCATCATATGGGTTAAGAAGCGTATACGCTAATCTACTCTGGAATATTGATGCCCCGTCTCGATACTCCCACGACTATGAACATTTGAAGGATGTACTTACCGACTACTTCTGCCCCACTATTATGATCTGCATCATAATCTTGGTAGTCAAGTACCCATCCTAAGGGCTTTGTCAACATGTAATAGAGAGACAATGAATGTACGTATTAAGATAAAGAGCAACCAGATAGCATACTATCATGTCGAGCAAGAAAGTCATCCCTATATATGTCCAAGCATCCACTATGATATACATCACATGTATAATAATGGCCTCTAGGGCATACATATAACTAACAGGAATGAGTAAGCATGTCCTAGCTTCTCCTCCAGGAATTGGCGCGGGCGCGCGTTGCCTTGGCGAGCAACCGGTTTCAGGTCACTTGGTTGTTGTTGAGTGTTAGCAACGAAGGTTGCTTTCCCTTTACTCCTTACATTCCGAGGATCCATTTTTTAGGAGGACGGCCCATGGCCCATCTGGTCCATTTGGGCCAGCCTATCGATCAAGGCCTAGAAGGTGGTCGGCTTGAAGAACATCATAAATTGGGATACAGTCGCCTGAGGATCGAGGATCCTTACGAACATGCCCACGGCAGGAGCTTTTTCTATGCGTTGTTCGCATTTTGACCATAGGTTCCGCCATCGGATTTCGTGTTGAACCCAGGTCTTTCCTGGATTCACCCTGGCATTGATTAATGCCGTGATCGAGGTGCGCTCGCTTGCGCTGGCGAACCGCTGTATGAATAGCAGCTCCATTTCTGTGAATGTTTTGACGAAGTCATTTGGGAGCTCCGAGTACCATTCAAATGCCGTTTTTGACAAGCTGCCAACGAACTAGCGAAGCAGCAATTTATCGTCGCCTCCAGTATTGCCGCATAATGCTCTGAACTGGGCAACGTGCTGATGCGGGTTGCTTGTCCCCTTATATACGTAGAACTTGGGGATCGTATATCCTGGTGGATACTTGATTTGATCGTACCAGCCTAAGTAAGGTCGTCCGGTTTTGACGACTTGGCCAGCCGCTTCGCTCGTCTGATGAGCTCGTATTTGCTGAGCTATGTAATCATCAAGGGCAGCTTTGGAGATCGTTTCCTCCCTGGCTGTTGATAAAGCCATAAGAGGGTTTAATGTTTCCCCTCTGTCGTCCTCGATGATTATCGGCGGGTCTTCAGCTGGAGGTTCTGGCTGGATCATCATTCCAATCATGTCTTAGAATAGGAGCGCCAGCTGTTTTATATTAGCCGCTTTTTCCGCGGCCTCCTTATTATTTCTCTCCAGCACCCTTCGCAAGAACTCCGTATCGGTCTCCTGCTCCTCGCACTGTTCTAATGCTGCTTCCAGGTTTTCTTTGTGCCCGGTGAGTGCTGTCATTTTCGTCAGCACTCCTGGAGCTTTTGTTGTTGTTCCTAAGCTTTTGTCAACGATCGAGTTTGCGGTCGATGATTCACGGAATCACGGCTATCCTATTTCCCGGAAACCATGTAGACAGTGTGCATAATCATGCCCCCAGACTTGGGGCGTTTGAGTCCGTCGCCTTTGGAGTTTGCCGCCGACGGTGGGAGATTCTCTGGCCTTCTCTTTTTTTGAGAAGTCAAAGTCGAAGGAGCCATTGTAACAGGTGCCTTCGTAGAAGAAGTCCCTCGCTGCATGGTGGAGGGATGGTCCTCCTCTTGCCGAGCCTTTGTTTTCTTCAGTCGGCGAGAGTAGTCTTTATTGATCACAGAATCTTGGACCTTCCGCCAGACCCTGTAGACTTGGGAGGACAGCCGCTGAGGGGGTTGCTCAGGCTTCGCCTATATCATGTTTTCAACAGGTGGAGGAGATTTCTTCAGCACCGCGGTTAGGGAGTTCCGCGGCACCCTCCTTAGCAGTTCAAAGATGTTCCCAGTTGGAACAGCAGCGTCAACTTCCACCATTGGAGCTGGTGGAGTAAGTCCAGAGGGGGAGTTGCCCCCAACTTTCCTCACTCAACGCCAGTGGCGACGTCGAGCATGCCTTGCAGACGGGATTGCCTCAGCTGTGGAAGTGGCTTCGTCATTCCCCTACTTTGGTTAGGGGCTGCTACTGGTGTCAGCATGTCAAAGACCGGCGTCCATTAAGAGGGGATGTTCGATCTTTCAAAGTCCGGCCTTCTGGTAGGGGAAGCACTTTCGATGACTTCACCTGCCGGAGCTGGAACGGTTATCCGTTTTTGGATAACCCCTTCAGGTATTGCGAGCCTCTTTGTGGGCCCACTTGAGCTTTGGCTCGGCCTGTTGAAGACTGAGGTGGCAGACTTGGACGACTCGTTGATAGGGGCCGTGGTGGTTGCAAGTCGATCGAAGACCGACTTCTTTAGAGCTTCCTGTGATGGCATTGGGGTGCTGAAACTCGCTGGCGGGAGCATGGTCCCGAAGAACAACCCAGTGGTGGCCTGAGTCACCTGTTCCACTGGCATTGAATAGATGCATGCCGCATTTGGCCCGTATGTCACTCCTCCAGCGGGGATGGAGCGGAAGTTGCTGTTGCAGGTACACTTGGAAGCCATTGATCTTCTTTTCTCTGCACAGGAGCAAGACACCAAATCTTAGTATCTCAAATCCTGGGGCAACCATAGTAAACCATGATTTGTTCGCGAACACGACATACGAAGTGTGGAGTGGAAAGAGAAAAAGGTCCCACCGGGCGTGCCGGAATCTGTTTACCGCCGAAAACATAAACGAACCGCGTAGGTCGTCTTGCATGAATTTGGGGGCAGATGCTATTTGGATTTATACGTCCACCTCTCCGAAGATACCAAGTTGATTTATGGCACCGTATATCGGAGGTTTGGACAGATGCGGCCGTTGTAACATGACTTCGTCAAATTCCCCCTCGTTTGCGAGGGTATTTTTATTGTGGGGACGCTCTTCCTTGCAGGCGCAAGCCCCTGCGGTTAATTACATTACCGCATCGCGATAACCACTTTCTTCTGCTTCAGAAGTTCACTTCGTGTCGTGTGTGTTTGTTATTTTTGGTTGCCTGTGGATTGTATACGGAGACTAATTTATGTTGTCGCCTGTAGGGCGTGGATTAGTCCAAATCCGTATTTCTTAGATTTTGGGTTTTGGTTGATTTAAGGATCATTAATCTGTTTTGAGATCAAGATCGACTTAAATGTATACGAGCATTTGGAGGCTCGGTTGGTTTTTTGTTAAGGATACGTTAGTACAATTTGAGACTAAGATCTACTTAACAGGATGTTAGGATCATTTTTGTTTCAGATCCAACAAGAGAGCATTTGGGCTCTGTTGTTTTAGTTTAAGGATGTTTCAGTCTCTTATCGTCTTTTCGGGGGCGAAGTTGTAGTTTGAGGACATTTCGGTCTGTAGATCACCATTTTTGAAGTGAGGTTTTAGTTTAAGGACGTTACGGTCCATTGTCGCCATTTTGGAGGCAATGTTTAGTTTGAGGACGTTTCGGTCTGTAGATCACCATTTTTGAGGTGAGGCTTTAGTTTAAGGACGTTACGGTCCATCGTCGCCATTTTGGAGGCAGCGTTGTAGTTTGAGGAAATTTCGATCTGTAGATCACCATTTTTGAGGTGAGGTTTTAGTTTAAGGATGTTACGATCAGTTGTCACCATTTTGGAGGCAACGTTTAATTTGAGGACGTTTCGGTCTATAGATCACCATTTTTTAGGTGAGGTTTTAGTTTAAGGACGTTACGGTCCGTTGTCGCCATTTTAGGAAGTGCACCCAAAAGCAATTGGTTGTCGGGAGCCGCCACCTCTCTGAAGACATTGAGGAATTACAACGACATGTATCAGAGGTATGGAGAGATGTACCCTTGAACCAATTCCCCTATTTAAAGGAAAATGAAGTTGGTGGTCAACCCAAAAATCATTAATCATATTTTGAGACCAAGATTTTCTCGGGGGAATGTGGAATGAATGACGTTTTGGATATCATCAGTTGAGGGGTCATCGGTCATGTTTGAGACCAAGATTAGTTTGGGAAAACATGAGTACATAGGCTCGGTTGATTTGGAGATCAAAAAGGTTTTGACCTCAGGAAGACTTAGCGAGTTTGAGGCTGAAGTTGATTTCCCATAATGCTAAGTACTGGTGTATGTTCAGCACTCACGTGTTTTCACGTGAGGCTCTGAATCAGTGTTAAACACTGCATTTTGGAAGCGCTCACGTGTGGGCACGTGAGGCGCCACAAAGTTGGAGTTGTTCTCTGGGTTCTATTCCCCCTTTCTTTTATAAGTGTTGAGCACTTGGTTATATTCAGCACTCACGTGTTCCCACGTGAGGCTCTGATTCAGTGTTAAACACTGCACTTTGGAAGCGCTCACGTATGGGCACGTCAGATGTTCAGTCGAAAATATTGCAATCTTGAACATATCAATTTCCTCACTTTTCAAATCATTTAAGGATAGTTGATATATTTATAACACATATTATTAGTTCGTCTGCAAATTATCAAATACCACGTGTTATATATATAATCAACATCTTTTTAAGGAAATTGTATGTTTAGTATGTCATGCATAATATTCTATATCTCCAACACTTTTCATTGAGATTTTGTGCAGAAAATTATCTCAGGACAGATATCGGAATCGCAAATTTGTCGATAAAACGCAGCAAGTCAAAGAGTCAAAATCTGGCAGAGATTCAGAAGAAATAAAAAGATTCAAGATATCACCTGAAGACCCATATGCCAACACCAAACAACACAGAAAAAAATGAAGCTGCAAGCTCTTCAAAAGGCCGCGGAACCGCGGCAGAGTTAGGGGCTCCGGTGACGATACTTCTCCAGAACCTTCTCTTCAACCTCCTAGCTTGCTTGAGACGCTTCATAACCGCCTGGCTTCTTCTGGAAGGCTCTGCATAACTACCAAGCTTCTTGTGGAAGCTTGATTTGAGATCTATAAAAAAGGACATAGGGCTAATGTTGAGGGGTTACACAATTGGTTGTTGAATTTTAAGGTTGAATCTTAGTGAAAAAGCTTCATCTAAATACCAAATCCAAAAATCCAAATCAAGATTCGTTGAGAACTACATCAAGCGAAGACATCGAAGATCCTTTATCGCAACGTCGATCGTCATCAAGAGCAAGAGATCCGCGAATAATCCACGTCTCACGGTGATCAAGCTACGCAAAAAATCGACGACAAATTCTCTTTTCAAAGGAGTGATCGAGAGCTTAGTCTTGTAATCTCGGATTGAGAAGTGTAAATTTGAGAAGATTTAATAAAGATGATCAATTGTTAACTCTCGCTTTCTTTACATTCTTGCATTATGAATTTTTTAATTCTTGATTCTTTAATTTTCATGATGCGTGAGTAAATCTCCGCTTGCTAAGTAATTGAAGGAAATCGGTAGATCAAATGATGATGAAATCCTAAAACTAATCTTAAATCTTATGAGAATTGTGAACTTTAGGAAAAAGAATCATCAATGACCTAATTTTGATCGAGATCACCATTCTTGATAATTTCGTTGCAATTTGGGAATTAAATGATTGATGATTTTCTTTGCTAAAGGCTAGATTTGAATGATGATCAATGAAAAGACAACGGATAGTGAAGGAGAAACCCTAGTTTCTTCAATAGATCCCTAATCTTCATTCATCATCATCGTTCTAGCTATAATTCATCAGTAGATGAGATAAGTAATTTTTAGTTCATCATTGCTACTAATTCCTATCGATTCCTACAAGCTATTCTTCATTTTCTTGATAACTAGACTCGATCTTGATTTCTAATTCTTAAACATATTCTTGATTTTCTTGAAATGACAACTCGATTAAATCTTGAATTACTTTCTTGAATTTTCTTTTATATTTTCTTTCGACTCAACTAAAGCAAAAACGAATAAATACACGAATCTCAGTGGACGATCCGTATTCATTAACGAACTACATCGACACCATTATTGATTGCGGCTATAAATTCTTTGTTTGTGATAACATTTTTTCTACACAATCCATGCGATCAATCAAATGGCGACGTTGTCGGGGATCGCGTGCTAATTTGTTCGTTATTTCTATTTGAGTTGAAATATTATTATTCCATCAAAAAATTTAATCAAAATCGTATCATGTGTTTAACGATTAGTTGTGAATTTTGCAAGAAAATCTGGAATCTTTGCAGCAAGGGGAAAATATTCAGATCATTTCAGATAGGACAGAAGAGCAATAGGAGCAGCAGTACAAAATCTCGTTCAAAGAACTCTTCATTCAACCGCGGAACCGTGGCATTATACAGGTTTTGGCGGCGGATCCGTGGCTTTCTTGAAGCTTCAGGACTTCAGAACTCTATGGTATGTTTCTTACGTTCTTATCTCTTCCCTGCTCTTGTCCAATAACTATTTTCTGCAGAATTCTTTTAAAAAATTCGCAGCGCCGCTAAAAGAAATTTGTTGCGTATTTTGATATTGATTGTTTTGCATATTTTTAACATGGAAATTAAGGGGCAAAGACCAAATTCAGATTAGGTAGGGATTTCATTACCCTTCCTAAGCCCCAAAAATCACAAAACTAGCATCCACATCACTCTCATTAACTAAAAAAATATCTAGACAAGACTCTAAGGACCGTCGCGCTCAATTAGGACAGAAGAAGGTCGTGGGTAATCTATTGCTTATCTGCATTTCTTTTGTGGTGTCTAAGACAAGTGTGTCTAAGGCAAGTGGTTACTTAATTAGGCCCGCTACTTACATAGCGGAGAACCTCCCACTTACCTGGCACTTACCTGGCCACAGAAGGGATAAAGAGATAGTAGAGGATCTATCCTGCGATTTGTATTCTGGAAGTCTAGGAGCAGTCTAGTGACTTGACCTAGGTGACCATTAGATCTAGGGTTGCTTGTGCATTTTTTGTGTGATTTTTCAAAATCCGTCTTTTTCAAAACAAACCAAACACAAATCATTTTCTCTAATTAATTAACGCTGCCACTTGTGCTAAACCCTTTAGTGCATGCTCGGCTGGACACGGGATTCTAGTGCCCGTCTTGTCCGCATTCCTCCTATTGACTCCGAAGTCGGTAATTCTACATCTTCTTTTTCCTCACCACACACCACATCCACCACGATGGACGGATCTCCATCGAACTTTCATAACACCACTTTGCCACCGCCCGCAGGTATGCAAAATCTACCGCGTATGTTTCCATAGCAGTCAAAGCTGAAATGGCAGCAATGCAAAAGAAACTTGAAGCTATGGAACACAAATTTTTATTAGCCTCCCTAAACCAGATAACACTCCCTAAAACCGTGTGTGGATGTTGTTCTGATCCATCACATCTGACGGAAGAATGTCCTTTGAATTCTCCGTTTCAAGGTCAAGAGCACACTAATGTTGCTTTTCAGCAAAGACCTAGAAACGATCCTTATTCTTCCACTTATAATCAAGGTTGGAGGAATCACCCTAATTTTGCTTGGAACCAACACCAAACTCAAAACACAGTTCCAAACCAAAATAACTTTCAAAGGGGCCCTCCACAACAACAACAACCACTACAATTGACTCAGCACCCCTATCAACCACAAAATTTTCAAAATTCGGCCAACACTTCTGCACCGTATAATAATTCTTTGCAATTGGCCGGTACTGATAACTCCTCTTCACTCGAACAAACCATGAATTTGCTTTTGAAAAATTTCATGCAAGTTTCGGCTGAGATGAAGTCTTCTGTCGAGAATATCAATAAAGACTCCACGTCCTACGGTGAGAGTATTAAATCGATAGAAGCACAAATTGCATGATTAAATACCAAAATGAGTGCTAGAGAGAAAGGGAAACTTCCATCTCAACCCCTACCGAATCCTGAATATTCACAACACTACAATGTGAATGCCATTACAACGTTGAGATCTGGAAGAGTGCTAAATAAACAAGTCGGTGAACAGATTGATAATGATGAAATAATCAATGACACCCCGACTTCCACTTCCACTTCCACTTCTGACCCTACTTCGTCTACTCCACCATCTTCTTGCGAGCCTATTCTTCATTTTTCTCAAAGCTCGAACCCTCAGCCCATTTCTTCTAGTCAACCAAAGACGATCCCCACTCCAATTCTGGGATCTGTTCCACACACACAACCTTCTCCAATATTAGACCCAGCTCTTATTGCTAAAGCTCCTTATCCAAATAGGTTAAGGGGAAACAAACCGAGTCCACATATGGAGAAGATTATAAAAATGTTTAAACAGGTTAACATCAATATCCCTCTCCTAGATGCTATTCAACAAGTTTCGTCTTATGCGAAAATTCTTAAGGACTTGTGCACTAGGAAGAGGAAGACTCAAGTGCCCAAAAAGGTATTCATGACAAATAATGTTAGCACAGCTTTTACCCCACAATTACCAAAGAAACGTAAGGTCTCTGGCTGTCCTACAATCTCGATTTCTATTGGGGGTAAAAAATATTAACCGTGCTTTACTTGACCTTGGCTCAAGTGTTAACCTGCTTCCATACTCTGTCTACGAGCAGTTAGGGATTGGAGAGTTGAAACTAGCTCATTGCACTCTCCAAATGGCAGACCGATCCATTACCAAACCTAGGGGTGAGCTTGAGAATGTGTTGATAAAAGTCAGGGAATTTATATTCCCTGTGGACTTTATTGTTTTAGATACACAGCCTGTAGCGAACCCACGGAACCAAATTCCGGCGATTCTTGGTCGACCCTTCCTAGCCACTTCCAATGCTGTCATTAATTGTCGAAACGGTTCCATGAACCTATCCTTTGGGAAAATGACAATTGAGCTTAATATTGACAAGATTGGAAGTCAGACGTCTGAACCCTCTGCTCACATTCTTGATGTCTGTTCTGTCCATGAGATAGCTCCCGAAAGCTGTAAGGTTGATGAACTTTGCTTTGATGATCTCGATGACATTAGCACATCATTGTTTGATCTTGCACATCATAGTGAGGACACTTTTGACGAGTCCACTCTTGAGTTTGAACCTTCTGACTCATCACAAAAGTCAGACACACTTTCCGAGTCTGTATCCTTTGCAGGCTAGGAACTTCTTCGAGAATCTGAATGTCATTCACTTACCCCACCTTCTATTGTCTCTCCGCCGACATTAGATCTCAAATTATTATCTTCTCATCTTAAATATGCATATTTAAGTGAGAATGAGTCTTTGCCTGTGATCGTATCTGCTTCTCTAGCCTTAGAGCAAGAGAACGTCATTTTGATGGTCTTGAGATCTAATAGGCAGGCCTTTGGTTGGACAATGGATAACATCAAATAGATTAGTTCCTTAATTGTTGATTATCATATACATCTGATGGATGAAACTAAGCCAACCTGAGAACCACAAATACGATTAAATCCCATCATGAAGGAGGCGGTAAAGAAAGAAATTGTCAAATGCCTTGACAGTGGTATCATTTACCCAATCTCTGATAGCCAATGGGTAAGTCCTTTTCATGTAGTCCCTAAGAAATCCGGCATCACGGTCATAACCAATGAGGCTAATGAGTTGATCCAGACACGCACTCAAACTGAGTGGCATATATGTATTGATTACAGAAAACTCAATGTCGCAACGAGGAAAGATCACTTCCCTCTACCTTTCATTGACCAGATGATAGAACGATTAGCTGGACATGAATATTATTGTTTCATGGACGGATACTCTCGCTATAACCAGGTCCCTATTGCTAAAAAGGATCAAGATAAAACCACATTTACTTGTCCTTTCGGAACTTTTGCTTATAGACGCATGCCCTTTGGGTTATACAATGCTCCCGCTACATTTCAGCGGTGTATGATGGGGATATTCTCGGACATGGTCGAGAATTTTCTGGAGATTTTCATGAACGATTTCTCGATATTCGGAGATTCTTTTGATGATTGCCTATTTCATCTTGACGCGATTCGTACTCGTTGTAAAGATAAGAACTTAACTTTGAATTAGGAAAAATGTCATTTCATGGTCCAAGAAGGAATTGTACTTGGACATGTCATTTCACGGAAAGGCATTGAGGTCGACAAAGCTAAAATAGATGTCATTTATAACCTTCCTCATCCCAAATGCGTCAAAGATATATGATCTTTCCTTGGTCATGCAGGATTTTATAGGAGATTCATTAAGGATTTTAGCAAAATTGCTAGACCCTTAACACTTCTCTTGGCCAAGGATACCACATTTCACTTTGACTCAGACTGTGTGGATGCTTTTGAATCACTTAAAAATTCTCTCACTACAGCCCCCGTTTTATCATCTCCTGATTGGAACCACCCGTTTAAGCTTATATGTGATGCATCAAATTTTGCTGTTGGTGCAGTCTTAGGACAGCACATTGATAAGATAGCACACGCAATCTATTATGCAAGTAAGACCTTGAATGATGCCCAAATTAATTATACAACTACCGAGAAAGAACTTTTGGCAGTTGTATTTGCATTAGAAAAATTCAGGCATTACTTGATTGGCTCACCGATTGTGGTTTACACTGATCACTCTGGCTTAAAACATCTTTTGTCTAAGAAGGATGATAAAGGTAGGTTAATACATTGGATCCTATTATTACAATAATTTGATCTTGTTATACGAGATAAGAAAGGATGTAAAAACGTAGTAGCCGACCATCTTTCGCGCATCTCTTCTTCATCTGTGACCTTGCCAATAAACGACTCTTTTCCAGACGAACAGCTCTTGACCGTATCCGGCGAACCTTGGTTCGTGGATATTGTGAATTATCTCGCAACGGGACTTATTCCAAGTGACTGTTCTAAACAGGACAAACATCGATTTCTATCCCAAGTAAAGCATTTTTACTGGGATGAACCATATTTTGTTTAAGTATTGTCCTGACCAAATCATTCGCAAATGTGTCCCCAATGATGAATTCAAGAGTGTTCTGTCTTTTTGTCATGATCAGGCATCTGGAGGTCACTTTGGTCCACGAAAGATGGCGGAGAAGGTTTTGCAATGCAGCTTTTACTGGCCAACTTTATTCAAAGATGCATTTGATCAGTGCAAAACATGTCCACAATGTCAACACACGGGTCGGATTTCTCAGAGAAATGAGATGCCTCTTCAACAGATCTAGGTTGTTGAAATTTTCGACGTTTGGGGTATTGATTTTATGAGTCCTTTTCACAACTCTTTTGGGAATTTGTACATCTTGTTAGTGGTTGATTACGTATCGAAATGGGTGGAAGCCATTCCTTGTCGCACTAATGACAACAAGGTTGTCATTAAGTTCCTTAAAGAAAATATCTTTTCGCGATTTGGACACCCGCGCGCTATCATTAGCGACAATGGGACGCATTTCTGTAATCGGTCTTTTGAGACTTTGATGCGGAAATATGCAATCAACCACAAACTTTCCACGCCCTATCATCCCCAAACGAGCTGGCAAGCTGAGGTTTCCAACAGACAAATCAAACAAAATTTGGAGAAAACGGTTTTTAAATACCGGAAAGATTGGTCAACCAAATTGACAGATGCTCTTTGGGCATTTCATGCTGGTTATAAAACTGATCTCGGAATGTCTCCTTATCGTCTAGTGCTTGGAAAGGCTTGTCACCTTCCGGTCGAGATTGAACATAAAGCAATATGGGCCATTAAAGAACTGAACTTTGACTTGAATCAATCCTGCACCTTTCGGAAGCTGCAATTAAATGAGCTAAGCGAACTCTGCGATGAAGCTTACGATAATGTTGTGATAGTAAAGAATCGGACTAAGGTATTTCACGATAAAAATATTTTGAGAAAAACTTTTACCTCAGGTCAACAAGTCCTTCTTTACGATTCACGTCTCCATCTTCATGCGGGTAAGCTACGATCTCGTTGGAAATGACCATTTGTTGTGCGGTATGTATACCCGCACGGGGCAGTTGAAGTTGAAAATAGGAAAAAAACGGTACAATTTTCAAAGTGAATGGACATAGATTAAAACCGTATTTTTCCACTGACCCCATGGAGGAGCTTCTGTTTTTACAGGAGCCGATTTATAATGATTGATTTTCCTCCATCTCACCTCCATGTCTTGGTAATATTGTCTCATCTTTAGAATGGAGATGAGTCAAATTGCAAATATATATGTAAAAAAAAATAAAAAAAAATTGTAAATACATAAAATAAAAAAATAAGTTTGGGGGAGGATTTTCACTTTCACTTATTATTACCCCCATGAATAACCTTTCCTCCCAAGTCTACAGGTTTTGAGATTTAACAGATGACAACAGTGAGTACACTGCTGTAAACAGGTTTGGGGAAGGTTTGTACTTATTTACGCATCACTCTGTATTACACTTTGCATAAGCACAAAATTTTCAAAAAAAAATCTTTTATAATAAAAGATTAAATAATTACATTTAAAAGATTGGAAAAGTTTAAGAAAACCAAGAAAACTAGATGTTTTCTTAAACGAAACTAGTAATAAGTAGTTATGAGCCGTTGTCCCAAGGGTTAGTAAGATGAAGGAAGTCACTAATCTGAGGATAAAAATAAGTCTGAAAAATAGTTCCTATTCTGGATGCCAAACATTTGAATATTGATACCCTACTATACGCACTTACACACGTCTTGAAACTCGGGATAGTAGAGGATACCTTGAAATTCTCTTGTCTAAAAGCCAAAGTACAAAGAAAATAATAAATGAAGCATAAAAGTATAAAATGGTGAAGAAAAATGAACACTGGTTTTGTAATCACCAAGGCAGCATAGAAAAAATATAGCGAGGGTGCTTCATCACCTAGTGCCTTAGACCAACTGGTTTGGGAGTCACTGCTAAGCCTTAGGTGTTGCAAGGCAAGAAAATTGCTAATTACGCCTAATATGTGATCACATTTAGTAATCGGTCGGTTAGTACCTCAAGAAGTATTAACGGTCGCATGAAGAATGTGTGAGCAATTCCATCTAAAATATTCACCGACTAAAAAGTACTGAGGTAGATGGACAAGAGTATGATAGCTTGAATTGAATTCTCCGAGTGTAGTGATGTCTTTTACACACACGTAGGGGTATATGATCAATGTTTGGAAGAAAGGTAGGAATGAAGAATAAAGACGATGTTTTATTGAGGGATGATGTGATTTCTAACATCTTTTCATGACTATTAAGATAGGGCTCATGACAACCGAAAAGCTAGAGTAGTTGAAAACTCTGATTTTCAAAGTCTTTCTTTTACAATTCTTATCTTTATATGTAACTTTCACAGTCTTCCTTTTATTATAGGATTTTGAAGGTGCAATCCGCTGAAAACCCTCAGGAGATAACACTCCTCCTACTAGGGACGCCTAGAGGTTTAAAGGGTTGTTGCACGTGCTCAGTGCAATCATGTTTGCCTACGAAAGTGTGCTAGTTGGTTTTTCTTTTTCTTAATAAATTTCTCCTTCTCCTGAATAAAAGAAATTTGCTCGAGACGATCAAAATCAAGTTTGGGGGAATTTGTTCAGTCGAAAATATTGCAATCTTGAACATATCAATTTCCTCACTTTTCAAATCATTTAAGGATAGTTGATATATTTATAACACATATTACCAGTTCGTCTGCAAATTATCAAATACCACGTGTTAAATATATAATCAACATCTTTTTAAGGAAATTGTATGTTTAGTATGTCATGCATAATATTCTATATCTCCAACACTTTTCATTGAGATTTTGTGCAGAAAATTATCTCAGGACAGATATCGGAATCGCAAATTTGCCGATAAAACGCAGTAAGTCAAAGAGTCAAAATCTGGCAGAGATTCAGAAGAAATAAAAAGATTCAAGATATCACCTGAAGACCCATATGCCAACAACAAACAACACAGAAAAAAATGAAGCTGCAAGCTCTTGAAACGCCGCGGATCCGCGGCCGAGTTAGGGGCTCCGGTGACGATACTTCTCCAGAACCTTCTCTTCAACCTCCTAGCTTGCTTGAGACGCTTCATAACCGCCTGGCTTCTTCTGTAAGGCTCTGCATAACTACCAAGCTTCTTGTGGAAGCTTGATTTGAGATCTATAAAAAGGGACCTAGGGCTAATGTTGAGAGGTTACACAATTGGTTGTTGAATTTTAGGGTTGAATCCTAGTGAAAAAGCTTCATCCAAATACCAAATCCAAAATTCCAAATCAAGATTCGTTGAGAACTACATCAAGCGAAGACATCGAAGATCCTTTATCGCAACGCCGATCGTCATCAAGAGCAAGAGATCCGCGAATGATCCACGTCACACGGTGATCAAGCTACATAAAAAATCGACAACAAATTCTTTTTTCAAAGGAGTGATCGAGAGCTTAGTCTTGTAATCTCGGATTGAGAAGTGTAAATTTGAGAAGATTTAATAAAGGTGGTCAATTGTTAACTCTCACTTTCTTTAAATTCTTGCATTATGAATTTTTTTAATTCTTGATTCTTTAATTTTCATGATGCGTGAGTAAATCTCCGCTTGCTAAGGAATTGAAGGAAATCGGAAGATCAAATGATGATGAAATCCTAAAACTAATCTTAAATCTTATGAGAATTGTGAACTTTAGGAAAAAGAATCATCAATGACCTAATTTTGATCGAGATCACCATTCTTGATAATTTCGTTGCAATTTGGGAATTAAATGATTGATGATTTTCTTTGCTAAAAGCTAGATTTGAATGATGATCAATGAAAAGACAAGGGATAGTGAAGGAGAAACCCTAGTTTCTTCAATAGATCCCTAATCCTCATTCATCATTATCGTTCTAGCTATAATTCATCAATAGATAAGATAAGTAATTTTTAGTATTCATCATTGCTACTAATTCCTATCGATTCCTACAAGCTATTCTTCATTTTCTTGATAACTAAAATTGATATTGGACTCGATCTTGATTTCTAATTCTTGAATATATTCTTGATTTTCTTGAAATGACAACTCGATTAAAGCTTGAATTACTTTCTTGAATTTTCTTTTATATTTACTTTCGACTCAAGTAAAGCAAAAACGAATAAATACACGAATCTCAGTGGACGATTCGTATTCATTAACGAACTACATCGACACCGTTATTGATTGCGGCTATAAATTCTTTGGTTGTGATAACATTTTTTCTACACAATCCGTACGATCAATCATGAGGCGCCCCACAGTGGGAGCTATTCTCTGGGTTCTATTCCCCCTTTTTTATATATAAAAGTGTTAAAACTTGATTCATGTGGTGCTCACGTGCGAGCACGCGAGGCGGTTTGTGTCTTTCCCTTTTTATTCATTAGAGACACTCACATGGAGCACGTGAGATCTTACTGTAGTATTACTAATGAACCACCAATCTTTCCTTCTGAGTGTTTGGAGATTTAATCTTATGCTAGGATTTTGGAGGTTCTCATGCCTCTTGTTTTTGTAAGAATCAAATTCTTATTGCAGGGTTAAACCTTTATTTTCAGAGGAATTAAATTCCCATATATTTCTGTAAGAATTAAATTCTTTGAACTCAGTTATTTCCCCAAGATTTTTAATCCGCATGACAGAATCTCCCCGATGAGAATTAAATTCTCAACTTATGGGAAGATCTGCTTTTACAGATCTCAACAAGAGGAAGAACTAAGTTCTTGTGTGAAGGGTTAAACCCTTAGAACGATCAAGAAAAGATAGAACAATCTCTGTGTATTTCTTTTTCTTCTTTTTTTACCTAGAATGCTATGATGAAACAAGTATTTTTCTGAGACTTAAATTCTCTTCTTCCCTTTTTTGTCTTCTCTCTCCTCCTTTTTTTGTCCCCTCTCCTTGCTCCTATTTATATGAGAAAAAATGAATCAATTTCTTAAGAAAATCCCTCATTGAGAGATCATGATTGATTTCTTAATCAATCCAATTGATCTGGTGAATTTTATTCACCGTTGGATTTTTAATCCAAAAGTTCTCTGCTTAACAGAGAAGATTTCTTATTTGTCTTTAACCAGATTAGGAAATAGTTTCCTAAGATAGAATTTTATTTTATCATATGAATATCTTGTTAGTTTAATAAGATTAGAATTTTATTTTATCATAGAATTTTATTTATATGAATATCTTTTATAGAATTTTATTCTATCAGACGATCACCGTTGAATCTTTAATCCAAAGGTCCTTCGCTTAACAAAGAAGTTTTTTTTCTAGTTTAAGGAAGATGGGGGAAATATTTCCCACATATATAGAATTTAATTCCATCAGATAGTTCATCCAAGATTCTTTGTTAGGGAAGAATCTTTCCATATTAGAAATATTTAAGGAAATATTTTCCAAATATAGTTTTAATCATGTTGTTTAGAATTTAATTCTATCAGCTTCGAAGGTTTTAAGAGCACTTACGTATAGCACGTGATCCCAATAGGATTAAGCTTGTTTGCTTATATGCAACAGCATATGAGTATATCACGTGTTAACACATGAGCTTTTTTTACTTGCCATCTATTTGAATACAGTGCCTATATGCTTTGTATACAAGCGCTCATGTGCTTACACATGAGGCTCAATTTTAGCCTATCAATTGCTTAAACGCAGTGCCTATAAGTTTTGCATATAGGTGCTCACATGTGGGCACGTGAGGCTCCATTAGCCTAGCAGTTGTTTTAACTGCAGTGCCTATATGCGTTGCATATAGGCACTCACGTATTAAACACGTAGGGTTGTTTTAGTGGGGAATTTTCCCCCACCCTTTTTTTGTAAGGGAACAAGGTCGACCTAAAATCACCGGAATTTGGTTTCGGGGGTTTGCTACAGGATGTGTATCAATAACGATAAATTCTATAGGGAATATAAATTGCCCGACTTTGATTAACACATTCTCTAGCTCACCCTTAGGTTGAGTGATAGATCGATCGGCCATCTGAAGAGTGCAGTGCGTCGGGTTTAACTCTTTGATCCCTAATTGCTCATAAACAGAATACAGAAGCAATTTAACACTAGCGCCTAAATCGAGTATAGCATAATTGATATTTTTACCTCCAATAGAAATAGATATTGTAGGACTCCTGGGGTCCTTTCCTTTCTTGGGTATTTGTTGGGTAAACACAGTGCTCACATTACTCGCTAAGAAAAAAAATTTAGGCACTTGAATTTTTTTCTTCCTAGTACACAAGTCCTTTAGGATTTTCGCATAAGACAGAACTTGTTGAATAGCATCTAGGAGAGAAATATTTATGTTAACTTGCTTTAAAATTTCCACAATCTTCTCCATTTGTGGATTTAATCTGTTGCCCCTTAACCATTTGGATAAGGAGCTTTATTAATAAGGGTTGGGTCCAACATTGGAGAAGATTGTGGGAATGGAATGAATCCCATAATTGGAGTTGGGATCGTTTTAGGTTGACTCGAGGAAGTGGGCCTAGGGGAAAAAGGAGAATAGGCTCGGAAGAAGGTGGTGAACTAGACGAAGTAGGAGAAGAAGTAGAAGCTGGGGTATCATTAATATCATTAACATCAACGTCATCATCATGTTCACCCACTTGGTTGTTCAGCACTCTTCCCGATCTCAACGTGGTTACGGCACACACATTATGACTTTATGAGTGGCCAGGATTCGGTAGAGGTTGAGATGGAAGTTTCCCTTTCTCTCTCGCACTCATCGCAGTATTTAACTGTGCAACTTGTGCTTCTATCGATTTTATACTTTCACCGTGGGAGGCGGTGTTCTGCATTAACGTTTGGATAGAAGATTTTAAATCAACCGTCGTTTGCGTGGAATGTTTAATAAACGTATCCAAGCTTCGTTCGAGTGCAGAGGAGTTTTCGGTACCAACCATTTGGAAAGAATTATTATAAGGTGTAGAATTGTTGGCGGGATTTTGAAAACATTGCAATTGAAAGGGATGCTGATTTTGTTGTGGTGGTTGATCTTGTTGTGGAGGAGGTCTTTGATAATTTCTTGGGAACTGGTTTTGATTTTGAGTTTGGTTTTGGTTCCAAGAAGAATTAGGATGATTCCTCCATCCCTGATTATATGTGGAAGAATAAGGATCATTTCTAGGTCGTTGCTGAAGGGCGGTATTAATGTGTTCTTGACCTTGAAACGGAGAATTCAAAGGGCATTCTTCCGTCATATGTGATGGGTCGGAACAGCAACCACACACTATTTTGGGGAGCGTAACCTGGCTTAGGGAGGCTGAAAAGACTTTGTTTTCTATAGTGTCGATTTTCCTTTGTATCGCGACCATTTTGGTTTTCACTGCGATGGAAATATCGAGCTGATGAATTCCTGCCCTAGACGATATTGGTCTAACGCTTTTGTTGGAGTTAGTGCCCTCAGAGTCAATTATTGGATCACAGGCACGTGATTGCAATGATTGAGGGAGGACCTATCCCGGTAGGACAGTCTTACTCGAGATGATAGTATGATATCTGGTTTACCTTTATCATCGTGTACTGCTTTAGGTGACCTGACATGTCGCTATTACACGTTGATAGAGCCCCTAGGATTCTTGCTTGACTGCCAGCAGTATGATGGCGATCATATACGTGGGAGCTGGTAGTCTATAAGCACATCCTTAAAAGGTCCCTAGTCATAGGAGTTTCGAGACAGGGCATCGATACTCCATTAGTAGACTAGTGTATACAGTCGAGACCCCGACGAGGGGCGGTGGCCGGTCTCACAAGCCACTGGTGTCAGTTGGTTTACCTAAGATGTATACAGGTGCTCATTGGGTTATGAGTACACCGGACAGGACTCGCCGGGAACCTGCTAGTTGGTCTTATACCTGACGTCAGATAGCAGTTCCCAGGTGACATGTGTACAGGTTAGTTCATCGACCTGGGGATCGTCATTTGTCTCGTGTGAGTTCCCACTGTACTTTGATTACTACCCTACCACGGCTCAAAGGAGTCGTGCAAACAGGTTTTAGTTGGGTACAGTCCCGAGCCACATGGAGGCAGTGAGCGGATCTTCAGGGGTTCGTCTCTCCCGGTATTGGGGGTGAGGTCGCGCTGTGTCTAGGAGAGCTATTACGCAAAGCCCTCGGCCGAGGCAGGAGATTTACTGGTAGGTATTCCAGTAGTATCTCAGGGCGTTCTGGGCTACACTCCGACACGACTTGTACCGCTTTTGGGGGTCTGACTTTTACCAACCCTCTAGGCCCGCCATGCGATACTCATAGACGAACGGACCGGACTGTACGGATATTGTCACTGACAGGCTCAGTTGGGTGTCGGGGTGAGCTTCCTCATCGACGTCCCTTTTGGTCAATAGCTGGTGGCCCGTCACGTATTGGCTTATACCTCTGACGTACTAGTGGTTAAATCCACAGCCATAGTATTGACGAGTCTTTAGAGTCCACCACACTTTCAGTTACTCAGGCTTTCGGGCGAAACGCTGTAGAGGCCGTATGGAGATATGGCAGGGTCCGATCAGATACGTGCGGTATTGCACGGATCAGGATCGGACAGTTTTGTACTAGTGGCCGTATAGTTATATGGCAGGGTTCGATCAGATACATGCGGTATTGCACGGATCAGGATCGAACGGATTTTACTAGCCGGCTTTGGTTTAAGCCGGTCCTAGTTTAGTACAGTGTAGATTTTGTCTCATTGCATTTGTATCCGGTCGGAATACAGATGCGGGTGTGTATGCACAGTATAGGGGTTTTCCTGTAATTTATTACGGGACCAGTTTTCTGGAGTTGCCAGTTTGCATTCCGTTCCGGCCGGTTTTCCTTTGTTCTTTCCCGGCCGGACTTTTCTGATGGAGGGGGTAATTTGCAGTTTTGCAAATTACATTTGGTGGAGGTTTTATTTGTAAAAGTATTTATTATGAAAGCATCTTTTATATTCCTTTCTTTTCTATCATCATTTCTTGAAAAGGTGATTATGATTGATTTTAAGCTTGATGTGAGTTTGTGATGATGGTGTTAGGATATGGTCACCCTCTCCTTTTTCCTACACTCACCTCCCTTCATGTTTATGTGTTCATATTGTTTCCTCCACCATTCTTCTTCTCACTTGATGAATATGATAAGTTTTTCATGAGAGGAAAAAGAAAGAGAGAAGAAGAAGGAGAGAGTTCTTCATTCTTGAGTGTTTCATCTTCTTGATCTCATTCATGTTAGAAAAATGCAAGCACCATTTTTCTTATCTCATTTCCTCCATCAAGGCAACCAAAACCCAAGTGAGACACTACACTACACATTCTACAGCATATCTTGAGCATGTCGAGTTGCCGGCTTCATGCCCGAGTTGCCTCGGTATTGAGGCGGGAGCCCGTAAAAGACGCAGGCGATGTGGTGCCCTTTCCGGCGAGGAGGCGACGATGTGGAGGCAACATTTTCCGCGGGAGATCGGGACGACGACGAGAAGACCGGAGGACTCGGATCACTCGGTATACTTCTTACCCTATCTCTTGATTGCTAGCATTAGGTTAATGGTTACGATCCGGGTTTTCTTTGTCCGCGGTAGCGCCGGTCTCCGAGTAAGGAAAATTTTTTATTCCGCATTTTGGCCTCGAGTACGAGGCCGGGGCGCTGCCGTGGCGCAACATGGTATCAGAGCCACGCCATTAACCTTCGTCTAGCTTTCGTTTAATGCGTTTTGCTTATCCGATCGACCGAAATCCCAAAAACCACACATTCCTTCACATCAGTTTTCTGTTGGAAATTTTTGGTGTCAAAAAAATTTTCAGGTGGTCTCAGAAAGATGTGCAGGGAGTTCTAAGAACTCTGGGAAAAAACGAGACAGTGAACCCTTGACATGAGCGCGGAAGCGCGGCACTACCCCCCTTTCTGCCGCGCTTCCGCCGCAAGATGGTGGGGTCACTGCTTCGTATTTTCACAGTTGGCTTCTGGGCTTTTTGTGGGAGTTTTGGAATATTAAAATTGGGCCAATTATTTCTGTGAGTGCTACAGTTTTCTTTGGGGCCCACTTGTTAATTGTTTGATCGATCGGATATTTTTAAACACATTATTTCACAGTATTTACATTATATCTGCGACCGTAAATGTCACTCGATCGGTAAATCCGGTCTAACTGCTATAGCCCGGTTAGACGGATTTGCGAACGTGATTTTCACGTTGATGTTCTATGTTTATGCTGTGATGTTGCGGATCGGTCGTGGGGGATAGCCTGGATGCAATGCTAGTACAGTTTTGTTGTATTATGTACATTTGATATTGCGGGGCGAGCGTCCGACATGTGGACTGCCGTCACTGCCTGTTTGTATTATTCTTTTGGGGCACGACCTGGTTGCGGTCGATGTACCCGGTGTATGTATATTTTACTTTCTGTACTAGGATTACCCCGCGGTGGGGTGCACGGATAGCCGGGTTCTGGAGGGCAACAAGCCCGCATCTCATGGCATTGAGACGGAGGGGACTTCGCTCTAGGATTGGCGGGCTATTCGCCGCACTCGTAGGGGGTACAGGTTGACCCAGGGGGGTGCCCAAGTTACCGGATTCCGTGAAGTGCTGGGTGGTCCATTCACGGTGCTGGAGGGGGCTGCCTCGCTTCAGGTTTTGGCGGGTGACTTGCCGCGCCCGTAGGGGTCTAGGATTTCATTGCACAGGCTATCCACACGACCAGGGGAACGTCGGGTTTCAGCAGCGGCTCTGTGAAACCCGGGGCTTCCAGATATCTGTATTGTTCTGTGATGCTGTACTTTTCTGTGATGTTGCATTTTATCACGCCTTGAGCGAAATATAATATATTGGTATATATATTAGTAGATGTTGTATATGTTTTACATCCGTGCTAGTCCAGTCCCCGCTCTGCCGTTAGTTAGCTAACCTAACGGGTGATGACGGGACCCAGTGGCGAATGCGGATGGCATATACGTACGTCAGTATATTTTCGTTCTTTGTGGTGTGATTAATTGATGGGACTGCGTTGATTCGGATCAATGCAAGATAAACAAACCTATTCTGATGTTGTTGGAACACTTTTTCAAAAAGTTGTTATTGCAAGGACGTTCACTTTTGTTTTGCATCGTGGTATTCATTTGGAATATCCTGCTCCTCAGTCGACGAGGCAAGGGCCGAGATCCCTTCACCGGGAGTGACCCCTTGGACAGAAGTTTGCGTCAGGGCATTAACTTCACTATAGCCGATTACTTTTGCTTTGCATCGTGGTATTCAGTTGGAATATCCTGCACCTCATTCTACGGGGAAAGAGCCGAGATCCCTTCGCCGGGAGTGACCTCTTTAGCAAAGGTTTCGTCGCTATATTTTTATAAAAGTTGTGCAGTTCCTTCAACGATATCAAGTTCTTTACGTTAAAGGTTTTTCGCCAAAAACCATTCGTAGCCCTCCGTCATTTCTTATGAGTATTATTTAGTATTCGTGCTGCGTTTGTTGACTCCGTCAAGGCGTAGTGTACGGTAGCTAAGTAGTGCTTGTTTGTTGCATAAATGGGATTGGTTAGGACAGTCGTGCGGCCTTGTTGACTCCGTCAAGGGCACGTACGGGTGGGTTTAATGCAATCCAGATAATGACGGGATGAACTTGACTAGGACTCTTTGATTTGTTGACTCCGTCAAGGTCACTTGAGTCCTAGGGGTAAAAAATCACATCGGGAGTTTCAAAAGAACTGAAACTTGCCAAGCATGCGCATACCTTCTGGAGTGTGGCGACGTGAGTGGATTCCGTCACGTTATCATGCAATGATAGTTGGATCCCGATTCCCACTGATGAGTTGGTTTGCTCCTCGGGCGATCCCGACTAATTCTTCTTTCAGGTTTGGAGGAAAATTTGAGGTACAGTGGGAGGTTTCCAGATTAGACAAAGTGATAACCATTCTGATCTAGGTTAGAGTGCACGCTGAGTGTTTCTTTTCTCTCTCTCTTTGGCAGGGACCATTGACCCGACCCTGGACTTTGACTCAGTGACCAAGTTGACCGAACCTTCTTAACACTGGCTTTTGGATTGTCGGAGTTGCAGACCTCATTGCCACTCCTACTTTTACCATTTTCTCCAGGACACCCCGTATTACCACGAACGTCCACTTCCATTGGACAAAACCATCGTATGGTTAGATACGAACTCGAAGGACTTCGAGGATGGTTTCTGGTTCTGGAGAAAACGGATAGGACTATTCAGTTGTCTTTTCTTTCCACCTTTTCTCAGGTTGCGAGTACTCCTTGGTTTAGGAGTAGTACACCTATTACGCAAATTGGATAGTCTTCTTCCAAACCATAGGCTGGTGCCGACCGGTAGGGAATGAAGAAAACCAGTTAGCCTAAACGGTGTACAGAAGGTATTAAGTTCAGACAAAGAAAGGGATTAGTAGAAGGGCAAAGTAAATTGCGACTGATATTCACGACCAAACCAAGTATTTCTTCGCCAATCCTAAATCACCTTTGTATTTCTCCAGGACACTCCGTATCACTACGAAGATCCACAGTTTATTGGATGCTCCATCGTATGGTTATATACGAACTCGAAAGGAACTTGTTCCAGTTCGGGGATGGATTCTGGTTCAGGAGAAATAGGAATAAAGTACATTCAGGTGTCTTTTATCTTCACCTTCTCTCGCGATGCGAGTGCTCCTAGGATTAGGACAGTACACCCTTTATGCTTATTGGATAGTCTTCTTCCAAACCATAGGCTGGTGCCGAACGGTAGGGAAGGAAGAAAACCATTTGGCTTAAAGGGGTGTACAGAAGGTAATGACTAAAGACATATAAAGGGATTTGGAGAGGTGGCAAAGAATTATACGGTTATAGTTGTGAATCTGGATAATGGAAGAGGCATTACTAGGAATACCAGGATACCCCGACGAAACATTTCAATGTTTCAGTTTCACTGTGTACTGTTAATAGAAAACTGATTTCCCGATTAGACACTTACTCCAGGGTATGTATTTACCAGGTATGATTCTCACATCTGTATGGTTTTACAGATGCTGAGTGGGAGTAAGTTATTGGGAATTAGGTGACCATCCTCATTATATCAGGATTCGTTGTAATTGGTGATATTTAAGGAAGCCACCTGGATTGTTTGCCGGTCGGCAAATATTTGGTTTTGAATATCTGCTGTTGTGCACCAATTTCAAATTGATATATCTGTACGTCTATTTTCATAGAGTGAGATATACCTTTTGATATTATGTCGATGACATTTACCTATATCAGTGGATGGTTAGGTAAGGAGCATTAAACAGCGGTGTAATTCTTCTTAACCATAAGTACAGTTTTCAACCTACGACACACAGTGAAAGAGTTGTTAGACTCAGCGGACTTATACAGAGTATTGTATGTTGTCCAGTGACCATTAGGACAGAGGGGTTGGTCCTCATACTATATTCTGTTTACTTTTAACTTCTCTAGTTCTTAGACATGTGTTTCGTAGGAAGGGTCTAAGTTTTGAGGAGTTATAGGTATTTGAATAGAGTAGAGAACCAGGTATAGCAAGTATCGGGATTCTTCAAAGTGATCGAAGATGTAGATACTTGTGTATGGTATTCAGTTGATAGTAATGTTTAAGAGAACTAGCTTCTCTTTCAGGTTGCTCATAATTGGAAACATTCCTAAGTTGAGTAACGCTGATCGGCCTCCTTCCATTTAGTTGACATGCACTGGAGACAGCTGCATGATTTGAATCTGGTTCAATTAAATCAGTGCCTCTGTTTCTATATTAGATATAGAACAGTTCATATCTTGACATTGTTAAGGTACGGGGAGTTGTCCGGCCTATGCTTAAAACCAGACACTGGACAACTCAAGGCACGTTTCTGTAATGGCTGTTTGTGGGTTGACCCAGGCTATAACGAGGGTTGACTTTCTACCATCTGGCAGATCAATAGAAATATTGTTCAAGACTCGCCACAGTTTTATTAAAAATGGATTTTTTCAAAAACAGTAGTGGGAGTATGGTAGAACTGGAAGTGATTCCAGAACCGCAAACGATTACTGAAGATTTGATAAGGAACCTAAAGATTCAATCTGATTTGACATTCCATTAGCCACTCCGCAAATAAGGTGGGTAACTTCAGGCACCCGAGAGGTACTCCGGTAGCCTCAAGGACGGTGGCAGGGAAGTTCTTGTTTACCCACACTTGCCATTGTTGTTGTTCCAGGCTGCGAGACCCGGCAGGAGGATGAGTATAGCGTCGTTCTAAACTAGTTTTAGAAGTGCACGTCTATATGACTCTGCCAGAGGGTGGTCGTAGTCAGTGGGAGCAGCGGAAGCATTGGTGGAAATCAGGCTTGTGTTTATTTATAGACTAAAGCAGATATAGCGGAGATAGATCATCTATTTCTGATGTGACAGTCATAGGTTTGACGTCATCAGAATAGGGGTGGATCTGTTGAGAAGGTAGTAGGAAGTGATATTCCTATACTACGATCGGTTATACTTTGGTCGTCACACAGTGGTTTCTCCACAAGGGACTTGGATATTATATCAGACATACTGGTTACTAGATCTATGGTTTTAGATCTAGATTTGGGTGGTTTCCCAATCAGGGTACCTTGACAGCATTCTATGAGTATTTAGAATGGACGACTCCTGGCATGGTAGTGTACCAGCAGGTGATGGAGTCACCCTCTCTAAAGGTGTCTTACAGACTAAAGGGGAGAGGGATACTCATGATTGCCAGATCACTTGCTTAGGCAATTGAGTCAATCATGAGATGTCAAGTACCACACCAGATGTTGTTCTTGCACTAGATGCAATAAGGTGATATTGATCCAATCCTGGAAAAACAGTAGGAAGCAGTCTTAGAACATAAGTGGATGTTCTAGGGATATGATAACGACAGCCTCATTTGGGAGACAGTTATCATTCCAGACTTCCAAGGTGACATGGACGACAAGGAGGTTGTCAGAGTTGTAGTTTTTCCTTCTGACGAGGGGCAGTATTTTGGACAGGTGGTCCAAGGCAATACTGAGGGCGACATGGCGCAGGATACTGATTAAGTTCAGTTGACGATACAGTCTAAGAAGTTTGGATTTGGAGTTCATTTATGAGCTAAGTCCCATCAGACATCCAGACATTCTAAGACAGGTATTGCTCATTTCGGGAGATGGCTTTCTCCGCGAACTTGAGATATAGAGAGACATGGAAAGAAACATCACAGCGGATCCACTCACTGAGGCTGTTCCTCGAACGCAATAGTTTCGCAAACGAGCTTTGTGAGACTGACTAGTAGAGGAGTTGGGTGTTCAGTATCACACGGGCTGTGAGTATGCGACATCGCAATAATTAGCCTTGAGTGCAAGTGGGAGATTGTTGGAGTTAGTGCCCTCAGAGTCAATTATTGGATCACAGGCACGTGATTGCAATGATTGAGGGAGGACCTATCCCGGTAGGACAGTCTTACTCGAGATGATAGTATGATATCTGGTTTACCTTTATCATCGTGTACTGCTTTAGGTGACCTGACATGTCGCTATTACACGTTGATAGAGCCCCTAGGATTCTTGCTTGACTGCTACGTGGGAGCTGGTAGTCTATAAGCACATCCTTAAAAGGTCCCTAGTCGTAGGAGTTTCGAGACAGGGCATCGATACTCCATTAGTAGACTAGTGTATACAGTCGAGACCCCGACGAGGGGTGGTGGCCGGTCTCACAAGCCACTGGTGTCAGTTGGTTCACCTAAGATGTATACAGGTGCTCATTGGGTTATGAGTACACCGGACAGGACTCGCCGGGAACCTGCTAGTTGGTCTTATACCTGACGTCAGATAGCAGTTCCCAGGTGACATATGTACAGGTTAGTTCATCGACCTGGGGATCGTCATTTGTCTCGTGTGAGTTCCCACTGTACTTTGATTACTACCCTACCACGGCTCAAAGGAGTCGTGCAAACAGGTTTTAGTTGGGTACAGTCCCGAGCCACATGGAGGCAGTGAGCGGATCTTCAGGGGTTCGTCTCTCCCGGTATTGGGGGTGAGGTCGCGCTGTGTCTAGGAGAGCCATTACGCAAAGCCCTCGGCCGAGGCAGGAGATTTACTGGTAGGTATTCCAGTAGTATCTCAGGGCGTTCTGGGCTACACTCCGACACGACTTGTACCGCTTTTGGGGGTCTGACTTTTACCAACCCCCTAGGCCCGCCATGCGATACTCATAGACGAACGGACCGGACTGTACGGATATTGTCACTGACAGGCTCAGTTGGGTGTCGGGGTGAGCTTCCTCATCGACGTCCCTTTTGGTCAATAGCTGGTGGCCCGTCACGTATTGGCTTATACCTCTGACGTACTAGTGGTTAAATCCACAGCCATAGTATTGACGAGTCTTTAGAGTCCACCACACTTTCAGTTACTCAGGCTTTCGGGCGAAACGCTGTAGAGGCCGTATGGAGATATGGCAGGGTCCGATCAGATACGTGCGGTATTGCACGGATCAGGATCGGACAGTTTTGTACTAGTGGCCGTATAGTTATATGGCAGGGTTCGATCAGATACGTGCGGTATTGCACGGATCAGGATCGAACGGATTTTACTAGCCGGCTTTGGTTTAAGCCGGTCCTAGTTTAGTACAGTGTAGATTTTGTCTCATTGCATTTGTATCCGGTCGGAATACAGATGCGGGTGTGTATGCACAGTATAGGGGTTTTCCTGTAATTTATTACGGGACCAGTTTTCTGGAGTTGCCAGTTTGCATTCCGTTCCGGCCGGTTTTCCTTTGTTCTTTCCCGGCCGGACTTTTCTGATGGAGGGGGTAATTTGCAGTTTTGCAAATTACATTTGGTGGAGGTTTTATTTGTAAAAGTATTTATTATGAAAGCATCTTTTATATTCCTTTCTTTTCTATCATCATTTCTTGAAAAGGTGATTATGATTGATTTTAAGCTTGATGTGAGTTTGTGATGATGGTGTTAGGATATGGTCACCCTCTCCTTTTTCCTACACTCACCTCCCTTCATGTTTATGTGTTCATATTGTTTCCTCCACCATTCTTCTTCTCACTTGATGAATATGATAAGTTTTTCATGAGAGGAAAAAGAAAGAAAGAAGAAGAAGGAGAGAGTTCTTCATTCTTGAGTGTTTCATCTTCTTGATCTCATTCATGTTAGAAAAATGCAAGCACCATTTTTCTTATCTCATTTCCTCCATCAAGGCAACCAAAACCCAAGTGAGACACTACACTACACATTCTACAGCATATCTTGAGCATGTCGAGTTGCCGGCTTCATGCCCGAGTTGCCTCGGTATTGAGGCGGGAGCCCGTAAAAGACGCAGGCGATGTGGTGCCCTTTCCGGCGAGGAGGCGACGATGTGGAGGCAACATTTTCCGCGGGAGATCGGGACGACGACGAGAAGACCGGAGGACTCGGATCACTCGGTATACTTCTTACCCTATCTCTTGATTGCTAGCATTAGGTTAATGGTTACGATCCGGGTTTTCTTTGTCCGCGGTAGCGCCGGTCTCCGAGTAAGGAAAATTTTTTATTCCGCATTTTGGCCTCGAGTACGAGGCCGGGGCGCTGCCGTGGTGCAACATTTCCCACTGTAAAGTTTGTTCAGCGAGATCTTCCAGGAATTGCCAAGCTTCCCCTTCATCTTTAGACATGAAATGATATTGACAAATGGTTTCAAGCATCTGTTTTGTCACTGGGTTAACACCCTCATATATAATGCGGCAAAATATTGCCATTTATCGATTTCATGATGGGGGCATTGTAGAAGAAGATCCTTGAACCGTTCAAAGCATTTCCAGAATGGTTCGTTGGGAAGTTGGGTAAACTGGTTAATCTCGCTTCAAACACGGGCGGTCTTATGATTGGGATATAATTTCTTAAGGAATGCTATAACGAATTCGTCCCATTTGGCGATTGAATGTGCGGCAGTGTTATAAAACCATTTTTCTGCTCGATCGCACAAGGTAAAAGGGAGAAGACGTAATCTCATAGTATTCACAGAAAGTTGTGACGTGCCCATCATTGCACATACGTTTTTGAATTTGGTTATGAAAACATATGTTTTTTCGGATTCAACCCCGTGAAATTTGGGCAACAGTTTGATGAAGTGGAGTTTAATTTCAAAATTATCCCTATTGGTTGGTGAAATAGATAGACAAGTAAGAAAGGGTCCACGCACGGGGTAACATCTTTCTTAAAGAGAGATACACGGTGGATTCTGCGCACCTACGGATGGTGGCAGGGGTGTGTTGGTAAAATCTGATGAAGAACCGTTCATCTCGGTCGATGTGGTGGGTGGAGGGGGAAAAGGAGATGAAGAAGAACCGACTTCGGAGTCGATAACAGAAACACGGACAAGACGGGCACTAGAATCTCGTGTCCAGCCGAGCATGCACTAAGCGGGTTTAGCGCACGTGGCAGAGTGTGAGAATGATTTTTAAATGGCTTGTTTTGAAAAATGTCGGACGTGAGACAAATCACACAAAAAATGCACAAACAAACCTAGAACTAAGGTCACCTAGGTCAAGTCACGAGACCGCTCCTAGACTTCCAAAGGACAAGTTGCAGGATCAATCATCTACCACCTCTTTATCGCTCTTGTGGCCAGGTAAGTGCCAGGTAAGTGGGAGGTATCCGCTATACGAATCACCGAAAATAGCGGGCCTAATTAAGTAACCAGTTAATTAGACACACTTCCCTAGACACCACAAAATAAATGCGGATAAGCGATAGATTACCCACGGCCTTCCTCTGTCCTAATTGAGAGTGATTGTCCTTAGAGTCTTGGTCTAGATATTTTTAAATTAATATAGGGTTATGCGGATGCTCGTTTTGTGATTTGTGGGGCCTAGGAAGGGTGATGAAATCCCCACCTAATCTGAATTTTGGTCTTGCCCCTTAAAGTCCGTATTAAAATATGCACAAACAAACCAATTACAAAACACGCAAAAAGATTTTTGAGTGACGATATTTTTCAAAGAATCCTGCAGAAAAATCAAATTATTGGATCTCAGAGGAGAGAGAAAGATATGAAGAAGATACCAGAGGAGTTTGGCAATCCAACTCTCCTACTCCGCTGCGGTTCCGCCGCCAATACCAAGCTTAGGCCGTGGTTCCGTCGCGCAATGGAGGGATATTTTGATAATTTTTCTACAGTGGCCTCTTTTGCTCCTCTGGTCCTCTCTGAAGGTCTCTGAATCTCAATTTCCTCGTTCCAGTGACTCCAGATTCTCTCGCAAAAATCGCACACTAATTGTTAAATATGAAAGTTGCGGTTTTATTTTATTTTTATGATATGGATCGAATAAGAATTCAACCCGAATAGCAAGAAAAAAAATTACACACGTATCCCCGGCAACGGCGCCATTTGATTGATGTGAAAAAGAGTGTTTGTAGTAGTAACCGCAATCAATAACGGTGTCGCGTGTAGCTAGCCGAGATGAGTATGGGTCGTCCTCAGGGATGCGTGGAACTTTTAATCTTGCTTTAGATGAGTTGAATAAAATAAAAGAAGAAAGGAGAATAGATTCTAGATCTATGTTGAACATGGATATAGAATATATATGTATATATATAAAGAAGAAGGCTTGTAGGGTTCATTAGGATTTAGTAGTCATGGATGACTAATAAAGATGACTCGTTTTATCTTTTGATAGATTTAAAACTAGATTGATAGTGATGAATGAGAATTAGGGTTCTTTGAAGAAACTAGGGTTTCCCCACTATTGACCCTTGTCCCTTCATTGATCTCTATTCATGTCTAGCCCTTAACAAAATAATTGTTAGTCTGATCTCAAATCGCGGTCAAGACTATCAATAAATTGATAGTGCGCCCGATTAGGATATTAACGATTCTTTTGCTAAAGTTTATAAACTTCATAAGACGTAAAAGAAGTTAAAATATTTTCCCATCCATTATTCTACCATAATTCTACGAACCCTATCAAGCGGAGAATTACTCACGCATGATGGAGATAGAAGAAGAAAAGATAGAGAAGGAAATTATAAAGCAGAAATTATAAAGCAGAAATTAAATGCGATATAATTAAGCTAATGATCTACTTTTATTAATCAACATTACAAGTACAAATCCTTCGAGTTTAGATTACAAGAAGAAGAAGTTGCTCTCGATCTCTGCCTCGTAGGAAGTAGATATTCCGTCGATATTCACGTCGCTTTATCACGTCGAATCGCGGACCTGTCATGGATCTCTTGTTCTTTGATGGTGATTTGCTTCGTGTGAAAGGTGATGATTCTTAATTTTAGCCTTCGGTCCTTTATATATCCCCTAAATCAGAAACCCTAGATCTCAGAGGTTAAAATATGCAATCACGATCACCGACCAAAAATCTCAGATCCAACGGCCACCAAGGGGTCGCGGATCCGCCGCAATAGGGAGGGTTTGGCCGCAGAAGCTCCGCTTTTTGGAGAGATCATGGCTTCAATTTTCTGGGGCTTTTACATGTTGACACGTGGAGATTTTCTAGATATCTGAATTTTTGAAATATTTCCTAAGTCTTTTCCAGTATTGATTCTACGATTTTATTGGCAGATTTTTTATCCTGGCGTCTTGAATATCTTGATCTTCTAACCTGAGCTAAATCTTGCACAATATCTCCATGAATAATGTTAGTAATATTTGTTATAGAGATATAATCTTAATCATTTTATATAGTAATAAATCTTTAAGCGATTTGATTAAGATTATTTGATATGATATGCATAATAAAAATATTATATAAATATTATATGCATATATTTTCCTTCGTAATGTTAATTATAATATATAAACATATGGTAAATAGTATTTTGCAGATAAACCCAAATATGTTCTATATTTATAATAAACATTTTTAAATATTTAAGTAAAGTAAGGAAAATGCTATATCAAATGTGCGATATTTTCTACTGAACAGTGTCCTTTCCTCAAAATTATCGTAGCCCCCACTTTCAAAATTACGATTCGTATTATTTAAACTGGCCGTATGGTTCATGTGTAGTGGTATACCTTATTATCGTTTATGTTTATGTTGGATTATCCCTCGTGACATAGGTACTATGTTTCCGATATTACAGCTTATGATATCGCCTGCTAGTACACCTGCACAATTGCCGATGATGCGCATGTTACACTTACACAAATTTGTCGGCTCACACACATTCATCATCGGTAATTGCCATGCCACTTGCACAGTAGAACTGCCATATCATGATATTAATCTTAACCGTAAAATTACATTCATTGTTCAGTGCTATCACATGACATGTTTACATGATATACTTGATATGCTCACATTACTGTTCTATGTTTGCATACATCATACTTTATGGTTATATGCATTGTGATGCTGTTTTCATGAGATCTCTGGATTTGAGAACCGTGGTTATATTTTAAAGGAAATTATGTATTGTTTTAAAAACGCGGTTTCTCGTGATGTGATTTCGAGGCGTCCACCATGAGTATTCTCAGTTCTGAGCTATGAGCATACCCGACCAGAGGTAGGGAGGAACCGTTTGCAGGTACATGGTGGACCCGGTGAGGTACCCCAGGACAAGAAGCTCGTAGAGTTAGGCGATGAGCCCGGCAGGGGGGGTACTACCTACCGGTGATAGTTTGGACCCGGCGGTTATCCGGAGGATACTGGCCAGAATCATGAGATAGATATGAGGGCCGATCAGAGGATGCGGCGTCTGAGATATGAGGATTTACGTGTTGATACTGGACACGGGTTTCATGATGTTTGGAGTGTCGGTGTTGGACACTCAGGTTCCATGATATTGATGTGTCGTTGATGGACACATGTTGGTTGATTTTCCTCATACATACAGGCACATGATTTTAAATGATTTGAGTTTACATGTTGTCATTGGCATTGATTATATTGTTGATATATATGCATACATGGTCACCCTAGATATTATAGTATTACCTTCATGATACAGTATGACCTAGGAATCGCGGTTTATTCAATTTCTGTCTGCTGATGTTTTCTACTCACGAGTTGGCAACTCACCCCCGTTGTGCCACAATTTTCTTGCAGGTTCGACCGCTTGGATCAGTAGCGGTATCGTTGGTACACAGTTCCTTCAGGGTGTTTTCTTCGGTAGGTGGACACAAGTTGGATCGTGACCACCCTTGTACTTTTATATTCCATTGTATCTAGATAAACTCCATCAAATCAGAAACTAGTTTTTGTATATTGATATACCTAGACAGACTTGTGTTGCGAGACATAGAGCGTAAGGTGTGTGTTCACTATTTGAGGTTTTTGATGTCTTGCTTTAATTATTGTTCTTTCTGTGTTTGATCTTCACCGTAGTGCGTCGTATATTTACTGCTTTATTGCGTGGTTGTGATTCTGCCAATTGGCGAAGAGCTAGCTCCCGCTTGGGGATGCCTATATATATTGCATGTATATGTTTTGGATCAAAATATACAAGGGAGGTGTTGACCAAATTTTTAAAGGACGAAAAATATTTTCAACTAGTATATAATTCACTTGCATTTTCATGTATCATTATTTATGCATTTAAAGAAAAACTTGATTTCATTATACCTTTATTTCAAAACTGCACCTCCACTATCTTCCGTAAAAAGGTTTAGATTTATGGGTTTCAGCTTACTTGAATTACGTTACGCCTTTAGACGTTCCGTGATTCTCGTGCCGGTCATGTGCCGAATTTTTGAGCCATGACAGCTTCAGACGGTCGACTTTCTTTTTTTCCTCCCTGTACCTTTTCTTTCGGTCCGTTTGGTCGGCTCGGCGCAGATTTCAGTTCACCTCCGACTCGGGTTGGATCTCTAGCTCGGTCCAGACTTTCACTTCGGCCATGGTCTTAGATTGCGCTAATACAAAAGAGCGGACCCACTTATTATGCCTCAGACCCAACCTCAGCGCGGTGATAACTGTTTCATCTCTTTGCTCGGAACCTCCAGGAGAGCATTGTAGAAGCGAGTGACATACCCTTTGAAGGATTCCTTGTCTCCGCTCTTAACAGTGAACAGATAGTCGACCGTCCTTTTCTGTCGTCGGTTTCCGACGAAATGACCGAGGAATTGGGTAGCCAGCTTGTCGAAAGTCGAGATAGAGCGCGACGAGAGCCCTCCGAACCAGTCATGGCCAGTCCGGATTAGGGTAGTGGGGAAAGCTCGGCATTGAGCCGCGTCCGAGTTATCTTGGAAGCTCATGCCCACCGTAAATGCGTCTAAGTGGTCCTTCGGGTCGGACTTGCCGTCGAAGAAGGCCACTTTCGGCGGCTTTTTCCTGGACGAGACATGCTCAACCAGCAGCTCTTTTGTAAAAGGCTTTGTGAGCAAATCGGCGGAATACCTGGCCCCTTCGCAGGACATGTGGCCATCTCGTCGTATGCCATCGATTTTCTTTTCAAGGGTTTCAATCTGGTGGTGGTACTTCAAGAATTCTACACAACCGGAGTGGTGGCTACCCCTGCTCCGGGTATGCGTGATTGTGCGGCTTCGATTTCGCTCTATCAAATTTCTTAAATCCTCAGGAGAGGCCCTTCTTGAGTAGTCCTGTCGTACGCCGTTTGAGCGGCATCGGCGGGAGTGGGGGCGTCGGTCATGCCTGGAAGCAGGCGAACTGACCGACACCTCTTCGGGGAGTGTGAGCGCGCGGCGGGTATCGGAGCGACGATCTAGTCTTCCCTGAGATCGGGGTGTGGAGCTGTCCGGCGCCCAACGGGTCATGGAATCATTCACCGCGTGCGGGTCATGGTTGTCGGAGTCGGCACACCGGCGCTCAATGACGCTGAGATGAGCATGAGCGAGGTCGAGGGCCTGAACTTGACCATCTGTCATTCTACAGACGTCGTTATCCTGGGGACGGGGAACTGTGGCTTGATGGGTAGGGCCCGCCGCTTGAACGTAGATGAGTGCATCCACCATAGCTGTGAGTCTATCGATCTGGGAAGATAAGGCGCCGATGACATTAGGAAGGGGAAGAGAACCGCTCCCGCCTCCGTTATGGAAGATAGGACGGCTCGTATTGGGATCGTCGCGGTTGTCGCTCGTCATCGGGTCGAGGGTGGAAGATCAACTTTATGGGTGGAGAAGCTTCTGAAAAGCTTCCCACAGACGGCGCCAACTGATGGAGGTCAGATTCTACCTCAGATGTTGTCCTCCGTCGATCTGGCGATAGCGATCTTATGCAGTTGAGATTTGATTTGAGAGTTGTTGAGTGTGGATTTCAGTGGGTTGGTGTTGACGCCGAGCTATCTACAAAGTAAGTCCCGGGATAGGTGACCACCGTTGGACCCTCCGACGATCAAGTAGTACCGTGGAATAAGAGCATAGTAGCGGCGTATTAGAATCAATTCTTGTTACTTAAGTCGTCTGAAAGAGGGGTTTATATAGGGGTCGCGTGGAGCGAGCCGGTGCGAGATTCCCACCGTCAGTTACGACCCCTCGTTACGCCCGCGTTAATGGCTGGATCCGCTTATTAATGGGGGAACGCGCCCAAGTGGGACGCGGAACGTGGGGCGGCGGATATCTCGCTTTGGCGAGATACGCGGAGCCGTTACGAGGGTGTTTGGGCTCCGCGCTCTCGGTTGATCGAGGAAACTGAGGAAGCTCGGTCGGTCAGAAGGCTCGGAGACGAGCTGTGATGCCGAAGAAGCTCGGCCTGTCAGGTGGCTCAGAGACGAGCCAGGAGGCCGAGGAAGCTCGGCCTGTCAGAAGGCTTGGAGACGAGCCGGGCGGCCGAGGAATGTCTCCAATGCATCAGGCTTATTCCAACTCCGTAGCCTCCCGGGACACGTCATCAGCTACGTGTCGTGATCTGGGGAATTCCCACTTGTGAGCATCATCGGTTTTTAAAAAACGCATGTTGTTTTTAGATGTGTTATTTCAAAATACCCAAGTTGGGGGAGGGTTTTTTTTGTGTGTTTTATCTCTAGAATCTATGGGGTTGATAGCTCAAGCATTCTTCGCGTCTGAAATATCTCTGATTATTTGATTCAACTCATTTTTCAAAAAAAAGGAGAAGAAAAGAAAAGAAAAGGAAACATAAAATCTGTTATTATCTAATAAAGGCCACAAATCCTCCAGCCGCACACAATTAAGCTTGTTAGTTAATTGGGCCCCACCATTCTTGTATGCTTCTTCTAAGGAAACCTAACCCGTAAACGATACGGTTCGCGATCTCCACCACCTCTCCTCTTTTCCATCGAAACGTCTGCTTCCATTTCTGATGAGGCTCGATATCAGCGACTCTCCAGATGCTGACACGTTGCAGATGACGTGTCCCAGAACCTACAAGAAAGGATCAAGAACTTCGGTTGGGATCATACCTCGGGCCTCCGGCCCGAGGAGTCTCCCGACCATCGGTAGCCTTCCGGACCACCTCCCGGCTCGCCTCCGAGCTATCACAGAACCAAGATGCCTCGGCTCCCCGCTCGTGCCCGAGCCTCCCGCCAAGCTCATCTTCCTCGGTCCCATCAACCGACCCACAGCACTGATCACAGGCACCTCCGCCACTACTCCGCGAATCTCGCCATGCGCGAGATATCCGCCGCCCACTATCCCGCGTTCCACGCCATCACGATCCCCTATTAACGAGCATGTCTCGTCATTAATGCGAGATCACGCCTATCACACGGGCGTGATGCCAGGGGCGTGACGGCGGGCGTGACGCCAGGGGCGTAACGGCCGGCGTGAATCTCGCGCCCGCCTGCCCATTGTTGCCGCTATATAAACCCCTCTCTCAGACGATTCAGGTAAGCCAATTTTACTCCAATAGGTCGTTACTCTGCCAAAATATCCCGTATAACTTGATCATCGGAGGGTCCTCGGTGGCACAACCACCCCGGGACTTTTTTGCAGGTAGCTCGGCCTCAACCACACAAAACCCATTGAGATCCACACGCTCCAGGAGGCCACCCTCCAACTCAATCTCAGCCGTCCATCAGCGCTCGCAACAGATCAACGGAAGATAACATCTGAAGGAGATCCAGAGATCCATCAGTTGGCGCCGTCTGTAGGAACCCTCTTTTTCCACTCAACGAAAGTTCATCTTCCGAAGCCGACTTCATGGCAAGCGATCACCGCGACGATCCAAGCGCTAGCCTCCGTCTCCCCCCACAATGGAGGCGCGGACGAATCTCCTCCCCCGAACGCCATGCACGCCCTATCCGCTTGGATAGATCGACTCGCGTCCGTCGTGGATGCACTCGTCCGTGTCCAAACGGCAAGGCAAGCTCCCCAGGTCGCCGCTCCCCCACCTCGAGACCGGGACCCCTACAGAGGGAGAGAAGACTCTGCCCGCGTCGGCACTACCGACCACTGCCTCGCTACCTTCGGCGGCCGCAGATCCCCTGGGCCGACATATTTAATGACCCGCTGGGCGCCGCACAGCTCAACACCGAGATCTTTTGCCAAAGCGCCTCGCCCCAAGCCCTATCGCGCCCTTGTCCCTCCCGAGGAGGTGTCGGTCAGCTCGCCTGCACCCAGGCATGACCGGCACCCCCTCCCTCGACGGGGTCGCGCAGACGGGGCTCACCACGGCAGCTCGAAGACGACCTCGCCAGGGGATCTAAGGAACCTCATCGAATGGAACCAGGGCCATGTCCAGGCTCAAGGCTCCGTCAGCAAAGGCCAAAGATCGGAATGTGCCGAATCATCAGGATACCACGGCCGACTCGATGCCCTCGGAAAGTCGTCATTCGAGCGACGGGGCTAAATATGTCACCGACTCGCTCACGAAGCTCTTCACCGAAGAGCTACTCGCCGTCCACGTCTCCTCCCGGAACAAACCCCCGAAGGTCTCACTCTTTGACGGTAAGTACGACCCGAAAGACCATTTGGACGCCTTCATGGCCGGGATGAGCTTCCAGGATTGTTCCGACACCGCCCAATGCCGCGCTTTCCCCGCCACCCTCATTCGCTCCGGATGAGACTGGTTCTGAGGACTCGCACCACGCTTAATCTCTACCTTCGATGAGCTGGCCACCCAATTCCTCGGCCACTTCATCGGGAACAGACGGCAGAAGCGGACCATCGACCATCTCTTCACCATACAGAGCGGAGACAAAGAATACTTCAAAGGATACATCACCCGCTTCTACAACGCCCTCCTCAAGGTCCCAGAACACCAGAACGAAACGGTCATTACGACACTTAGGTCGGGTCTTAGGTACAAGGAGTGGTTACGCTCTTTTGCATTGGCGCAGCCTAAGACCATGGCCGAGGTAAAGGCTTAGACCGAACATGAGATCCAGCTTGAATCTGAGGTGAACGCCAATCTGCCTCGGACAGAACAAACTGATCACAAGAAAAGGGCCCGGGAAGAGAAAAGGAAGATTGAGCGGCCGAAGCCCTACTCCCCGAAGTTTCAGGAGTACACCCCGCTCAACGTCTCCCGGACGGTACTGCTGGAGGATGCTAAGGGCGATAGGTTCTTCAAACTCCCTCTAGTCTCGAACAAGACTGCAAAGCGCACCCGGGGCCCCTATTGCGGCTTCCACAGGTCGCAGGTCCACTCCACTGAGAACTGCAAACAGTTTCGAGACTACATCGAGGAGCTAATCCGCTCGGGGCACCTGGCAACGTACTTATGAGATAAGCGGCAAGCCGACCGTGAGCAAGAGCAACTTCCCCTTCCTGCGAGTTGACAATCGTCCAAATCATGGTTATGTCAGCGGGGGGTACGACGAGGACCAACGAGACACGGCATCCCTCCCCGATCGAGGGACCTGTCGGCCACCTGAGGAAGAGGGCTAAAGCAGCCGAGCTGATCGTTTTTACCGACGAGGACTTCCACGGTATTTCCCTGCTTCACAACGACCCGCCGGTGATCAAATCTCGGGTCCACCGCTACGAGGTGCAGAGGATACTGGTCGACTCAGGAAGCTCGGCGGACATCCTCTTTTACGACTGCATTCTGCGCATGGGACTCACCCCATCAAACCTAGGCCGACCGCCCATATCCTGTTAGGGTTCACTAACCACTCCATCCCGGCGGAGGGGGTAATCACTCTGCAATTTAACATCGGGGAAGCGAGCCGTACGCGCACCGTGCCTGTGGAATTCATCATAACGAGAATCCCGTCGGCCTACAACATCCTCCTCGGCCGGCCTACAATGAACTCCCTCAGGGCCCAGATATTGACTTACCACCTGGCGATAAAATTCTCGCTCGACCAAGGCGGTATAGGTCGGGCCTACGGGGACCAACGAACAACAAAGGTATGCTTCACCGCAACATCTACATCTGAGCGGCCAAACAATGATGTTGAGGGCGAGGATGACTGTTGGGGTAAAAATTTACACCCCGGTTGACCAAGTCAAAATCAAAGTCAACCCCAAGCCAGGTGGGCCCAAGCCCAGGTCAAGCGGGCCCATGCCCAATTCGAGCCCGCAGCCAGCCTGCCCATGCCAACAACAAAATCATGTAATAAATAATTTTTATGTAATTGTTTATGCATGAATGTAAACAAAATGGGCATAAAGCCAATATTTTGTAAGCCCACGGCTTATGTGCAAAAATGAAATGGCACATGAGCCATGAGATGGCTAAAATGTCATTTTTGTAAAGCCCAAGAGGCTATATGTAAATATGTAAGCCTATATAAGGCAACATGATGATGAATAAAGCATACACTTTTCATTCTCACAAAAAAAAACCTAGGGTTTGTATCTCTTTCCCTTTTCTGAAGGTCTCAAACCTTCTTCTTTCTTTTGAATTAAATCAAGAGTTTTACTCTTCCTTTTAAAAAACAAAATAGTTTTTCACCACGAAACCCACAAAGGGGAACTTGGATCTGTCATCAGATCTCAAAAAGGAGAGATTTTGATATCTCACATCTCTTGATCTTCAAGATCCAGCTAACAGAGAAGGAAGAAGAAGAACCCCTTCCATTAACCCCAAAAACACACTTAGGAGTCCAGCTCCACTCTGATTTCTCCTCCGAGAATCTTTTTAGGCCAAAAGCCCCTTTTCCTCGCCGGCGCTCAAGCGTAGAGCGCCCACATGCCGACACGTGGCGCGCTTGCGCTCAAGCGCTCAGCGCTCAAGCGCAAAGCGCCCACGTGCCGACACATGGCGCGCTTGCACAACAGCGCCCTGCGCTCGAGCGCAAAGCGCCCACGTGCCGACACGTGGCGCGCTTGCGCTCAAGCGCAAGCGCTCTAGCGCAAGTCACCCCAGTGCCGACAAGTGGCGCGCTTGCGCTCAAGCGCACAGCGCTCTGGCGCAAGTCGCCCCCGTGCCGACACGTGGCGCACTTGCGCTCAAGCGCCTAGCGCTCAAGCGCAAGTCGCCCCCGTGCCGACACATGGCGCACTTGCACTCGAGCGTCAGGCGCTGAAGTGCAGAGCGTCAGGCGCTGAAGCGCAAAGCGCCCACGTGCCGACACATGGCGCGCTTGCGCTACAGCGCACTGCGCTCAAGCGCAGAGCGCCCACGTGCCGACACGTGGCACGCTAGCGTCTGAGCGCACAGCGCCCAAGGCGCTGGCCCCACGCATCCTTTGGATGCCTTTTCCCCCTCTTTCTTTATATATATATATATATATATATATATATATATATATATATACATACATATATACATATATATATATACATATGTGCATACACACATACTCCACGACATTGTCCCTGTTAGAAAAAATTTCTAACGGGACGCTGCCCCACACCCCGCAAGGGGGCTGCTAGCCCTCTTGACCCCCAACCCGCTATCCGGGTAGCGGGACCCCCGTAAAAAACTCTGCGTGGCTCCCGATATATTTAAACCCCCCTCCAAAACAAAACACACGTACACTGCACATTGAGTTCGCATGACCAGTTTAACCCGTTAATCGGAGGTTCCCTCGCCCCAAAGGAGAGGGGTAATTAACGGCAGCTTAGTCCACGGTTGCCGGAGATTCGGATCCCCACAATCAATAAACCCTGGCCTACCCTAGGCAGGGGGAATCTGTAGTATACGCCTGACAAGCGCGCGCGTATTCCCATCTCAATGGGGTGACGAAAAACACCCTACAGATTCTGGCACGCCCGGTGGGACCAATCTCTCCTCCCATATTTCGGATTAAGCGTTCATGCGAACTCAATCAATATGCATAACTGTATTTATACTAAAAATAATGCTTTTTCATGCAGATTTTCAAGCAATCACCTTCCGATGATGTCTTCGATGACGAACTCAGCTCCCGTCTCCTACACGATGAGGATAGACTCTAGGACGGTCCTTCCGGCCAGTCTCGGACGACAATGGGAGGAGCCGCTGCTACCATTCTGCTCTATCATGTTCATGCCAGTTGGCGTCATCCTAGCTCCTCAAGCCCCGGTGGCAGACAGACCGGTCTCGAAAGGAAAGAGACCAAATGTGGTGATCTCAAGGACACCCCAACCCAAACGCAAGTCGGTGTCTGAACGACTTTCCTTGGCCCCAGCTGGGGGCAAGCCCATCAACACCAACAAAGCTACAACGCGTCCCGAGCAAGCTCCAGCGGTGCCCTTGACCACTGCTCGATCGGGTGTCTTCTCTAAGCTCCCCGCCAGTGAGAAAGAGACGACTGGATATGAGGTCCACACTGTCTACATGGTGGGCACGCGCAGCAAGAGCAAGGATGGGGCCACTACATCCCAAATCCAATCTGGCTTGAATGTGGTGGCCGCTTCCCAAGAACAGCCGCCTCTGCTGGGTGATGAAGACCCTCTCGATGAGGATGATGGGCAGAAAGACCCTTCGGTCCATGAGGAGTCAGGCTCGGAAAGCGAAGAAGAGCCGACTTTCCGCCCCAGAACCGCGGAGCAAGAGCTGCTTCAAGAGCTCCGAAAGCAGCTCAGAAACAAAGACAAGGAGATGGCCAAGCTCTACTCAAAAATTGACGACTTGACAAATGTCTTCCTACAGCTCACGGCCCAACTTGCCTCTCAGCCGCCCAATCAAGCGGAGGGCTCTGCTCGTGAACCGGGAAGTGGTGTCCCAAAGCAGTCGACGCCTATTCCCTTAAATCCAAAAGTGGGCGAACTACATGAAAATCAGTCGCATCCTATCTCGGGAAATGTCTTGGCTACCGATGACAGTAGCCCGCTAACTCAAGATCAAATCATGGATTTGGTTGCCAGCAAAGTCAAAACATTGGTGGCCGAAGCCGAAGCGCAAAAAGATATCAGCAGTAGTGGGAGACCATATCCTGCTCAGTATGATCCAGTGGAATTCCCTAGCGGCTATGTCATCCCCAAATTCGGAAGATTCGATGGGACGGGAAACGCGAATCAGCACATCGCCTACTTCAAAGCCTCATGCGGGAATACTGGGGGCAATGATGCGCTTCTCCTCCGCCAGTTCATTAATAGCCTGACCGATGTTGCTTTCAATTGGTACGCGAGCATACCGGATGGCTCCGTCACAACTTTTGTCCAAATGGAGTCTCTGTTTCGACAGAGATTCATGAGCATCAGCGATAAGATTACCATTGCCGAGCTCGTAAGGACCAAGCCCAAGAGCGACGAAAGCAGCACGTATTTTATAACCCGATGGCGTAATCTCTCCGTCAAATGCGAACCGCCGATAGAGCAGGACCAATCTGTCAGTCTTCTTATCGGAAATCTCAACAACTGGATGGCCCCGTTTCTATGTACCGCGGGTCTCAAAACATTCCAAGAGCTGACCAAAAAGGTCCAAATGTTGGAACGCTTAAAGCCCTTGTCCACTCAGGATCTTCAGTTCATAAACAGACCGAAACCTTGGAGGGACGACAACCGAAAAGGCGGAAGTTCTAACATTACCGATTCGCCAAATAAGCAGAGAACGGGCGGAGCAAAAACTGACCAGTCTCAAGAGCCAACTTTGGAGGAAAGAAGAAATAAGGTCTACTCATTCCGAAGGGACAAGGTCCACAAAATTTTTAAAGATGCTCTGAAGAATGGCCTGCGGCTACCAGAACTGAAAAGGCTAAGTGAAGCGAACAAGACTGATCATCCCAACTTTTGCCCATACCACCGAGTGCTGGGGTACACTATTGAAGACTGTTGCATCTTCAAGGATTGGGTCGAAAAACAATACAAGGCGGGAGAAATATCATTGTCCCCTGGCGTGTTAACAAACAATCAAGCTGCGACCGCCAATTTCATACACACGGGGACCGAAGTCCTTCAGGGACCTGATTCTCTCAAACACCCGCATTTCTCTGGGAACAGTCGACCACCACGTCATTAAACTGGGAACAATCGACCTCTAAGTCGTTAAACTGGGAATGTAAAAGAAAATGTAAATAAAAAAAATGTAAATAAAAAAAGTGTAAATAAAAGAAAAAAAATAAAAGCCGAAATGATAGGGCAACTCGCAATAAAAATCAGCAAGTAAAATAAAGATGAAATAAAAGCCGAAATGATGGGGCAACCACGAATAAAAGCCGAAATGATAGGGCAATCGCGACCTTCGCGATAAGAAAAGATGAAATGATAGAGCAATTGCGGTAAAACAAAAACAAAAACAAAAAAACAAGGGCGGATGATGAGTTGCTCCTGGCATTATTCCAGCGCAGCAATGCAGACGCCAACAAAAATCCGATTTTCCAAAATTCCCCCGGCCCTACGGTTAGTTCCCAAATTGACTACCGTATACAATCCATGGGCTCAAATAATTCTCAGCATATCCATGCCCCACCGCAACCACCAGCTACGCGGCTGGTCTCCGCCTTTGGAATTATGCTCCATTGGGAAGACCCACTCATGTGTCCTAGCGCATGTGCTTCAGTGTTAACAACGCTGAGGCCGGCCTCTATCTCGAAATTCCAAATCAAAACAGTAGACCACTACGTCGTTAAACTGGAAACAGATGACCACTACGTCGTTAAACTGGAAACAGTAGACCTCTAAGTCTTAAAACTGGAAACAGATGACCTCTAAGTCGTTAAACTGGAAACAATCGACCTCCACGTCTTTAAAACTGGAAACAGATGACCACCACGTCGTTAAACTGGAAACAGATGACCACCACGTCGTTAAACTGGAAACAGATGACCTCTAAGTCGTTAAACTGGAAACAGTCGACCTCTAAGTCGTTAAACTGGAAACAGTCGACCTCTAAGTCATTAAACTGGGAACGAGGGAAATCCACTCATGTGTCCTCACGATACATGAGGAGAACAAACCTTTGTGGGATCCTTACAACTCACAAAGGAAAAACACCCTTAGGATCCTCACGACTCCTAAGGAGAAAATACACCTGCGGGATCCTTACAACCTGCGGGGAGAAAATGCTTTTATGGGACCCTCACGGCCCATAAAATTGAAAACTCTTAAGTGACAGGGATCTAAACCTGTCTCCAAAGCCATCGCTCCCCAACCCCAAAGTGGCGAATGATGAGTCGCTCCTGGTACCATATTCCAGTATAGCGATGCAGACACCAACCAAATTCCAAATCCCATACCCCAATGGCGAATGATGAGTCGCTCCTGGTACCACATTCCAGTGCAGCGATGCAGACGCCAACAAAGTCCTGAAATTTTTCCGGCCCTACGGTCTGGATCATACATCCTGCAAAACCGTATACAATCCACAGGCGTAAAACAATCCCGATCTCTCCAAAAAAAAAAAAGAAAAGAAAAAAAAAAGAGAACGGTATGTCCACAAGCAAAATGGGCACGGATGAAAACCCGAAAGGGCTCCGTGAGTAAAAACAGCAGGACTGACGGCGAGTTTGTGAAAACCCGAAAGGGCACAAACTCGTAAAAAAAAAAAGAAATGAAATGCACTCGCAAAGTCCTCTCGACTTTGTAAGGAGAAAATTCCCGCGTGAGATCCCTTCGACTCATAAAGGAGCAACACACTTAGGAGTCCCCACGACTCCTAAGGAGAAAATATACCTACGGGATCCTTATGACCCGTAGGGAGAAAATGATTTGTGAGACCCTTACGGCTCCCAAAATGGAAAAGCCTTAGGTGACAGGGATCTAAACCTGTCTCCTAAGCCACCAATTCCCAAATCCTCTCGGGGCATATGATGAGTTGCTCCTGGCATTATTCCAGTGCAGCAATGCAGATGCCAAACAAACCAAATCCAAATCCTCTCGGGGCACATGATGAGTTGCTCCTGGCATTATTCCAGTGCAGCAATGCAGATGCCAAACGAAAAAAACCAAATCCAAATCCTCCCGGGGCACATGATGAGTTGCTCCTGGCATTATTCCAGTCCAGCAATGCAGATGCCGACAGAAAACCAATTCCCAAATCCTCTCAAAGACAGATGATGATTCGCTCCTGGTACCATATTCCAGTATAGCGATACTGATGTTAACTCAAATCAAACAAATCAAACAAATCAAACCAACCAATTCTAACATCGACCTCTGCGTCAAACCAGCGACACTCCGTCTCGGAGAAACGTCCAACAGCAGACACTCCGTCTCGGGGAAACGTCAACCAGCGACACTCCGCATTGGGAAAACGTCCAACACAGACACTCCGTACCGGGGAAACGTCCAACAGCAGACACTCCGTGCCGGGGACACATCAACAAGCGACACTCTGCATCGGGGAAACGTCCAACACAGACACTCCGCATCAGGGAAACGTCCAACACAGACACTCCGCATCAGGGAAACGTCCGACAACGACACTCCGTGCCGGGGAAACGTCAAGAAGACACTCCGTACCGGGGACACGTCAACCAGCGACACTCTGCATCGGGGAAACGTCCAACACAGACACTCCGTCTCGGGGAAACGTCCAACAACAGACACTCCGTCTCGGGGAAACGTCAACCAGCGACACTCCGCATTGGGAAAACGTCCAACACAGACACTCCGTACCGGGGAAACGTCCAACAGCAGACACTCCGTGCCGGGGACACGTCAACAAGCGACACTCTGCATCGAGGAAACGTCCAACACAGACACTCCGCATCAGGGAAACGTCCAACATAGACACTCCGCATCAGGGAAACGTCCGACAACGACACTCCGTGCCGGGGAAACGTCAATCAGACACTCCGTACCGGGGACACGTCAACCAGCGACACTCTGCATCGGGGAAACGTCCAACACAGACACTCCGCATCAGGGAAACGTTCGACAACGACACTCCGTGCCGGGGAAACGTCAAGCAAACACTCCGTACCGGGGACACGTCAACCAGCGACACTCTGCATCGGGGAAACGTCCAACACAGACACTCCGCATCAGGGAAACGTCCAACAGCGACACTCCGTGCCGGGGAAACGTCAAGCAGACACTCCGTGCCGGGGACACGTCAACCAGCGACACTCCGTCTCGGGGATACGTCAACCAGCAGACACTCCGCGCCGGGGACACATCGACCAGCGACACTCCGTCTCGGGGAAACGTCAAGTAGACACTCCGTCTCGGGGACACGTCAACCAGCCGATACCCTGCCTCGGGGAAACGTCAACCAGCGACACTCCGCGCCGGGGGCACGTCAACGAAATCACTCCGAGCTAGGGAAACGTCTACCACGGACACTCTATCTCGGAGACGTGTCAAGCGCATACCGTCCATGTCGTAAAAAAGGCAGTGCATCCCAAAAAGTGGGAACCAAAGCAAGTCGCCTCCATGCAAAAGAAGATCCATCAATTTCATGCACATGACCCACATATGCTGTGTGCATTTATTGATGGGGGGCAATTTGTTGGGGTAAAAATTTACACCCCGGTTGACCAAGTCAAAATCAAAGTCAGCCCCAAGCCAGGTGGGCCCAAGCCCAGGTCAAGCGGGCCCATGCCCAAGTCGAGCCCGCAGCCAGCCTCCCCATGCCAATAACAAAATCATGTAATAAATAATTTTTATGTAATTGTTTATGCATGAATGTAAACAAAATGGGCATAAAGCGAATATTTTGTAAGCCCATGGCTTATGTGCAAAAATGAAATGGCACATGAGCCATGGGATGGCTAAAATATCATTTTTGTAAAGCCCAAGGGCCTATATGTAAATATGTAAGCCTATATAAGGCAACATAATGATGAATAAAGTATACACTTTTCATTCTCACAAAAAAAACCTAGGGTTTGTATCTCTTTCCCTTTTCTGAAGGTCTCAAACCTTCTTCTTTCTTTTGAATTAAATCAAGAGTTTTACTCTTCCTTTTAAAAAACAAAATAGTTTTTCACCACAAAACCCACAAAGGGGAACTTGGATCTGTCATCAGATCTCAAAAAGGAGAGATTTTGAGATCTCACATCTCTAGATCTTCAAGATCCAGCTAACAGAGGAGGAAGAAGAAGAACCCCTTCCATTAACCCAAAAACACACTTAGGAGTCCAACTCCACTCTGATTTCTCCTCCGAGAATCTTTTTAGGCTAAAAGCCTCTTTTCCTCGCCGGCGCTCAAGCGCAGAGCGCCCACGTGCCGACACGTGGCGCGCTTGCACAACAGCGCCCTGCGCTCAAGCGCAAAGCGCCCACGTGCCGACACGTGGCGCGCTTGCGCTCTAGCGCAAGTCGCCCCAGTGCCGACACGTGGCGCTCTTGCGCTCAAGCGCACAACGCTCTGGCGCAAGTCGCCCCCGTGCCGATACGAGGCGCACTTGCGCTCAAGCGCAAGTCGCCCCCGTGCCGACACGTGGCGCACTTGCGCTCGAGCGTCAGGCGCTGAAGCGTAAAGCGCCCACGTGGCGCGCTTGCGCTACAGCACCCTGCGCTCAAGCGCAGAGCGCCCACGTGCCGACACGTGGCACGCTAGCGCCTGAGCGCACAGCACCTGGGCGCACAGCGCACAGCACCTGGGCGCACAGCGCCCAAGGCGCTGGCCCCACGCATCCTTTGGATGCCTTTTCCCCCTCTTTCTTTTATTTATATATATATATATATATATACATATATATATACATATGTATACATATGTGCATACACACATACTCCACGACATTGTCCCTGTTAGAAAAAATTTCTAACGGGGCGCTGCCCCGCACCCCGCAAGGGGGCTGCTAGCCCCCTTGACCCCCAGCCCGCTATCCGGGTTGCGGGACCCCCGTAAAAAACTCTGCGTGGCTCCCGATATATTTAAACCCCCCTCCAAAACAAAACACACATACATTGCACATTGAGTTCGCATGACCAGTTTAACCCGTTAATCGGAGGTTCCCTCGCCCCAAAGGAGAGGGGTAATTAACGGCGACTTAGTCCACGGCTGCCGGAGATTCGGATCCCCACAATCAATAAACCCCGGCAGGGGGAATCTGTAGAATACGCCTGACAAACGCGCGCGTATTCCCATCTCAATGGGGTGACGAAAAACACCCTACAATGACATTAAGGGTTCTCTAGACACTTGAGACGAGCAAAAAGAGGCCCGAGAGACCCCGGTGGAGCCACTAACAGAGGTCCCCCTCGTAGACAGGGACGACGAAAGAAGCGTTCAGATCGGGTCACTTTTGACGGGGACTCAGCGAGAGGATCTGGTTCACTTCCTCAGAAACAACTCTAACGTGTTTGCCTGGGCACCTGCCGACATGCCTGGGATCGACCTCAAAATTATATCTCATAAGCTCGGGGTAGACCCTACGGTCCGACCCGTCAGGCAGAAAAAATGAAATTTCGCCCCGATCAAACAAAAGGCGATCGAGGACGAGGTGGACAGGCTCCTCGCCGCCAACTTCATTCGGAATGTGCCTTACTCGAAATGGTTGGAGACGTAGTCATGGTCCAGAAATCGAGCGGGAAGTGGCGCATGTGCGTCGACTTCACCGACCTCAACAAGGCCTGCCCGAAAGACAACTATTCCCTCCCTCGGATGGATCAGCTCGTCGACAGCTCGGAAGGCCATGAGCTATTGAGCTTCATGGATGCTATCTCCGGCTACAATCAGATCCGTATGAATCCGGTAGATGAGGATCTCACCGCATTCACAACGGGCCGGGGGGTATACTGCTACAAGGTGATGCCTTTCGGCCTCAAAAACGCCGGAGCTACGTACCAACGCTTAGTCAATCGCATGTTCAAGCCGCAGATCGGCAGGAACATGGAAGTCTGCGTCGACGATATACTAGTCAAATCGGTCTTATCGGGTGAACAAGCCAAGGATCTGGGCGAGGCCTTCGACGTCCTTCGCAAATACAAGATGAAACTGAACCCCGCCAAGTGCGCATTCGGGGTCACCGGTGGAAAGTTCCTCGGTTTCATGGTCACCCACCGTGGAATTGAAGCTAACCCAGAGAAAATCAATGCCATCCTCAACATGGCCGCGTCCAAGACAACGTTGAAATCATGCGGCTGACAGGGCGGGTAGCCGCTCTAAGTCGTTTCATGTCGAGGTCTGGGGAGAAATGCCTCCCGTTCTTCAAAGCTCTGAGGAAAATTCCAAGGTTCGAGTGGTCGGAGGAGTGCCAAACCACCTTCGAGCAATTAAAGAGGGACCTTACGACTCCACTGCTGCTCACCCGGCCAGTTGAAGGGGATGAGCTTTCGCTATATATGGCGGTATCCGACCAAGCTGCAGGCTCGGTGCTCGTCCCTGAGGTCGATGGAGCCCAGAAGCCCGTATGCTATGTGAGCCACGTCTTCAAGTACGTGGAAATGAGGTACCCAGCCATAGAGAAGATCGTCTTGGCACTCATCATGGCCTCAAGGAAACTACGACACTATTTCCATCCCCACACCATCCTCGTTCTTACCGAGCGGCCTTTGGGGGCTATCCTCGCCTCCCCCGAGTCCTCTGTCCGCTTAGAGAAATAGAGGTAGGAGTTGACCCAGTTTGACATAAAATACCGTCTGAGGCAGGCTATCAAAGCACAAGCCCCGGTCTATTTTATCGTCGAGTGCACCATCCCCAGCAAGGATCCGGAGTCCACGCCAGCCCCCGCAGCTCAACCCTCAGTCGATGGAAGGCCCGACTCCATCCCTGATTGGATCCTCTACATCGACGGATCCTCGACCGAGGAAGGCTGCGGTGCCGACCTCATCATTCGGGACCCGAACGAGGCAGAAATGGAGTATTCTCTGAAGCTCGGGTTCAAAGCCTCAAATAACGCGGCGGAATACGAGGCCTTGCTGGCCGGCCTGCGCATAGCCTTCGGACTGGGGCTGAAAACGATTCGGATCCGCAGCGACTTCGCCCTGGTCGTCGGCCAAGTGACCGGACGATTCGAGGCACGGGAGCCCCTGATGGTGAAGTATTTGGCCGAGGTAAGAAGACTGCGAAAGGACTTCCACAAAGTCCAGGTGGAGCAGATCCCCAGACAGCTAAATACTCAGGCCGACGCCTTGAGTAAGCTGGCTTCATCTTATACGGACAACAACAAGAGGAACATCCTCTTCGAGGTCTTACCGCGGCCCAGTGTGGAAGACGGGACAACGCTACTCCAAGTATACACAGCCCGGGAAGAAGAACGGGATTGGAGAAAGCCCCTTGTGGAATTCCTGAGGGAAGGTACGCTCCCAGAAGATCGGGGAGAAGCCTGCCGCCTCCGAGCCAAAGCTCGCCATTTCGTCTGGAGCATTGGGAACCTCTACAAGAAGTCCTTCACTCAGCCCCTGCTCCGGTGCGTCGACGTCCATGAAGCCGACTACGTCCTCCGTGAGATCCACGAAGGGGTCGGCGGCCCGCACCAAGGGGCCCGCACCTTAGTCCAGAAGGCACTGCTCCAGGGGTACTACTTTCCGACAATCCATCAGGACGCCCAGAAGCTCGTCAGGAGATGCAAGAGCTGCCAACTCCACGGAAGCATACCGCGCCTTCCTGCTACCGAGCTTACCGCCCTGACCTCCCCGTGGCCGTTTGCCCAGTGGGGAATGGACATGATAGGCCAGTTCCCTACCGGTACGGGCGGGCACAAGTATGTCCTCGTCGCAGTGGACTACTTCACGAAGTGGATCGAGGCCATCCCCATCAGAAAACCAGACACCTCCACGACTATCAAGTTCCTACAGAACAACGTAATACTCCGGTTCAACATCCCTAGGTGTATCATAACCGACCATGGGACAAATTTCGAAAACGAAAAGGTTAAGGAATTCTACAGCGAATATTATATCCTCATGAAGTTTGCCGCGGTCGCACATCCCCAATGCAACGGGCAAGCCGAGGTCGCTAATCGCGACGTCCTCCAAGGTCTTCGGACATGCCTAGAAGGACGCCAAGGCAGTTGGGTCGAAGAATTGCCCCGGGTCCTATGGGCTCTACGCACGTCGAAGAAAACCCCTACCGGGGAGACCCCTTTCAACCTCTGCTACGGTACCGAGGCTATGGTTCCAGCGGAGATCAGGCTTCCCAGTCACCGGGTCGAGCATTTCGACGATGAAGCAAACACCTCAGCCCTACGAACTAACCTGGACATCTTGTTGGAGAAAAGAGACCGGGCTTAGATCAGAGCTGTCGCCTATCAGCAGCAAATCACCCGCTACTACAATGTGCGAGTCAAGCGTTGCTTCTTCAAGACCAGAGACTTAGTCCTAAGGCGGAACGAGTTCGTCGATCAGGGCAGGCTGCATAAGTTTCCCCCAAAATGGGACGGTCCTTTCCTCGTCTCCGAGGTCCTGCCCGGCGGAGCCTACCGCCTACAAGACGCGGATGGTCGCCAATTTCCACGACCTTACAACACTGAGAAGCTCAAGCCGTACCTCTGAAAAGAATATCTGCGCATGTATATTCCTTCCTTAACAAAAGTGATGTAAATATTTCTTGAAGTTCTTTCTTTTTAACAATAAAAAGGAAACACTAGAACATTGCAAGAAGAAGAATTTTATTCATTCAAAAGGTACTACGGGCTCCTCAGCCTTACAGAAAAAGGAAAAAGTTACAACAGAGGTGGAACGGCATCAAGGAAGTACTCCTGGTGGTACTCGGAGTAGATCTCCGCCAGCCGGGCCCTAGCCTCTGTAGCCCGCTCCCGTCGATACTGCACGCGAACCCGGGACGCTACGGAAGCACCCAACACTCCGCCCTCTGCGCCTTGGCTTACAAGGTACCTCATTTTGAAGCACTCCAGAATGAGGGCCAAGGATCGTTCGTGCCTGGCTTTCGAGATGAGGCCGAGGAGGAAGATCGAGCGCACCTTGCGAGCGCCTCGTCCAACAGCTCCTCGGAGAAGGGGTTATCCAACCCCGGGGACCTCCTCCAAATTGCGTACATCAACAACTGGAGGAGGGACGACCGCCGAAGGAGAAGACGGCCGACGTGACCCTCGAGGCGCTGAACCACTCCCTAGTACCCATCCTCAGCCAGGGATTGGTCATACAAGGAGACATCATCAAAGGTGATGATCTCTTCGATCGAATACATGCGCCCAATCATCTCAAAAGAAAACGATGCCGAAGGGGATGCCATCTCCTTCTCTATTTATAATCCCAAACAGAATCCTTAAGGGCCCAGATTCGCACGCGAATCCTAGGATCCGCCAAGATCAATCCAATACAGCGCCGCCACATGGCGAAAGTGACGCGGCTCCCCGAAATGTTACGACCCCCCCCAAGCATTCCTGGCACGTACCGCTTGCGAGGGTCGCCCTTCCTCATGTTCACGAACCGGGGAAGGTCGGACTGAACCTCCAGATCCACCGAGCAGCTACCCTGCACAGTCCATCCTTGGCAGACCACTACTGGTATTCTTCAACGAAGCAATGTAGATTCTTCTAAGTTCTTTTTATTTAAAACAAGAAGGACAAAGCAATCAAGCATTGCAGAAAAGGAGAATTTTATTGATTCAAAAAGGTATTATAGGCTCCTCAGCCTTACATTACATAAAAAAAGGATTACAGCAGTGGGGGAAGGGGGTGTAGGAAATATTGCTCGTGGTACTCCGAGGATATTTTCGCCAGCCGAGCCCTCGCCGCCTCGGACCTCTGCCTCTGATGCCGCCCGCGGACATCAGCGTGATGCCTCAATTGGTAACACTCGAGGACGAGTACCACCGAGCGATCCCGCCGACCCATCGAGATCATGCCGAAGCGGCACAAAGACCTCAGCTTACCAACTGCCCCGTCCTTCAGCTGCTCGGACAAGGGGTTGTACAGCCCCGGCGACGCCCTCCAGATAGAGTACATCAAAAACTGAAGCAGGGGTGAGCGCCGGGGAAGCAGTCGGCCGAAATGATCCTCAATGCAGCCTATCACTACCTGCACCGTATCATCGGTGCAATACTGGTCGTACAGGTACACGTCCTCGAAATTTATGATCTCGGGGATGGTGAAAGAGAAAGTGTCCATTCTTACGTTTTGGGGATGGAGAAAGGAGTGCTTAACAACCCCTCCGTTTTATAGCCCCACAGCGCCCTCAAGAGTCCAACATTCGCTCGTTCCTTCCAATATCGTGCCGCCACGCGGCTGATATCCGTCCTCTTTCGGCAAACCGAAATCGGAACGACGCGGCTCTTACGCTTCGCCTCCCCCCACGCGTTCGTGACACACGTCACCCGCGATGATCGCTCTTCCCAACGCTCACGCTACGAACCAGGGAGGGTCGGACGAAACCTCACAAGGCCGGTCAGCTACCCTGCTCGGTCCATCCTTAGCAGGCCTCTCTATGCCTTCCCGCGCTAAGGAAAGCCCTCACCAAGAGGCAACCGGGAAGCGACCCTGCTCGGTTATCCCTGGCTGGTAGATCCCTACCCACCGACGCCAGGGATCAAAGCCCTCACCAAGAGGTAACCGGGCAGCAACGCTGCTTGGTCCATCCTTAGCAGGCCTCTCTATACCCTCCCGCGCTAAGGATCAAAGTCCTCGTCAAGAGGCAACCGAGCAGCTACCCTGCTCGTTTATCCTTGGCTGGTAGTTTCCTACCCACCGACGCCAGGGATCAAAGCCCTCACTAAGAGGCAACCGGGCAGCAACCCTGCTTGGTCCATCCTTAGCAGGCCTTTCTATGCCCTCCCACGCTAAGGATCAAAGCCTTCGTCAAAAGGCAACCGAGTAGCTACCCTGCTCGGTTATCCCTGGCTGGTAGTTTTCTACCCACCGACGCCAGGGATCAAAGCCCTCACAAAGAGGCAACGGGACAGCAACCCTGCTTGGTCCATCCTTAGCAGGCATCTCTATGCCCTCCCGCTCTAAGGATCAAAACCCTCATCAAGAGGCAACAGAGCAGCTACCCTGCTCGGTTATCATTGGCTGGTAGTTAACTAGCCACCGACGCTAGGGATCAAAGCCCTCTTCAAGAGGCAACCGAGCAGCTACCCTGCTCGGTCCATCCTTGGCTGGTAATGTCTTACCCTACGACGCCAAGCAGCTACCCTGCTCAACTCCCTACATGTCTTACCAAGCGATCTCCACCTCGACTTCGGGGCCATGGAGATACCGACCTTTCACCGGTCTCTGCACGCTTGGCAAATGGTCAACTTCAACTCTCAACTCGATGTGCGATCGCTAGACGAAAAACCGACCTAAACATGAAAGCGGTACCGCGCAAATAAAAATGTTTACCACAAACAAAAGGAAAATGCGCACGCAAGGAAACTGCAAAAAGATTTTTTATTCATAAAGAAGGAAGTCTTTACAAAGGTATTATGGGCTCCCCAGCCTTACAAAAACGCCCGGAGGCTTACAAAATTTTGGCGCAAAAATAAGGAGGCGAGGAAGTTCAGGCCTCAGCGCCGGGGAGAACCTCGATGAGCCGCGCGTCCACTACGACCACCGGGGCGGCATCTTCGGTGCCGGTAGCCGGGTCAACCGACTGATCCACGACAGGCCCACCAGGGGCATCTTCTCTTGCAGCACTGCCGGGAGCATCCCCCTGCGCCTCTTCCCCGCGGAGGTACTCAGCCCGGAGCTCGCCATCAGGGAACTCCGGCATCACGACCTTGACGGCGTCGAGGGCGTCGTGCCAAATGACGTTAGCGGCTCCAGCGAGGTCGGCGTAGAACTGGTCCGACTCCTTGTAGCTCTCCACCGCCTTAGACGCCAGAAGCTCGGCCTTCGACGCCCGAAGCTCGGCACGCCTCGTCCCCTCTTTTGTCGCCTCGTTCTCCTTCCGGAGGGTGCTCACCGTCTTCTTCAGGGTGGCGACGAGCACCCTGGAGTCTTCCAACTGGGCCTCGGCGGCCTCTCGGCACCTGGCGACCTCCCGATTCCCGGCCGCCATCCGGTCTTCAAGAGCAGCGACCCTCTCCATCGCCGCCTCCAGCTCCAACCTTAAGCTCTCCTCCCGCGAGGAGAACTCACCTGCGGCCCGCATCACCGAGGCTATCTCCCCGTCCTCCATGTTGACGACGAGGGCGACGTGCTGGAGGACCTGAAGAAAAGAAATAGGGTTAAAAAGGAAAGGGAGGCACCCAATCACGCGAACAAAAATGCTGAATGAAGAACCAAGTGGGGTGCGAATACTAACCTGCACGGCCTCTTGGGCTATGGCCGCCATTTGGGCCCGGAGGGTCCCCCGAGGGATTCTGCCCCGGGCCGACCTTTCCATCTCCGAGAGCAGGTTGTCGGCGACGGAAAGCCCCGAGGGCACCTCGAAGCGAAGTTCCCCATTGTCCACGAGGATCGGGGAAGCCGGGGAGCGGGGCGCCGTCCTATGAAACCTTTTGAGGAGCAACGCAGGAGAACCAGTCTCGCCTCCCACCTCGGGAGCCCGGGGCGCTTGCTTCCGAGCACGCTTTCGGCTTGGCGCGTGACTGGACTCTGGGGCCCGGGGCGTGCTTGGGTGCCTAGATGGAACGGCTGCCGGTGGAGCCGGAGCCGACGACGGGCGAGAAGGGCCGGCACCTCCGACCTTCTTCCCCTTCTTCGTGTAAACCAGGGCCGCCCGAAATTTGCCTAGGTCCATGGGTCCTGCATAAGACAAAAATACAAGGAGTCGGCAATGCCATGAAAAATGAAAGAATGCACAAGTCTAAACAGGTCGCCTGAAATCTCCTAACTTACCCGCGTACTGGGCGGGGCTGAGCCCGGCCCAACTGAGGGCCCACTCAGACAGCAGCACATCAGCCCGATGGAGAGGCTCCCACTTCGACACCATCACCGCGTCGGGATCATTCGACCAACTCATCCGCAGACAGCTGGCTCCTTGCCACTAGGTGGGAACAGGCCAATCCTCACCCTCGGGCGGGCCAACAAACAAAAACTTCTTCTTCCATTCGTGAATAGAAGAAGGTACTATGACGATCCCTGACCCGGCAGCGTCCCCCCGTTATTTTCTAAATGAGATGTATATCCAGCTCGGCTCGCCCCCTACGAGCGCTCGGGTGGTTTTTGTAGCAAAGAGAAGAAATGATAAGGCTCATGCTGAAAGGGATCAGACTCAACTTCAACCGGACCAGGAACCCAAGAAGGATCCTCCAAGAGTTCGGCACTAGCTGGCCCGGGGCTAACCAAAACAATTCAGCGCCGTACTCACCTCGGGGGAGAAGGGCAGACGCATCCTGGCCCAAAAGGCTTCCGGGTACAAGGCAATCTCCTTGCCCCGTACCTGGTCTTCCCTCTCCCCCTCCTCGGTCAGACAAAGCGAATAGCCGGGAGGAATGAGGAAACGAGTCCGGATATTGGCGAGCTTATCTGCATGCCTCAGCGTGGATGGCACGCTTAGAACACCCGTGACCTGCGCTCTGGGGAACCCCATCCCCACCCCCCCACCCCCGTCGCGCGACCCCAGGGAGCATTACTAACCCTAACTTCCCGGGGGGACTCCGACTCAGAAGAGGAAGAGGAAGAAGTGGAATAGGAAGCTTCAGAAGACTCCCTAGACTCTACCCGGACTACATCTACAGACTCCTCGGAAGAAGACATCTAACCTGATCAAAGGGAGGTGTCCTCGGGAGATCAAACGCAAGGAATCCGCCCTGAGGAGAAGAGCGCCGAGCTAACACGACTAGGGACGAGGGAATTATGAAGAGGTATGAGCGCTAATGGGGACCCCACCTCTATTTATAGCTGTCGGCGTACGCAACCTATGGCTCCGGTCGACTCCCGCCAAAACAATGTTTCGCAACCAACGGCCGACAACGTTCCACCTGTCGCCCTCATATTGGGTGCGTCCCATCGGGCGCATCCCATCAGGCGCGGGAATGCCTGCGGCATGTCTCACCAGCCAACCAGCGCCAGACACGTGGGCTGTCGCTTCGATGAATGTACACACGATCCGGCGCTTTCCTTTTAATTCGAGATCGCTCCCCCGATCCGCTGACGTCATTAAGAAAATACTACTCTTTGCCCGGGAATGCGCACCGACGATATCTTCGAGTGAGAGCTCACCCCGGGTGATCGTTCAGACCACTCACGACCCGACCCAGGAACGGATCGAGACGAGAGTGGGGGGCTAATGATGAGGCTCGATATCGGCGACTCTCCTGATGCTGACACGTTGCAGATGACGTGTCCCAGAACCTATAAGTAAGGATCAAGAACTTCGATTGGGATCACACCTCGGGCCTTTGGCCCGAGGAGTCTCCCGACCTTCGGTGGCCTTCCGGACCACCCCCGGCTCGCCTCCGAGCTATCACAGAACCAAGATGCCTCGGCCTCCCGCTCGTGCCCGAGCCTCCCGCCAAGCTCATCTTCCTCGGGCTCATCGACCGACCCACAACACTGATCATAGGCGCCTCCGCGAATCTCGCCATGCGCGAGATATCCTCCGCTCACGATCCCGCGTTCCACGCCATCACGATCCCCCATTAACGAGCATGTCTCGTCATTAATGCGGGATCCCGCCTATCACGCGGGCGTGGCGCCAGGGACGTAACGGCCGGCATGAATCTCGCGCCCGCTTGCCCATTGCTGCCGCTATATAAACCACTCTCTCAGACGATTCAGGTAAACCAATTTTACTCCAATAAGCCGTTACTCTGCCAAAATATCCCGTCTAACTTGATCGTCGGAGCGTCCTCGGTGGCACAACCATCCCGGGACTTCTTTGCAGGTAGCTCGGCCTCAACCACACAAAACCCATTGAGATCCACACGCTCCAGGAGGCCACCCTCCAACTCAATCACAGCCGTTCATCAGCGCTCGCAGCAGATCAACGGAAGATAGCATCTCAAGATCCAAAAATCCATCAATTTCCAACTCTCCAAATCCCCACCTCTTTTATCCTCTCTCTCTCCAATCTCCAATCGCAATGGCCACTACCACGAACGCATTCACAGCATCCTCCTTCGGCTACGCCAACCTCCTCTCCCGCTCCCTCCTCTCCCTCTCCCCGGCGACCTCCCTCTCCTTCCCCCGCTTCAATACCTTAACCCTAACCCTAGCCGCCTCCCTCAAAACCTCCCATACCTCGAAACCCTCCCCCATCGCCGCCTCCGCCGCCCCCTCCGCAGCCACGGCCACCACCATCTCCGTTGGCGACAAGCTCCCCGACGCCACCCTCTCCTTCTTCGACGCCGCCGGCGAGCTCCAGACCATCACCGTCTCCGACCTCACCAAGGGCAAAAAGGCCATCCTTATCGGCGTCCCCGGCGCCTTCACCCCCACCTGCTCCCAGAAGCACCTCCCCGGCTTCGTCGAGAAGGCCGCGGAGCTTAAGGCCAAGGGCGTGGGCGCCATCGCCTGCGTGTCTGTCAACGATGCGTTCGTGATGAGGGCGTGGAAGGAACAGCTGAAGGTCGGGGATGAGGTGCTCTTGCTGTCTGATGGGAATGGAGAGTTCACGAAGGCGCTCGGGGTCGAGCTCGATTTGAGGGATCAGCCTGTAGGTCTCGGGGTTAGGTCGAGGCGGTATGCGCTGCTCGCGGATGATGGGGTTGTCAAAGTTCTTAACTTGGAGGAAGGCGGGGCTTTCACTTTCAGCGGCGCCGAGGATATGCTCAATGCCCTCTAAGGTTTTCATTTTTTTTTGGTTATCTTCGTTCCAATCTTAATAAGATGTTTACTCATGGGGCTGATTTGGGATGGATATTGTTCTCTATATGTAGTTGTTTTGTTGCTTGGATTCAAAGTTGTTTGAGTTTTGAGTACCAATTCCTAACGCACTATTTATATAGCTCTCTTTATAGGTATGCTAATGGTTTGCTTTATGACGCCAGATGTTTGTCGGAAAGCCCTTACAACTTTAGGGAAAGGGGGTCTGGTACAATATTTGAAGGGGAAAAAACTTATGTATTAATAGTTTTTTATGCAAAAAAGTAAGAGTATAGGTTACAAGTGAATCCCATTTGTTGAAGCATGCAACACAATTGAAGTGAAAAGGAGTTCTTTTCCATAAATTCCATTGAAGAGGCATAATTCAATTGAGAAGTGATTCATGACGGTAACACAAAGTCATTTGTGCAAACTATTGAATCCGTTTCGTTTATGAAGTTGCAACCATGTTCCTCTTGCTGCGTAAGAATGACAAGTTTGAGGTACTGATCATAATGTTGTGGAAATTTGATGGGCTGCTTTTTAAGAATAAAGGCTGGGAAAATATCTACGAGCTATGGTATTTCTTAATATTCAAGACTCTTATTTAGAATAATCCAAAGTTTCCTATAGGAGTTGGCAGTGATTTTTGTATGAGCCTTCTTAAGTGGAAGAATGTAAGAAAATTGGATCAATATGGCGGGCAGTGAAGCGGTTGTTGGCAATTGCTCCACTCTTTACATCTAGCTGATATAATAACTGCAATGGATATAAAGCCTGCTCTATGTTACAACCAAAATTCGAATCATTCACAGGCTCACAGCTATCAAATAAAATAAATTTGTAAGATCCTCGGCATATTTGTTCCTCAGAAGAAGCACAACAGGATGGGACATATAAATGATTCATTATTTCAATTGGCCTGCTTAAGAATGGAATATATTATGGGGTGATGAGAATCCACTGCGTCTAAGTTGGACCGATAGGGGTCATAGGGCTTTTTGGACTGACCTATCAGCACAATACTTTAGATATTGAACTTGTATTTAGATGTACGATCCATCCAATCATCTTCAATTTTTTTACTTACACGTGTGACTCTGTGAGTTGCCATGATTTTACAAGTTTATAGACATGAGTATTTAGAGTTTGTCGTAGTTTTTTTTCTTCTATTATTGTTCATTATCATAAACATCATATACTATTTCAAATTGAATCTAGTTAATTATCGGTTAATCAGATAGCTGATATATTGCTTTACACTTGAACTATGAAAAGGTTCAGGTAGTCAGAAAATCTTTAATAAAAGTAGTGAGCTGAATTAGTAGGTCAGCCTAGATGATAATATTTCAACTTCTGCTTAATTCAGTGTAATGTATAAAAGTTGGATGAGAAAGTTTGTCACCTTAACTATCAATTGTATCATTTGCTTGTCATGTTGCTAACAGAACGGCGATGACCTATAATTGTAGAAACTTTAATAATTGCATCTAGTATTTGGGTTTACCGGGCTAGACGAGTGGATGATTGGTGGTCAGACGACTCGGATATGCTGTGTCCTTCGGTTATTACCAAGTCAAAAGGTCCCCATTGTTGATGCTGTACTACAGCTACATGCTCACTGAATTTTTAAACTTTCATCAGCTTATTCTTGGTCCTCTCCTACTTTTTCCTCATGTTTGGAGCGCTACCGCCTGCCTGACACCTTCAGATTCTGTTAACGTTCAATTTGAACAGCACAGCACACGAGGTGACAGTGGCTACCAGAATTGTGCAAACAGAGTTTAATTTGGCATCTCAATCGCTCCACGGACACCATCAAAATTGAGGATGCACATTGTGTCATGGAAAATAAATCCTTTTGACCTATTTTTTGTGCTGTTATCTCAATTTGATGATGATGTGAATACAAGAAAGATGGCATCTTCACTCTGTTGAAGTATAAGTTTATTGCTACATAGGTTGAGCTTAAAACTAGGATCCTTCTCAATGATTACTGAGAGATGTGTATGTTCCTTGCTCATCAAGACTCATGAGGTTTCGTTTTCTTCTAAAATCTATACCTGCCTTTCAGTTTTGTTTTCCAAATCATGATTGGCCAGCTATGGCTGTCAAGTGACGCGTAGGAAAATGCTCGTCATGCTGCAATTCCTTTTTAAAACAACTCTCTTTATCTTACCCAAGACTTGGAGTTTGAAGAGCTCTTCATTGAGTTGTATTGGCATTTTGTTCTTTCATCTTCAAGCTTCTCATCTTCATCTTTCGGAATTGCTGGGCAATTTTCTTTTAGCTGCTTATTTGAATCTTGCTGGTTTCTTTTGAGCTAGCATGAATAATTTATTTGCATCTTGCTGGTTTCTTTGACCTATCAAGTATCATGCAATATGTCATGGCCTATGGAACCAAACTGGGTTCAGTCTGTCCATTTCATCACTTGAGCAGAAAGTGTACATTATGTCTAATAGGGGGCAGTGAAAGAGAGCTCTGATAGGTGAAGCTGAGACCTCCTATATCCTCATGTTTTATCCTATCCATGAGCTCTCATGGTAACAGAATAGATTACCCCATACATTGCTTCAACTCGCAACTCACGGAAAATGGCAGGGAAGAGGACGAATAACACATCTCCTTCTACCTTTGTTAGAGAAGACGATTTACAAATTGCAATGCATATGGTCCGCTGCTTTCATCTTGCGCGCATCTGTGCAAGCCAGTTAAATTAAAGCCTACTAGTTTGTCTGACAACTGCCAAAATAAAGGGGGGGAAATGTAAAGGAAATATAAGAAATGGGATTATTAATTATTCTAAAATGTATTGTCCCCAAGACTTATGACTTATCTGAGGTAGATGAATCCAACTTATTGTTACTCGTTAACTGAATACCAAATTCTGCTTGAACCATATCGAAGAAGCTGAGGCTGGATGATAGGTAACACATATCGTGAATCATTTTATTCGGTTGATGACTTGATTAAAGGAACAATAGAGAACTCAAGAAGCCACCTGTTGATGTCAGCATCATTGCTGCTGTCATTCTTCTTCTTCCTGCGAATAATTCATATACAAGCGAGGAACTTGGAGGCGGCTACCACCTTGACATTAGCATCTGTGAAGTTTTTTTGGCCTTTTTAGCTCTCCTCTTCTTGTCCATATCTTGTTGGCAGGTGGAAGAGGGAGGTAGTTAAAGCTTCTGGTTGGGTTGGAAGCTCTTTTAGGTCCTTGTTATGTAAAGTGAGTGTTTTTTCAGGTTGAAATCTTATTGTGGCGATCGTTGAATGGTTTTCAGGGCTTTGGGAGGCTGAGCAGATTGCCTTCAAACATTAATCCACGTATCGAGCAGTTGACTGATTATAAAAAAAGTAACCCTGTAAATGTGAGTGAGAATTGAAGGGTAATCT